>OX457039.1:52988065-53390565 GCA_949752735.1 Lumbricus terrestris
ATCATAGACTTATTCAATTTAGAGGCTGCAATGACGCTCAAGAAAGCACATAGGCTTACAATAGCCATGTTGTACCCTAAGAGTATCGAAAAGACATCAGTGAAGCTTGCAACGTCAGTCCTGTCAGAGTCTGCACGTGATGCTCTGAGCTTCTATGCAACCCACGAAGGTAAAGTGTCATGGACTGGGACAGCAGGTTTCCTTTCATTAATGATAAAACTCTGGAACATTCTCAATGTCAAAACCCATACAAAAGGAAAGCATCAAAGATTATGAATGCAACTAATTCAGCAGAAGATGCCTTAGCTGATTCAATGGCTGAATCACTGCCGCATCTCATATGACAATCATCCAACGATGCTAACATCATTTTCTATGCGAGTGATGCCATGGCAAGGTCAGTGTTTCGCATCACCAGATGTGAACACTGCAAAGAAGAACTAGTTAATGCAGACCCGTTGGCCCCACTCGAGATGGATGAGACTTTTGACTATGGAGCTGCCACGCTTTTGGAGGATGTCAACCGTGGAGGACTGACAAGACCTAGTCATTACAGTTTTGAGTTGGCAGTTAATTGTTGGCGAATCTTTGAAGGAATTAAATCATCGGCAGCTTTGAAAACTCAGCTCCTTGCCGATGAATGCCAGCGATCGCTATTTCTCAAAATCGTCAATCGTGTCACTGACATAAGTAACTATGGACAACCGCTTGTCAGTGATAACCATTGCATCAAGGGCCATGATCTGAAGTCATTCCTAGTTCAGCGACTCTTCAACTGCTTTGCTAAAAATGCGATAAAACTAATCAACACTGAAGCAAACCAAGAATCTCGTCAGCCAACAAAGCGCAGAAAGATTACCAAGCTGTCTAGTTCTTCTAATAACTGAACTAGTAGAAGGAATATGCACACACAGGAGCTATATAAATGTTAATCGACATGGACATATGTGCAGCTAGCAGCATGCAAGTAGGGTTTATCCATTGCCACCTATTCAATTTATCATTATTCATTGATTCCTAATCGTAGTAAATAGACTACCTTGAACTTTTCAATTTCAAACTTTGTTTGAATCACAGCACATCATAAAATAGATATATAAATATACAATGCCCAGAGCTGATAATTAATTAAACAAGTTAGCATATAAGCAGTTCAACTATCAGACATTATAACTTGTGAGGAGAAACAGCAAGAAGAAGCAGAAGCTGCTTAAGTCAAGCTCACATACACTTGCTGAAGTGTTCCAAAGTTTAAATATAGATCCTTTTAATATTGATATATGTTGTCTGATCATTAGAGATCAGTGTAAACATTATTTTAATACATTTTGAACCATGGAGATTCGGAAGAATAGCTGAAATGAATGGCCTCAACCGGTCTGGACCATTATCAACCTTTCTGTCCAGATGCAATGTATCTAGATGTCTGATGCAATGTATCTAGGTGTCTATGCTATAGTCTATGAAACAGATGTGAACCTCTTGTCCATACTCCCTTTGTCGTTCCATTATCCACCTCATGTTAGCAATTATGGTCTCTGGTTCCCCGAGATTTCCTGAACCCAGCCTGGTTCACCGGTAGTTCCCTTTCAATTGTGCAATCCATTCTTTCATGAATTATTTTGAGTAATATTTTGCTGGTGTGTGATATCAATGCTATTGTCCTATAATTTTCACATTCCCTTGCATCTCCTTTCTTGAATATAGGTATAAGAATAGATCTCTTCCAATCTTCCGGCCATTCTCCAGTTGTCCATATTTGATTGCACAGTTTTGTTATTGTTTTTATCATTGTTTCATCCCCTGCTTTTATCAGTTCTATAGGTATCCCGTCCTGACCTGGTGCCTTGCTGTCCTTGAGTTGTTTGATTGCCCAAACTACTTCTGCTTCCATGACCTCCGGTTCCTTTTCAAACACAGTTACATCGATTTCCTCTTTTTTGACTCGTTTATCTTCACTGTACAGCTCCTCTGTAGGCCTATGTTCTTTCCATCTATTCTTTATTCCTTCAACATCACAGATTACATTTCCGTCTCCTGATTTCATCGAACCCATTCTAGGTGCAAACTTTCCCATGATGGATCTTACTTTTGAGAACATTTCCTTGGTTCGTCCCTTCCTACCATCTTCTTCAATTTCTCTGCATACTTCGTTCAAATGTTTTTCTTTATCTTTTCGTGCTTGTGTTTGAAAAGCACTGTTCAGTGCCCTTACTTTAACCTTTTCTCCTTTCTTCTTTGCAGTTTTCCGATCCGCTGCCAAGCTTAGGGCTTCTTTCGATAGCCATGGCGTTGTTGTGATTTTCTTCTTCTTTGGGATGTGCTTCTCTGCGGCTTCCACTATTCTTTTCTTCATCTTCTCCCATAACTTGTTCGGATCCTCCTCCAGCTCTTCCCGTTCTATCTCATCTCTCTCTAGTACTTCAAACCTATTCTTTATTTCTGTCCTATATTCTGGCGTAATACCCTTGCAGTCGTATCTGGTAAATCTATCTCCTTTCTTTATCTTTTTTAGTTTCGTTTTCAGTTTTGCTACCAGTAGCTCGTGATCGGTTCCACAGCCCGCTCCCGGTTTTGTTCTCACATCTCTTATCGTGCTCTTTCATCTTTTGTTTATCAGTATGTAGTCGATCTGATTCCTATGTTTCCCATTTGGTGACGTCCATGTGTACAGTCTTCTCTTTGGTTGTTCATACCATGTGTTCATAATTCCCATACCATTCCCTTTACAGAATTCAATGAGTCTTTCCCCTGCTTCATTTTGTTGACCCAATCCATGGCTACCCATTGTGTCTCCATCACCTCCAATACATTGAGCCACCTTGGCATTGAAATCTCCCATAATTATCAGTACATCTCCCTTCGCAGTCCTATCCATTGTACTTTGCAGATCTGGGTAAAAAATATCATGTTCTGTTTATAACGCCATCGATGTTGGAGCATATACCTGTATAAAAGTCGTGTTAACTTTTCATCCCCTAAAACTTACACTCAAAATTCTATCGCTCACTGTATCATATCCCCTTATAGCATTTGCGCTTGTTCTATCACACATGATTGCCACTCCATTTCTTCCTCTTTCTTTTTGTCCGGACATTATTATCCTATATCCGTTCCAATTGAAGAGTCCCTGTCCTCTCCACCTTGTCTCACCCTACCCGAAGATTGCTATGTCCAGTTTTTTCATCTCACCTTGTATCACATCCATCTTCCCGCTCTGCATACTTCGTACATTCCATGTGCCCACCTTTAACTTCTCTTTGCAGCTCAGGTTGAGTCTATTCCTCTCGAATCAATCCGCCTCTGCACGTCCTTACGGCTTTAGTCCAGATGCTTCATTAGACCAGAGGGTGTTTGCCTAACCGTCTTGCTCTTCCCCAGTAGCTTTTAAGTCACGCTCAGGCCTGGGAGTCGCACCATCCGCGACCATCGTTTTCTTTGGATTGCTGTGTTTCATGACGATTCTCTTGGCATATTAACAGGGGTGGTTTGCCATTGCCTTCCCCTGCCTTACACTTAGTCTTAGCTTTGTTGGAATAGTGCATGCATCTGAAATCATAAGAGCCCTGGCCGCCATGGAATGCATAAAAATAGTGCTCACCAAAGCTGTAGGGGGGTGGGGCAAAACGCCCACCTTAAGGAAAAACTGGGTATAGAGAGCAAAACACATTAACATTTGATGTTAATTTTTATCATCATAAACATCTGCACTTAAGCTACAATATCACTAAATAAAAAAACTTAAATGGATTCAAATTTAGGCACAGAATTGTCTGAAAGTGCTTGGTCCAAATGGGGCGTTTTGCCCAACCTAGAGGGCAAAATGCCCATACCCCCAATGATAATGTATACTAGATAATTGCCTAAATAGATATGCAAACCCTCAAATGTGTCTATCAGGCAAAGTCTTGATTAAATGTTTTGTTACTTTTCCATACAAAACGATACAATAAATCAATCAACTAAGCAAATTTCTAACTTGCAAAGTATCAATTCGGTTCATCACAACATATAAAACAGTTCCAACATGTAGATGGACCTAACCTATGATTTCCAGGTGTTACACGTACACGTCGTACAGTGCTGGCCATTGCATTAGAAACACAACATAATAAAGTACCAAAAAGGCTAAAGAAAGACAATGTCAGAGTTCTGGGTTGGTGATATTTATGTCATGCCATGCCATGCAATACCATGCATGCCACGCATGCTATACATGCATGCCATGCCATGCATGCCCTGCCATGCATGCAATGCCATGTTGTGCATGCCATGCAATGCCATGCCATGAATGCCATGCATGCGGTGCCATGTCATGCCATGCCATGTCATGCCACACCATGCCTTGCATGTCATGCCAGGCATGGCATGGCCTGATGTGGAAAAGCATGCATGGCATTGTATGGCATGCATGGCAAGGCATGCATGGCATGACATGGCATGACACGGCAAATCATGCATGGCATTGCTTGGTGTGCATGGCATGGCGTACCGTTGCATGGCATGCATGGCATGGAATGGCATCCATGGCAGGCGTGCATGGCATGGCATGCACAACATGGCATGTCATGCACGGCATGGCATGCTTGGCATGGCATGCATGACATGGAATGGCATGCATGACATGGCATGCATGGCATGGAATGCATGGCATGCACAACATGGCATTTCATGCACAGCATGGCATGGCGTGCATGTCATGGCATAGATATAACCAACCCAGAACTCTTACATATTTCTTTAGCCTTTTTAGTACTTTTACGCTGTGTTTCATTGATATAGACACGAAGTCAATCAGGTGAGGTAAGACGCCCAGTCAGGTGACGTAAGACGCCCAGTCAGGCAATACGCCCGTGGGCATCTTACCTCACAGCACTGGTAGTTATATTCCATACCATAGGCCAGGGGTTCTCAAACTTTATTTCTATTGTACCCCCAAGTAAAAATATCGAATGATGGCGTACCCCAGCAGTCAGTTCAGAAACAAAATGCCTGGCAGTGACAACTAAAAGTCCATTTAATCATTAGTGACATCGTTTATTAGTCTAGACCTAGGCCCCTATATAGGAAGCAAAATCTAGTTTTGAATCATATAGGCCTAATCTTATCAACAAACGTTAAAGGGAAAATTCTTCTATAACACTGTAAGAAAGACGAAAGAGACAACATCTAATAGGCTAGTGCTGTGGGCTTGTTCAGACTAGCACATAATTATTTACAATATCTGGTTAGACATTAATTTTGTCGATTTCAAATGAAAATTTACCCCATGCTTGTTTTTGATAGCAAAAACAGTTAGGCCTAACAGTTTCACCCAGATATGGCGTGTTGAAAGGAATCACAAAATTGAAAGCTCGACCAGAAATTAATCATTTGGCCAATTCCGCTCTCTGCTATTTATTTTGAGCTCTATATTATAGGCTGAAATATTCTGGCTTTGATACTTTCAACTATTTATACATTAGACCTATCTATTGTTTCAAAATTATAGTAATATAGGCCTAAACAAAAATATGTTACACTGCAATGTATGTGAGTCTAATTATATGCTGTGAAAGCAAGAAATAGCGATGCTGTTATACATGTATGTTGCAACGTTGAAAATCATTGCTAACCAAAGAAGGATGGACACAAAGTCCATAAACTCAAAGAAAATTTATATTTATCGAATTCTTCGTGTACCCCTTGCCTGCGCCTGGCGTACCCCTGGGGGTACACGTACCACAGTTCGAGAACCCCTGCCATAGGCCTAAAACGTCTGCTGTAATGACAGATTCAACTTCACTGTAACATACCTAAATACGTATGAATCCAACAAAGCATGCATCTTTAGGCAGCAGTTAAACCATTTAATTTACACGAATTAATGAAAAATGGAAACCCTTACATCAGTTTTCACAAAATTCGATTTTTATTCATAACGAGTGACCTGGTCACAGGGAAAACGAAAGTACGATGTCTTTCAACCGGAAATACATAAAACTAAATGGTTCTAACTAGAATTTGGATTCGGCATTTCAGTTGACTGAAATAATGCCTATGGGCATCTTACCTCCCATGGGCGTTTTGCCCCACCCTCCCCTACAAGTCTTTGAGTGTGCCATAAGCATGAAAATCGGCGCTATAGATATGAGCGTTGTATAGGAATCATACTAGCCATAGTTCACTACTTACCTGGCTCTCGAATGACACGGACGAGCAGTTGTAGGTAACTGTCGGACTGCACCGCGGTCGTTGAATGACTTCGACAGAACGCCTGCGTTGAATGTTTTCGACAGAACGCCGTCATTCAGACTTCGACAGAATGCACTCGTTTGACCTCGTGATACGGAAGATGAAAGACTGACTTCTGAAGCGCCAGACCTGCGTCTTAGACGGTAGTAAACTTCGTAGGCCAAAGTTCGGCAGGCTCGCCACTTGTGACGTGTCGAAATACAACAGTACTCGGACTCGTTTATCGGTTTTGTTTTCCAACCTGGCACCGACAGCTAGGTCTGCAAACACATAAGTTACAAATGAATAATGACCTATCGTCCATATCACATTAGCTACAAACGAAAAACGACCTAGTCTATTTCACATTAGCTACAAACGAATAATGACCTATCGTCTATTTCAGTGTCAAATGTCCCATTCTACTTTTGCCTATCACCATTCAATGTCAAATGTTCAATTCTACTTTCTATAGGCCTAGATGAAACATAAATGAAACATTCACTAAATAAAACTTCTACTTTATTACAATATTCCATTTACTAAATGCAACAGATTAAATATTTCATATAAGTTACTCACCTCTAAGACTTCCTAGCACTTCGCACGTGCGACTCCTTTAGATCCTTTTCGCTGACTGACCCTTCTCTCAAAATTCAAAAACGCGCCTTTCTGCTGGCCACGTACGCTCGTACGCGCAAAGATTTTACCAGAGAGGAAGATGGGTCACCAATGGCAAGACTGCGAAATAGGTCGCTTGTTACATGTTTAACGACACCGCCATATCAAAGATGATTAGTGTCGCCCGCCTCCTTTGTCCAGGCTTGGGACTGGCATTGCCAGAGAACAACCAGTGGCGCGCGAATTCGTAGAACATACTGGGATACGCGTCGAAGGCTTTGACGACCCAATAGCAAAACGAGTTATTAATAGCGTGACCTCATTTGTAACTTTCGTAGGTAAGTAAGTAAATTAGTCCTTCGGCTAGGGAGCAGAAACTTTCAAAATTGTGCAAACTCAACGAACAAGCAAAATACTCATCTTTTACAGTATATAGAATCAGATAACAAGAATCAGCTACAGACACATCGTGTACAAAATTTTTAAGAATAATAATAAAATAAAGTTATCCGCACTATATTTTTGGCGTCCCTGTGGCCTAATACATTTGACCTCATTTCGCGTAGAGATGAACGTTCATTGATATCTATAATTAGACACTTTGGGCTTGTATTCACTTGTTTTTCATCACTTGTAGTTAAGAAATAAATAATTATTGTGCTACTAACGAGATGTCGTGTGTGGATTTCGTGTGTGGAAATCTTCGTTTGGTAAACATTATAGTTTTACCAGGACTTCGATATTAGTCCCAGGTCTTACATATTGACAGATTAGAGTCGTAAAATTACTCGTTTACAGTCGTAAAGTTGTTTCATATTAAGCAATCCCTTTCACAACATAGATAACTTTTCGGTGACGCGTACTTTCAATTGCGAGTCGGTGTATTTTTGACAAACAGTGACGCGCAACTGTGTTACCAGTGATGGTAGAGTTCTATAATGACTCGGTAGACGTTCTAGAATGACTCGGTAGACACCAAGAACTAACGTTGCAGCGTTGTTATCTTTAATAAATCCAACTTCTAGTTTGCCGAAAATCCTTTTAATCGATCCAGCTTCTCTTTAGGCAAGAATTTGTTCGATAAATCCCGCTTCTATTTCGTCAGCAAATATTTTTCATCCATTTTTCATTGAAAATTATTGTTCATCAATCCAGCTTCAGAATGACTGCACTAACCCTAAAACTAACCCTAACCGACCCTCACGACGCCTAACCTGAGCCCTAACCGACCCTCACACGATAAATCCCGCTTCAATTTCGTCAAAAAATATTTTTCATCAAATTTATAAAAAAAAAAGTTACTTGCTACCGAGTCATTATAGAATATAACCCCAGTGATATTACCAGCTGTGACAGTATGCGTTTTCGATTCGTTCCAGTTTCGGATTAAGCAGGTGTTCGAAAAATGGACAACTGTTCGAAAGCGCGTACTTTTAATTGGAATCTTTGCATATTTTGCCAAACAGTGACGCGGGACAAAACCATCTGTCCTGGCGTTTCGAAAAAATCGGACTCTGGTTCTGGTTACAAAACCCTGTCTGATCATGTTAACGGATTCCAGGAAATCGGAGGTGTTCCACCTGGCATAAATTTCAGCCTTTGGGATGAAGGCGACGGAGTCGAAGAAACCTGTAAGAGGCATAATGCATCTTGGCACAAACAGTGCAGAAACCTGTTACACAGCATCACTCTTCAACGCCTTCGCACTAAACAACTTCGAGCTACAGCTGCCACTCCAGCAGACCAGCATCTCTCCGAGGTAAGCCGTGATGACTACGAGACACCTGCAAAGCTTGCTCGAACAACGCGTTCTTCATCAGGTTTTGTAGAGACGGCATTCACTTCTCTGTGTTTTTTTTTGTGAAGAAGACGGCAAAGATAATAAGCGGAGAGTCATGACTAAATCTATCTCTGATAAAATACGCAGTTGTGCCGAAGCTTTGAATGATCACATGTTAATTGCAAAACTAACACAAGGGTTGGACGATCTTATTGCAACTGAAGCTCAGTATCATCCTGAGTGTTTGTTATCCTTGCATAGAAAGGCTTCTCGTGTGCAAGGACCTGCTGTTCAGTTAGATTCAGAGATATCGCATGTGCAGGTTGATGTTGAGTCCCTCGCTTTTGCAAATGTAGTGTCATATATGGAAGATACCAGGAAGGATGAAAACACTCCTACAGTTTTTGCTTTGAGTACACTTGTAGATCTTTATGTGGAGCAACTCAGACTGCATGGCTCTCAGGTTAAGAATAGAGTTCATTCAACAAGATTTAAAGACAGATTGCTAGAAAATTGTCCAAATCTAACTGCTGTTACGCAGGGTCGAGATGTTTTGTTGACATATAATGATCATTTAGGTATTACTTTGCAACATTTCAAAAGTAACGGGGATACCGATGCTATTCACCTAATGCATACGGCTAAAATGATATGAAATGAACTTTTCAGTTCAAAAACATCTTCTTTCAATGGTTCACTTCCAGCACAAAAGCAATCGGTGCCTCAAACATTGCTGTCTTTGGTCACAATGTTATTACAAGGACCGGGATATTTAGACGGAAATGACAATCAAGCAGCACTGTCAATTTCACAGTTAATTGTTTACAATTTTGTTAAAAGACCAAGGAAATCTTCACCAGTATGTACATTTCAAAAGTCACCCATTGTGCGCCACTCTCGAAGTCAAGAAACACCACTGCCTATTTATGTTGGCTTGATGCTACATTCAGCAACTCGCAAAAAGAAAGTAGTTGATAAGTGTTTCAAGCTAGGTCTATCAATATCATATGAGAGAGTTCTTGAAATAGCAAATAAGTTTGGGAACTCTGTGTGTGATTTATACAAAGAGGAGCAAGTGGTTTGTCCCCCAGTTCTACGTGGAAAGCTGTTCACTGTAGCAGCCGTTGACAACATAGACCACAATCCGAGTTCCAGCACATTTTGCATAAATTGTGTCCTGTTGTTCCTCAACTTCCATGTCTTCTGATCAATTCTCATAGTAGTTCTTCTCTGACCGAAAATGGGTGGTTGTCTAAAGTCGAACAGAGTGTTAAAGAAGATACTGAGCCAATAAATGTTACATGGGCTAGCTATCATGCTGACATCAGTATAAAAGACAGTCAACCACTTCCAATTACAGCATTGTTGCCATTGTTTCGCCACAGTGCTAACACAGTTGCTATGATTAAGCATTCACTATCCGTTGTCTCCACTGCAGTGAACAAACTGAATCCTGGTCAGATACCGGTTGTGACTTATGACCAGCCACTTTATGCTTTGGCAAAGCAAATTCAGTGGCATTGGCCCAGCACATTTGGTGAGAATAAGTTTGTTATCATGATGGGAGGTCTGCATATCGAGATGGCATTACTCCGAATGTTGGGTCATTGGCTGGATGGTTCTGGTTGGGTACAGTGTTTGGTGTCTGCCGGTGTGGCTACTTCAGGAGTTGCTGAATCATTTATTAATGCATCTCATGTTAAACGAACTCGCTATGCTCACACTGTTACTGCTGCAACTTTGTTTGTCTGTTTGCACCACTGTTACTCACAGTATTGTGATGGTTTGTCTGCTCAAGAAGAAATCCTTTCATTTGAACTATGGCGTTCTAGCAGAGCTGAGACCTCAACACAATTTCAATATTGGAACACGGTGCTAGAACTTGAATTAATGTTGCTAACGTTTGTTCGATCTATCAGAGAAGGGAATTTTGAGTTGTATGTCTAGTCTCTGCATGATATAGCTCCTTGGTTTTTTTCTCTTGACCACACTCATTATGCACGTTGGATGACTGTTCATTTAAGGGATATGCAGAATCTGAAAGAAACACATCCTGAAATTGCATCTCAATTTTCTGCATCATATTTTACTGTGTCTAAGTCAAACCGGCACTTTTCAAATATTTCCATTGACCACGCTCACGAGCAGTTGAATGCACTGATCAAAGGTGACGGAGGTGCAATAGGCCTGACAGAAAGCGAAGCAAGTCTTTGTCGATGGATTGTTGCTGGACCTGAAATAGTAAGAATTCTTGATGATTTTGAAAGTTGTTCAAATCCAGATTCGCAAAACCGTTCCCATCATGAACAGAATCCATCGTGTCAACAGCGCTACAAAAAGGATGTTCAGAACTTAATAGAAATATTTGAAGTAGAATGTCCTTTTGGTCAGATTTCATCTGATGATTTGATCTCTTTGGATACTCATGTTATAGCTGACAAAGCCGTTTACAAAACTGTAAAAAGAGCTCATGAAATAGGAGTCACACAAATGAAGCAATTCATGGAAGATCGATTCAATGGTGCAACTTCTATCTTGGAACCACTGCCAAAGAACAAACTGCCACTGTTCACATATAAACCTGCTTCCAAGAAAAAGAGTGCTGCACTACTGAAAGTTACAGAACTAAAAACTGACTGTCAGCTCTTTTCCCGATTGTACATTGCATGCCAAAGTAGAAATGGTGGTCTGTCTGAGTTTTTCAGACATGAAAATCAAGCATGTCCACCGTCTATTTCTCAGCATGGAAGTTTGCGATTTGGTACAAAGTCTGATTTGCTAACATGTTTGAAATCCTCTTCAAGTACTACAACTGATTTTTCAGAACTTTTTGTAGATACAGTAGTTTCAGATGGTGCTGTTATCGTGCAAATGCTTCAACCCAGCTGCAGCAGAACTTTCCATGATTATGGTCAAAAAGTATTTTTACCATACATCAAATCTATCTTGGACAAAGTTTTTCGACTAGATATTGTCTTTGACGTTTATTTGCCTGACAGTCTGAAATCAATAACACGTAGTAAAAGAGGTTCTGGAGTTAGAACACGTGTTTCTTCAGATACAAAAATACCAAAGAATTGGCCAGAATTTCTACGAGTGAATGAAAACAAAACAGATTTATTTCATTTCCTGGCAGAACTTGTGACTAGTCTACATTTTCCTGATAAAATTGTTGTTGCAACCTACGACAATCATGTCAGATATGCTAGCCATCAGGGTTTTGATGTCACCACTATTGATCCGTGTAACCATGAAGAGGCAGATACACGAATCTTGCTTCACTGTCTTCATGCCTCCAAAAATGGATCTAGAAGAGTTTGTATTAGAACAGTTGATACGGATGTAGTTGTACTTGCTGTATCTTTTTTTTTATCAACTATGTCTTGAGAACTTGTGGATTCATTTTGGTGTTGGTAAAAGTGTGAGACTTATTGCTATCCATGAACTGTCACATACACTTGGTCCGGAGAAATGTTTAGCATTACCAGTTTTTCATGCTTTGACAGGCTGCGACACGACATCCAGCTTCGGTGGTAAAGGAAAAAAATCGGCATGGGAAGCATGGAATGTCTATCCAGTGGTGACTCAAGCCTTTCTCAATCTCAACAATGCTGATGACTGTTTCTCAGATTCAACCATTTCAGTATTGGAACGCTTTGTTATTGTCATGTACGACAGGACAAGTGAATGCACAGATCTGAATTCAGCACGCATGCATCTTTTCACCAAGAAATCTCGATCATTAGAATCGCTTCCACCAACATGTGATTCCTTCATTCAACATGTGAAAAGATCCATGCTTCAAGCAGTTCATTGCTGGGGCCACTGTCTGCAACAGGAACCAGTGCTGCCAAATCCTCTTGATTGGGGATGGACAAAAGATGGTGAACAGTGGGTCCCATTTTGGACGACTATTCCGGAGGTTTCAAAAATCTCCAACGAGCTGATTCATTGTGCATGTCAGAAAGGATGTTTTGCAAGGTGCAAGTGTGTAAAGGCTAATCTTGTATGCACAGCACTGTGTCAGTGTGATGGTGAATGTATTAGACAGTAAATTATGAGCTCACAAGATTACTAACATTATTTAGGAACTATATTATAATTGCACTGTATATGCTGGTTTTTCTCTTGCGTGCACTTTATGCTGGATGCAATAATTGTAAGGTGTAGTTAAATTCTAGCATTAATCAAGTTGTACATACCATTACAGCATAGTTATGTTGATATTTTGGCATGTTGATAGAGTAGCAGTTTCTTACAGTTTGGTCATAGTAATAGAGTAACACAAGTGGAAGTATATTTACTATCAAATGCTATGACATTGAATTTGTGTTACAAGACTTATGAAATGATGAGGTCAGTGACTCAGTGTTTATAAGCAGAAGCTTTTATTGGCTTCGTTTGCTCAGTCATTGTGATTCCAGTATTAATTTAAACATGATGCTTCATTAATGTAAGCTGCTCTTTTATTGATGATGGTAGTACAATACTTTGGCATAGACCACTGTTACTGTTGTATTATCATGCTTATCTGTTGTGCTGTCATTAGTAATACTGCTATTGTTAAAATTACAATTCATGTTATTATTGTTATAATTTATTCTATTGTATTCGTTATTATTAACAATTCTGTTGTCACTGTTGATATATGGGGATATAGCCGCCTTCCAATGCAGCTGCTCATGCCTTTGCTCGTAAACTCCCAATTTCTAAAGCTCCACTCGAAAGCCAAGTGCATGGCACTGGCTTATTGTTACAGTATTGTTAATGAAACAGCCTTTGTGTGATGGCAATACCAACATTCTTCTTATTACCAGTACTTTTTCATGATTGGTGCTATCATTATTACTCACTTCATCATTTGTTATCTTCATAGATGTCTTGTGTTCTGGATTAATTAACCACGTATGAGTTCATTTGCTGAAATACTTCTCAATATTCACATTGTTTCATCTAATTTGTAATACTTAAGACAGTCATGATGGCCTACCAATGATTAAAATGATTATAAACTGGGACGGGAAATGATTACAAACTGGAACCTAACAACCCCATAATATTATAAGCTTTTGTGAGGCTTTGTTTGTACTGAAATGCTTGTAGTGAAAATGGTATGTGTTCAAGTGCAATAAAGTATGCATACAAAGTATGCAATTGTATAATACTGGATTCTTGAGTTAGTGACATACAATATTGGAAACTGGAACCTAGCCTAACCACATAATATTATTAGCTTTTGTTAGACTCTGTTTGTACTTATGTTCGTATGTACGTGTTCAAGTGCAATAAAGTATGCATATAAAGTATGCAATTGTATAATACTGGATTCTTGAGTTAGTGACATACAATATTGGAAACTGGAACCTAGCCTAACCACATAATATTATTAGCTTTTGTTAGACTCTGTTTGTACTTATGTTCGTATGTACGTGTTCAAGTGCAATAAAGTATGCATATAAAGTATGCAATTGTATAATACTGGATTCTTGAGTTAGTGACATACAATATTGGAAACTGGAACCTAGCCTAAACACATAATATTATTAGCTTTTGTTAGACTCTGTTTGTACTTAAATGTTCGTATGTACGTGTTCAAGTGCAATAAAGTATGCATGCAAAGTATGCAATTGTATAATACTGGATTCTTGAGTTAGCTACAATACATGTACACAATTTAAATAATTAAAGGAATTATAATAAATGAGTAAACATTCAAAATTAACAATAATAACAATGACAATTTGTAGGTCTTGAAACACAACAAGCTTTATAACAAGGCCACCTAAAAAATCAAATAAAACCACATTCTGCTGTGAAAATATTCTTATTCTTACTTCTATTCGTTATGCACACTCACTATTTCTCTGTATTTTACTAAGCAGCAATTTATTTAGGCTCAGCATTAATTTTAGGGGAATTTTTCTTCAATGCTCATTATAGTGCAAATTCTTCAGCGGCCATGCAAAAATTTTGGATTTTTTTTTTGAATTCCAAGAATGTGTCTGTAGCTGGTCATCAACCTGGTTCCTTCCTGATTCTAAATATATATATTTTATGCTTGTTCTCATAATATGCACAATGTTACGCGTACTTCCCGGACTATAGGCCTTTCAGCGATCTATGCTAGCGATACCTAGCGACGTCAACGAGAATAGCTTCATTGGCTGTCCGTAACTACGAAAGGCCGGGACAGACTTCAGAGCATCCATCAATCAATCAGAAATTTAACGACGCAATAGCTACAGAAATCTCAGATAAACTTATAATTAAGTGCGTTGTTTCGCTATGACTGCATTTAGATATTAGAGTATGATCGTATTTTTTATTCACCGTTGCAGTTGTTGGGAGTTTATGGCATTAGTCACGCTGGAACAATCATTGTCTGTGAGGATGGCAAAGGGAAGCCACTTCACTCATCTCTCATCCCCCAGTACTGTATAGGGGCATAAAAGCAAATGTCCCTTTGGGTATATAACTCATCGTCATACATTAATACATGGACGATTCCTTCTACTCTGTCAGAGGTCGATTTAGCCTTTCATTCGCCAGATGGCGATGGTAAGAATGAGCGGTATACTAGGACACTTAGTGCACGACTACCTTAGTAACTTACAAGAGTGTCATTCATTCATACTATGACTTGCAATCATAGCCTACTGCATCAGTTTGAATCCACAAAGTTGAAGATTAGTATATTGTATTTGATCAGTTGCACTTATTACTCAGCAATCTGCTGCTGGTCTTCCAACATTAGCAAATATAGTTACGGAAGGGTGTTTCAAAAGTAGTAAGCTTATGCTTCTAAAAGTTCTAATACTTTACACTATGAGTTAACACTTTAATAACGAGTTTGGAAATTGCTGTAATCCAAAATTTTGTGTGCACGGAAAAATTTCTTGCTTAGGGATCATGAAACACTCAGGGGATGCTTTTTCTTATACATGTAGGATTTTCATAGTTCCCAAAAGGATCTAAAAACACACAAGTCGCAAGTGCCATGATGCCATATACAGCTAAAACTTTCTGACCAATGCAGTTGCAGCACATCCCAATTAATCTCCCTTAACTTCTTCAATTCTTGTGTCAAACTTGCTGTGCAAAATTTGGACTGCTGGTGTATTACAATTGCCTTCACGACTCTTGCACTCTTATTTCCACGCTTCTTGACATTCTCACGCTTGCCATTCTGCTGATTGCTTTACCTAGTCTTCAGATGATGTCTATTCTTGACAACTTTGGCTGTAGTCTTCAGCACTTGATTGATCTGTTTATTAAGCTGTTGAATACAGTTCCAGGATTACCATAAAATTCCTTCACCAAAGAAATCATGTTTTGAGGATAAAATTGGAGCAACCCCTACACATCAGATGCAAAAGCTATAGAGAACTAAGCAGGTCAACGAAATGACAAACAAGATGTCACATGTAAATTTGTTTTGTGATACACATAGTATATTTAATAACATTTAAAATATGTATAACATGACATTTTATAAGACTTTACTTTGACCAATTGTTACATCAGTTTCCACTTGTATAAAGACAAATGTAAACACATTAATCACTGAATACTCAGTTCTGTAATAATGTACTAATAGGTGTAATGTGCAAACATCAAGGCATTGTATGCATTTGTATTGTGTACATAACTATATATATATATATATACATACATAACTATATATATATACATACATACATAATTACATATGTATATATAATTACATAGATTTAGAGTTCTAGACACATATGCACCCACACAGACTGTACATATACGGTTGTTGCCCATCTCAGCTTCATAAATGTATGGAGATATTTTCTAAATAATCTTACGAGTGACAAAACTGGAAAAATTGCATGCTAGTGCATAAATTCATCTCAAACATTTGGAACCACAGCAGAGCCATGGAAGATCGCTTGCTTAATAGTTAGCAAAATGGATGGAAGCTGTATAATTTTACAACTTCCCAAATTCATCCTTCAGTCACTAAAAATAAAAATTTGATGAGCTGACGTTTGTGCTGTGGGTGCAAAGATGGTGACAACCACAAAGTTATGCAGTCTGAATAGTGACTATTCTTGGATTGCCAGATTGTCCACGCAAATCTGGAATACTTGATAATACATATCAAACCTGTAATAACAGATAATCCAAGCCAATCTGGAGTACAGGTGATACATGCCAAATTGACCTTCCTCTCTGTATGGGCAGAAAATGAGTACAGCACAATTCCAAAAGTTTAAAACATGTTCTGCATTTGAACTGCCATCATTGCTATTGCTAATCCCGAGGCTAAAGGAACATTTAATACGACTGGAACCACATTTCTCAAGAACTTTCCATAGAGAAAGTAAACCAGTGTATATATAACCTTTAGTTTTCTCATCTGGAATGCTACATGAAGGGATATTCCGTAATACACAAACAATTTAAGTCTTGTGTCGTACTCAACATTTTAAAAGAAATGACTTTCAATCATGGTAATGTTTTCTAGGTCGAAAAGGCTGACGCAGAAATCGAAAATTACAAATCTTTGAAGGCAGAAGGAACATAATAATAATTATGATGGCAATAAAAATGACTTAATATGCCACTCCGATGCTTTCTCAGTCAAAATGGAAAGCCAATGACAACAAACTAATTGAACTCTGAAGTCATTTTGCATATCACTGACGCACAAAGAGCACAAAATCTGATCCGAGCCAACAAGAATGAGAAGATGATCGCAGAATTGTGACGACAAGTGAGGAGACCATACAGCAACATTACAATTTCACGATGATCTGGTGTCATTTAAGCAATTCACTAGCCTATAAATTAATATATTAAAAAAAACATCTTACAGCTGCACAAAAAATGTAAATAAACATCAGTCTACTGATAACATCACTCAAGTTCTAGTACATGTGTCTTTTTCACATAAAATATAGAAAAAAGCAGGAAAGAAAAGACTATGATCAGTCAAAGTTGCAAATCAAAGGGCAGAGGCAGTTAGTTCAATATTACCAGCTATCGGCATAATATTGTCAATCAAATGACATAATTCTCAATCAAATGACATAATTGTCAATCAAATGACAATCTTCAATGAAATGACATTTATCAATCAAATGACATAATTGTCAATCAAATGACCTGCAGAAGATGATGACTTACATGGCGATGTAACGGTTGTGCACAAGTAGCATCAGAGCATTGCTGTCAAGTGTTAAAGCTAATATAGACGCTAATTTTTCGTCTTCTATTTGATGATCGTCAGAAGGACACACCACTTAATGCTCCGCTTCGTTCATTCATTTCGAGAATTTATATAGCGCCTCTTCAAGAAAGCTACTCAGAGGCGCTCCCAGCCCAGCAAAAAAAGGAGGATTTGAGCGACTTATAAAAAGCAGGTGAATTTAGTCTAGGCATAAGTCGCAAAGTTAGTGGGAGGCCGTTCCAGATAGCAGGACTTACAGTAGGAAAGGCTTGGTAGGAGATGCACTGTGAAAAAGGGAGCCAGTGAAGAACGTCCGCATATAAGCAGAGACATTCAATGTTATACAGAGAAGACAATGACAAAATCTTGCTTTAATCTTGTCCCAGAATTTGTACTTCAGGAGTTTTAACCTGTTCATCTCCTGGCTACCACTCACACATGCTCTATTGCACAATAAACCAGCATATTCTATGCACAAGAAATCAATGACCGCGAAAACCAATATTATTTAGATTTAAAAATTCATAATGATGCCATAACACAATGACACGACAGAACTGAAGACCGGCTTATCAAGAAAATGTATGCAAACAAAGTATAACAAAAGCAATTACAAAAACTGACAACAAGAACAGAAAACAATTGGCTGCCATTTGCATTACTTACATAAACAATCCCCCAAACATCAAGTCAGAGTAACAGGAATTAAAAGTGAGCTACTAACCAAATGACCTGATCCCGACGTGGCTTAAAGACGAGGTTGCTAATTTGCATATTACATAGTTGTAATTACGGAACTGTTTGAATGCAAAACGAGGGATGATTTTCAGGGCTGTACTGGTAAATTTTTAGGCAAGTACACGCGACGGCCGGAAAAATCGACTTTTCGGCAAAAATTTTCTGACGACTTTTTTTAGTCATCAGATGCTTTTCATAGGGTTTTTCACCCTCAAAACGTTCACTGCCGCGTAAAACGATCTGATTTCAGCATTTCTTTACTTTTATTTCTTATAAAATTGTAATCTTCTGTTGTTTTCTACTCGTAATCTTATTTCTAAAAACTTTTTAAATTTGATCTTTGTGATGTAAGTATAAGCTGTATGCCGCGGAAACCCTCGTTTTCATAGCCAGGTACACAATGCCAAATTTTCCGTGAGGTCAGAACACACTGTTGGCTATATCCGCGTATATCGTTGTGTACAGCCCTGATGATTACCACAGAAAGCATCAAGCCGTTTACTCTGCAAATTCTGTACCACAATGAAAGAAATAAATCAGTGCCAGACTTACTTCAGGAGCAAAGAAAATGAAAAGAAAGTGAAATAAATAAATTGAAATAAACACAACCTTTGTCAGACTGACTACCAATAAAATTAATATCAAAATCATTATTGATGTGATTTTACATACCTCATTACACAAAGCACATGACCACATGCAAACATCAAGACATATAGAGACCCACAAGTAACAAGTTATAGATAAAAAACGTTACATGACACAACAATGAAGTATTTCTTTCACATATATTCCCCACTCAGATGGCATCTTATCTCCACGGCAAACGTAAGTTCATTTGCACTTAAAAGTACTATAATTAATCTCTTATCTTGTCAAACCACCCGTAATATTAGACGAATTTGTATTGAATTGAAAGACTATAAATACTACAGGTTAGTTACAATCCAATCTATAAACCAAGATTTACAGTTTCAATTGCTTGTGATTCTTCACTTCTTCCATTCATCTGTATCTTAATGCTAGCTTTCTAAATTAATTGCACTACAACAATGCAACAGTTAAGATAGCTATCATATTACTACACAAATAATAAAAGCCAGAATGTCAATCAGCAGAAACTGCTTTCTGATATCAGTTGCAGCAGTATGGCTGAAGCCATCATAAGCTAATCTGAGAACCTAATTCACATGAACAATGTAAGACAATATAATAAGCAAGTGCAAGTCACAATAATATGAAGCAAAAATTGAACATCAAATCACTGACATGATTCACGGCTCCGTCGTCGAGATCACAACATCTCATAAATAACAATACACAGAATTTTGAAAAACTTACAGCAACCCTTATGCACCAAGAACATAAAAAAAATTCTGAAAGACAAATTCAACATCCAAAAAAACCCAACTAGTTGCACAATTGCAAAACCTGTCTAAAGCAAATCGAGACATACCATTACTTCAGTCTGAAGACCAATTTCATTCCACAATGATTATTATGCAGCATAAAATTGCCTTGAAATTTTGATGAAGTATTCTTTACAAGTATAATATTAATTTATTACAGAAACAAACCGCCAAAGCAGCCATATAATATATACTGAAAAAGATCAATGCAGGCTTAAGATTGTTTTATGCATCGACAATTCCCATTATCATCGCACAAAACATTGCAACAGTCAATCTTCAAATCTTGCTCTTGCTGATTTCAGACGCAGCAGCACCATTCTCTAAACCGGCTAACAAAACCTTTGCAATAGTCCACAGTAGTTGATATAGTCAAACGACGATTCAGCGTACGTGCGCTTGCACGCTGATTAATTCCAGTGGTTGTCTTTTATCATGTGCGCCACCTCGATTATGTACTTGCCTTCTTTATATTTCTGACTTGATTCGAAAGCATGCTCCTGAAAATACAAGAATTCAAATTACAGTATGCATAATAAAAATATGTAATTATATGGTGGTGATGGTAAAAATATTTTTAAAAAAAGAATCAGCCACAATAATGATTTCTGCTAGAATAATACAAGTAATGCATCAACTTCCCTAATTGCTTAAACATGCTAACCTAAAGAAAAACTCTGGATGCTGTTTTATCAAAGAGATCTATCTTTCTTTTGACAAAGAATGCCTAAATTGCTAAATAAAAAATACTGCTAGTATTACAATTGCAATTAAAGAAGTTTTATATAGTGCTCCTTCAAGGCAGACAACCCAGAAGTGCTCCCAGCCCAACCCTATCTCAATAGGGTATCTCTAAAAAATTTAAAGAACAAAGTACTGCAGTGTATCAGGGATGCCATTCCTTCCAGGTCATAGGACCAGCAAACACAAAACACTGGGGTTGTATGATATCGGGAAACCAGAAGTTCAGCTTGGTCCATCAACCAAAGGATGGATTGGTGCTGAACAACAGAGTTCTCACAGACACAGGAAGCCAGTCCCTCAATGCCTCACCAAACCAAAACACAGACACTGTTGGCAGTCCACAGCAGGAAAGAGAGCCACTTCCACTCGGAAACATGGCAAAATTTGGGATATCAACCAATAAGTAATGCTGCTGGGCGTAAGACCCGTTTCAATCGGGTCAGCTGGTAGTTATTATTTTAAAGAAGAAACCCATTGCTTGCATTACCAGACATGAAATCAGTATAGTGATGCATAGCAATAAACCATGAAATGATGCAAACACGCTGAAGACAGAAATGTCAAGAGATAAAGCTAATTTATTATTAACAGCTCATTTACAATAATTAATAATTGACCATAGATGCATTGTAGCATGCTTCATTGAAATATATTCAAACGGCAGGGGCATAGATTAAAAAAATTAATTAACTCTTGTAACAAAAAATCTGTTTCTAACACAACCTCATGTACAAGCCAGCATTATTGATATGCATCCACAAGCAAGGTTGTAACTAGTCTCTGGTTATTGCAATAAAAGTGTCCCCCACATCTGTTGCTTACAATTAAGTGCATTTTTTAGTGCTATTGTGATCATCAATCAATTGAGGTTGTCACAAAATTTAGCCACCCTTGCAAGACTAATGGGAAAAAAGAAAAGGCCAGAAAGGGCAAATTTATAGATGAAGAATAAAAAAAAGCAAACAATTGGCAAGGTATGAGCATTGACTGGAAGTCAGAACAACCCTTACATATTTCCATCCAAGTGTTGTCTTGCAGGATTCACAATAGATATCCGCAACAGCGTGTAACCCAGTCAAAAGAACACGCTCTTCTGCCTGGCCGCAACCAACATTCACCCTACAACACAAGACCAGAATTGTACAGCAAAAACTAAATATATAAATGCATAGTGAAAGCCTATAGTTTTCTTACTCTACATCTGAATGTCATCTCTAAAAAGCCACCATTTTCACCTACAGTAGTGTTCTGAAAGGAATGAACAGCCTGAATGTTAATATTAATTAATAAAGATAATTTTATTATATGGGAATAAAGAAACATTAACAGGCAAACACAAAAGCTATGCAGTCAGACTCCTGAACCTTCATTGGTTGGTAACTCATAAAAGAAGACAATCAGCAGACAAGCTATTGTTTATGACATGTTCTAAGCTGTGCAAAGATTGTAAACCAGGTTTCCTTTGCAGGCATTGCTATAAAGCAATGCAGGCACGATTGAAGCATGCACGTTACCATCTCTGCAGCTGCCAGTCCATCTCTGAACCAATCTGAGTTCCAAGCATACTAACTAATTTATGTCAGCACCACTCGTCTCACGACCTCAATCTGTTTCCACTCAGAGCCAGGCTGCAAGTCACACAGATAAAACCTACTCATAACTTACACTATATCCCTGTAAAATAGTTGTTTCTTAGCATACAGCACTGATGCATAACTGTATAAGAGAAAGCATTTAATACATTTCCAGTAGAGAGCTACTCAAACCAAATCTCATTAACATAAGTTTATGAAACTAGAACCATGCCCTACATTTACATCTAAACTCTCAGTTACCATGCCACAAATGGCAATTCAACAATAAAAGTCAAGCCAATGCTTGTAATCAAAAGCATAAAAATAGGACCACTTAACAGAAACAGACTTCATTAAAAAACAGGTTAGGTTTATCCCTTGTAGCTGCCCAAAGCCGGCCAAGACTATCATAGAATGCTACTTATTTCTCGTAGGTAAACACAGAATGCCACGAAACAGTACTTGGCCGATAAATGGCTCTTCAGATTGAAGATCCTATTGAGACATGCTCGTGCCTCAAGACCCATGTTTTACAGAGATAAAGAGAAGGGCATGATACTACTTACACGGAATTGAACAAATATGCCCGACCCTGGCTTCCTTGAAAAGACTGCAACAAAACAACATCTTTCACTGGTATCATTAGATCTTGATCATGCCCATAGCTTGCTGCACACAGAAATCAAGACATGAAATGAAAACCATGAAACTCGATAAATTTATGGCCCCACGTACCAGCAACTAAATCTGAGCAAAACACAACAGACGCCAAATGGCCAAGGCTGAAGTCCATAGCAATCTGACACTTAAAATTTAATTTTAACCATTCTTCCTTTTTTACAAAACACACACACATATATATATATATATATATATATATATATATATATATATATATATATATATATATACTGGGCCTTCAAACACTACCCACATTTTAATTTGCATTTTAGTTGCTGTAGGTCAAATCAAATTTTATTTTCAGTTAATTATTCCAGGTCGTTAGCAACATAGGCCTACAGAATAATTTGGATTTGACATCTGTTATGCCATAATTTCAAACTTCATTAAGTAATCAGTCCCCAATGTCCACCTTTTCATTAAAATATACATCACATAGGAAAGTGTGACACAGTCTTATTCACACACCCATGGTTGAGTACCGTAGATACTCGAGTATAACGTCACCCGAATATAACGCGAGGTTTAACATTTTGGCAGATAGATTGGTAAAAATTGCAAGACCCGAATATAACGCGGGGGCTAATATTTCCCAAATTATCAGGAAATTAGACGGTAAAACTTCAGTAGTTGTTGTTAAATCTTATGTAAAATACGACCAAACCATGTTCAAATGTTGCAAAATTCGATCTACCTAACCAAATACTACAAAATATATCTACGCACATTTGACATTTTGTTTGTAATATTATAAATAAATAAAATCCA
This sequence comes from Lumbricus terrestris, assembly GCA_949752735.1. Lineage (NCBI taxonomy): Eukaryota > Metazoa > Annelida > Clitellata > Crassiclitellata > Lumbricidae > Lumbricus > Lumbricus terrestris. Next base: position 53,011,793 of record OX457039.1, read on the forward strand.
ACGAAATTGAGAGTTTGTTCTTATTTGATTAAATTGAATTTTCTTACCGCATGTGAGCGATAATTAATGTAGTTCCTTCCAATGCAATGCTAGCACCAAAGACTAAATATTTTTAAGGTCGAGTCTCTAACAAATAATTAATGTCTGCTGGAACAACCGATGGAGACAGCCGTGTTTTAAGCTGTAAAGCTACTCATACGCCAGCGCATTTAAAGTTGCATTTATTGGTCATGTCACAGCAAGGACTGTGGGGAACCAGCGTACTGGAGCTACTGGGATGCAAATTACCGCGTATACAAACTATAGAGTGGTATGCGATAGCGATCTGCGACCATCCAATATCAGTTTAAAAGCACCAAATGACTTCAACAAGTAAAATATCTTGTGTAATAAAAGTTAAATTTAAACTTATCTCGAATATAACGCGACTACCCCAATTTATGCTTGGAAATTCGACCTAAAAAACTCGCGTTATATTCAAGTATCTACGGTAAACAATAGTGACAACAAGCACTTGCAACAAGATCTAACTACTTGTAAATTACCAACTATAATTTCTTAGAATTAGGGTAAAAACCACCTTAAATTAAACCTCTTGAATTGTTCATTGCATCCAAAAGGACATTGTAGCTAATGTTCAGTAAAACAAGCAAAGTTCTGCAATAAACATTAAATTATTTGCTTAAAACATCTAGAGAGCCCACGGAATAATAATTTATCTAAATCATTTCAAATCCACATTGGGCAATGACCATTGAACAGTTTTGTGTTTAATAAAATCTCAACAAATCGCAAAGCTGGTGGCACGGACAGTATTAAGAAATATAATCGAATCCAAGCCTGTCGTCAAACGCCTTTGGGTAACACGCTGAAAAATTAAAAGATATTTAATCCTACATCCAAATCACCACACAGCATGTAAAAAAAACTAATTTTCAATTAACCTTTGGGTTTCAAAAGGTCCTTCACCATTTTGACCAGGGGGGTATGCCATCAATCAATACTTTGTGTATCAAAGCAACGACACTACACAAGTCACTTTAGTTACGCTTTATTTGGCAGCCATTAATTGCATTCCTTTCTAAGAGCATTTATATTACCTGAAACGCCTAAACAGTAAACATTCTGGGAAATTACTGTGTTTGACAAAAGTCAAACTGCACAGCAAACATGATTATAAATTCTGCGTGGCAGACACAGAATAATAGCAGATGCAGACACAAAAGAGACGGAAACGCAGAACTGTCTGATTCAGACTGTCGGAAGTGGTGCATCGATCATCAGACAATTGATGCTGCAGCAGACAATTGATGCTGCAAGCAGTGACTAAATAGACAAAGCAACGCTCATTTAGATTCCAACACACAGACAAGCGAGATGAGAGGCTAAATCTCCTTTTGTCATCTACCTGGCATTTTCAGTTATAATGGAACTCATTGTTAAAACACTCTTTTCACCATCAGTCGGCTCTCTGCAGTTTTTTATTATCAGGTTACGAATCCTTCTATGAAATAGTCAGACGAGGATTTCTGCATGTGGCATGGCTTCAATATGATTACATTTTACATAAAAAAGAGTTTAAATGGTAGAATTCAAATTAGTTCAAAATTAGCTAATTATATTGCATCAATCGCTGAAGCTAGCAATGAACAACAAAATATGTTATGCTCCATGTTACCAACTTCAGACCTTCACATATATACTCTTAACTACAGTTTCTTTCCTGTTAACTGGAATTCACCTCAACCCTTTTGAACATTTAATTAATCTGAATCATGAGGCACAAACACATAATCTAGAATGCAGAATAGAAGTGAGGGTTCAGCGATGTGGAAACAAGTGCAAAAAACATACAGCTGGAATGTGTGTCTGTATTGTGTCTGTATCTGCTATTATTCTGTAGCAATGAAGAAATTAGAATTTGAAACAATCAGAAAGGACCCTTAATTTGAAATGCTGAAGACTACTCAAAATAGGGCACAAGAAATAGGAAATATCAGATTTGACAGAAGCACACAATAAAAAAAGTAATACATTGTCTCTGTCACGGTGTGCGAGAGCATAGTAACAAATGGCTGAAATGGTAAAGAATACAAAGAAGTCTGAACATATAACAAGAGAAAGCAACATTTCGCTTTAAGGTAACAGCAGTCATGCTACATAAGTACAGACACACATATTCATACGTAATTAACATTCATCTATACAAAGATCACTTACATACATAGACCTAATGAGTTACTGATTATATCTAGACTATGCGTGCATATATCACTGTATACAGAAGATCTCTAAATGGATATCGGTAATGGAATAGAAAGAGGATAACTAAAATCAGTGACCTAGAATAGGCACCTACAGGTCTCCAGTAAAAGTACAAGCCCAGTATATATTGTTATACAGGAAACAGTGAAACAGAATATGTTATTGCATGCTCAGTGACACAATGGTCCCATTTCATTACAAATTAGCTTTGGCAGGATCCTTGCACTGCCTATTCCATCCACCATCAAGCAAATCCTGCAATTTTATAGTTAGCAACATTAAAAGGTCACCTTAGAAGGTGCTATATAAATGCTATTAATTGCCGAGTTATGCCTCTGTAGTTTGTACAATATGACGTCAAGACAGAGATCAGCAAAAGTTTAATTCATGCACTAACAGCACAAGCGCTAATGTTCTTCAGTGCAATGCATAGCAACACGTAGACTTTAAATTCTAGTACCTTAGAAATCAGTTCATCGTGATTAGCCAGGTGTGCACGACAGTGGATACAACTGTACGTCCTGTGACATTCGTCTGGCAAATAAGCGTGAAACGTCTTAACCATTCTGACCTGATGCGCAATCGGATCTATCGTGACCTTTGACCTGCTAACAAACATGATCAACATACTTACACATCAAACATTCAACATAAAACCAAATTCAATGTAGTAAAATTATCTTTTAAAATACTTAGTAACTATCAGATGCAGATTCCTCCAAGTTGGTTGAAATCCTTATTTGGTCTAGATCTGCTTGCTTATAACCTAGTATGCAGTTTCAAGAAGATCACTACAGAAGTAAAGCCCTTCACCAGTCTGCATGTGCATTTACAAATCAACATTGCACAGCAACTATAGTCAGCTAACAGTGATTCTGTCTGTGTTGTTGCATTTTTCTCGCTATTAAAGGCGCAGGAATTGATTAAGGTTAAAGCCAAATGACAAAATGCAGACCAGCATGTAACAAGAATCGATGCTACAATTCATTAACAGTACTTAACAATGACAAAACATAAAAACAACTCTTTGAAACATTTACCGGTACACACTACATCTATAGTCAACTTTTCATATAAATTCTAGAATGAAAAAAAAAACAATTGTGCATATCATGCATAGGCAATGCATTCAAGAAAGTCTATCAAAATGCAAGTGCTGCCCGACGCATTAATCACTGGATTACAGAAGCTCACAGTTACAATACAAAACACAAAAAATAGTGATACAAACAGAGCCAACAAAATAGAGCTTGAGAACATATCCATGATTGACAAAATTATAAAAATGACAGAATTGGCTTAAAACATCAATAAGGGTGTAAGCTTTGATCACATGATGTAAAGAGGTAGCTAGGCAAAGAAGCAGTAAAGGCAAAGAAGCAGTAAAGCTGGAGCAAAGTAGGAGTTGGACAAAGACTCTGGTTCTGCAACATCACACATTTATACTAAATTACACTAGCATTACATGGAACAATGCGGTCCAAAAACCTCAGTCACAACAACTTAAATAGGAATAACAGACAAACTGCATCTAGGTTGCTGCATGCTTGTCCACAACTCGCCATGTACCAACTTACATAGGTTGGTAATTGCTTTGTGATTTAATTAGTTACTGTCATATATTACTCAGCTTGTGTCTGAACTTGCTGAATGCTCAAATTAAACTTCAAAATGAATAAACAATTATCCATTCTAATTAATTTCTGAGTCAGGACATGTCACACGTAGCAGTTGTCAAATAGCACGTATTACTATATGCTGGCTAATCAGAATAATGCCATGGCCCCCAATAGCAACATTTTTCACAAGTGCTGGACCAGGATGCCGTTGGTGCCTGAAACAAAAAGGGTTAGGATTTTGGAAGTTGGCTTGGTAATATAATGTAATTAGCATTTTCTATAGAGCCGCTCACAGCCATGGCCATTCAGTAGTGCTTCCAGTGTGATAACCCATAGAGAAAAAAAAAGTCTTAAGAAGAGATCCAGATAGTGATCCAGAAATGAGAGTCCCATGCAGAATGGATGGAAGGGAACTCCATAAGGAGGGTCCAATGGTGGTAAAGGATCAAGTCTGAGCAATAGTGGTCCTAGCTCATGGAACAAACAAATCAGACCTGTCCAGAGAATGGAGAGGTCGATGAGTAGTTGAAGATTAAGGAGAACGAATGAGATTCATGAGATATTTCGGTGCAAGACCCAGTTTGGACTTGATAAGCCCAGAATTTTTTTAATTAAAATCTTAAATGACCAGTGCCATTTTGTAACACAAAAATAGGCAATCCTGGGAACGGCGGTCATAAATTATAAAATTCCATAAATCGATAGTGCGGAGTATTGGATGGGCAAAAGTGTGGGTTTTTCATCCAGCCTCCATTTCTTAAGCGTTTCTTCATCAATCCAGCTTCTATTTCAGATCTAGAAATATTTCATCCAGTTTCTATTTCTCATGCGTTATTTTCGTCAATCCAGCTTCTATTTCACCTGCAGAAGAACCTTCGTCCAGATTCCAATTCTCTTGCGTTTTTTCATCAATCCAGCCTCCATTTCACCTGTAAAAGGTCTTCATCCAGCTTCTATTTCTCAAGCATGGTTTCTATGCAACCATCCTATAGCCTACACCGCGCTATTACGACACGTCAGGTTGATTTATTTCCCAACGGAATGCCGTCAAAATAACGTAAACAATGACGTAAAAAGCCCGAGAAGCTCGTAAGTAAGTGAATAAGTAAAGAATGAAGAAAATAAGTGAATAAATGCAGCCTTAACTGTAGTTGGCTCTTCCTCTGACGAAAATACATGTTTCGGAATTTATGACCGCCGTTCCCAGGATTGCCCAAAAATAATACAAAAAGTGAAGTTAGGCTCAAAAATCTTAATTCTGTTCTTCATGATCAGTCAGAAATGAATATCACATAAACTCAACAAGTTTCAAATGACAAAAATGAACTTTTACTCTCAAAAGCACCTTATGCAGCCACCCCAAAAAGGAAATTACACATTTATGAGAGAAAGGGTTTGAACAGTACCTGCTGCTGAATATGGAGTCATTGAAGGGACTGCTGAATACAGTCTCAGACATAGACAAACTGTGGAATATTGTCCATACACTAAGCAGCGGTCTGATGAATGGACTGGGAGTTAGTGAGCATTAGAGGTGGAGAGACCAATAGATCTATGTAGTGTTCCCAAAGTCCACCTAAGTGCAGATCAAGGCATGGACCAGATTATTAATTGCATGCAGTGAAAGAGATAGATCTGTCAATAGAATGCAGCTGGTGCAGATGGTAGAAGAAAGATTCAAAAACCAAGTTTCCCTGGTCAATGAAAGGGTATGATCCAAGATAATTCCCCGGTCATAAACAGAAGAGGAGAAGTGGATGTGGGATAACCTCAGGTGAAGGATATTTATAAATCTAATTGAGCTGAAGGAGACCAAGCCATATGAATAGAGTCTAGACAGGATCAACCACAGAGGAATGCTCAAATAACCGCTCTACTATATGAACAGCAGAGAATGCTGGACATTGCTGGTCCATGTAATAGAGTATGGGAATCATTGGCAAACTGATGCGAAGATAACCTGATCAGTTGGAAAATAACCTCTATGTCCGAGTGATAGAGAACAACATTGCAAATGAGCAAAAATAAACTACCACCACCAACAACAGAATCACCAACAAGACCAACAACAGTGACTACTAACACCAACAACAAAAACCAACAATAACAAAAACAATAATAATAAAATTGAGAAAAATGCAATTATAATATTTTGAAATATATATGAAATATAGTTTGCCTTATAACCTTAGTTATTGATTAATAATAATAAATTAAGAAAAAATTTAAGGGTTTAGGTTTATTATGGAAGTGAGACGGCTTGCAGGTTTACTCTTTGGTCTTGTCCCAATGACCAAAATGAACAGCTTGTTTTTCTTCGTGTGAGTCATGTTAATACAGGATGGCCTGTTAATTTAAATTAGGATTCGGACTAAGGCTATTACTCAAACAGGCTGAACAAGAGAACAAAAGAAGGCTTCAAAGCTGCATGATAAGCTATTTCCTATCTAGACTCCAGCTCCGAGTCCAATTAGTGACAGGTCACAGCAGCAGCTTGGCTCAAGTATCTGCCTCGTCCTGGCGCCTGCCATGACTCAAAACCACTTATGGACTACAACAAAGAAATGCGTCTGACACGTTCAGTCGTTCACATATCAGGCCATGCCGTGAAAGAACAAAGAAACACTCAAAAAGAATCCAAAATAACACAGAATTAAACAAATTGTACATATAATAATATAAAATTTCCGCAAAAATAAACAGACGTCGAGATTATTGTCGAGATAATGCTACAAAAATACAAAAAAGTACAGTGATATTGGGAAGATAATTTGGTACAAAGGCAACATGTACCATTACGATGCACGCAGAAACAAAGTCGTTTAGTTTTACTGTGGTTAAATCAGATAGATTTAACTGAATATCATTGGCCTTATTGTAATCCGCATCTGTTTATATGTCTATTTCTGTTGCACGAAAACAAGGAACTTTACGTCACAACACAGGCCTATCAGCTGTTAACCCAGAAGCACACTGCAAAACGTCAGATTTTGTCCTAGATCACCACCATACAATAACCCTCAATGCCAATATACATATCGTTAAATCAAAATATACAGAAATTTTTAGTATTCGTATATAAAGGTTACCTTTGCAGAGGAAAAACGCAAAATACGCACACCTTGGCAACCGTCTTTGTTATCTTCGCGCAGTATAATTTAGCCTCAGCCTATATTCAGGTGCTCTGCTTCTGGTAACGGTCCACTTATGCACCACACAGTCGCGCGCACACAGCAAGGTTTCAGCATAATGAGCTATGAACAGTCATTGGTTGCGTAGAACATCACGTGGTCACTTGAAACACGCTAGCGGCCATTCTTAGCTAGCGGCCAGCTAGCGGCTGGTGCCCCGTTTCCGCAGAGCGCGTCATTGTTAAGGTGTCCGCGAATGGCATAGAGCGGAGGATTAACATAATTATTATGACATCAGCGAGGTCATGAGCCATGTTTTTGTCACGTAGACCTCCGCGCTCGATTAGAAGAGCTCACACTTGTGGGTAAATTTTAGTATGATCCGGGCTCAGTGTTAGGTTTTTCTTTGCCTTTTTTAAATCCAGTGTCCTTTTCAGCCGCTGTTGCAGCTGCATGATTGATCTTGCTTTACGCAGTGCGCTTTATTAATGCTTCGCGATTAATAAATTGGGCTGGTAAGTGCGCGGTAGTGGTTGGATGGCGGTTGCTAGGCAATTATTGGCCTATTTTTAGTTCAACATTTTTATGCTTGTTTATAGCCTCGTCGTGGAATTATAAACAGAAGGAAGATAAAAGGATTCACAAATCAACGCTCCATGGTAGAGCGCACATGTTTATTGTGTCGTAAATGCATTGGATCCAGAGTATCCAGATTACTCAGCGAAACGTACATTCAGTCTGTACCTAGATGTTGCATTTTTTCGGAAACTTATATAGCGCCTCTTCCGGGAAACTATGCTCAGAGATTACGTCCACGATCTTCCCGTGAAATCGGTTATGCCTCTGCAATATCGGATCATTGCTTTAGAATTGCATTTCGGGTTTGGGACACTAATGTCAAGTTCAAATTGGATGTGGATTGATTGTGACTCGCTGAGTATAGGCTATATCCTTCGCCCTTCGAAGTAACTGCATGACGCATGCTGGTGATAGATTTCGACATCTGCACCCAATGGCCTATGCGCGTTGCATGCCTCCTAAATAAAGCTCGCTAATGTTTTCGAAATGCATAACAGTCAGCCTATGGAACATAAGTCGATTGTCACACCCTGGGCCTGATAATGAATTAGGCTTACAATGGCCTATATATAGGTACCTAAGATTTTCCAAAAGCCAGGCTACGTAATTTTGCTATTGTCAAACAATCAATCAAACAATTCTTTTATTATAAGTAGCATAGGCCGACTAAGCTGACGCAACATTAAACAGACGATATTATATTCATCGCATTTACGAAGTCTGTCCTGTCGCGACTCGCAACACAAGGGTACAATATTATGTTCGTAGATGTGCTTATACGGAAGTGGATAGCTGGATTTAAGGAACTGCACAGCCCAATAATTAGTTTTGTCGGCCTAAATGTAGGCCTAAAGGCACATTATTATGTCAGGCGGACATACCGATACAAACCGGAAAATGCATAGCCTATATTGCTATTCTAATTTCTAAACATCTGCAAATCATATATATATATATATATATATTATATATATATATTAGGGTGCCAACGAAATGCATGGTCAAAAAATTATTTTGACTAATCCAGTTGCCCACCCCCTCAAAATGTTTTCTATGACACGAAACTCATGTGTTACATATTTTATTCAGATTGATGAATATTTAGAGGTAGCTCCGTGCGTTAGTAGTTTGTAGCAGCGTATCACATCATTTCTTCGAAATCGCGTATGGAAATAACTTATATCTACAGAGAACAGACTGTGCTGTGACTCATTGTTCATACTGACTAAGAATAATAATGTTTCTTGTAATTTTTAATCTTTCCCAATTCTTGGTTGTTGTTATAATAACATGGATAAACCAAAGAAGGCTAAATAAAGATTGTCTATGTCATTTCATACAACTAGCACTACATGCCTTCATGATGGTGCCTGTGTTTTGTCTGTACAAAAGCGTATGAGCTTGGTTTGTAGACCAAAATCATGGAATTAGTCAATGCCAAAGCGTTCAACACCAGATGGGAACTCCAGTGGCATAACATCAAGATATAATTTAACAGATTTAGAGACTCACGTATACATATTTGAAGCAGATCCGGTATGAAAACGGTTTAAAGGTGATAACAACAGTACTGCACTGGTTTGAATCTGATGCAAAGTGAGTTTATTGAGCTCATCCAGCTCAATGATATTCAGCCAAGACTGTTAGGACCACTAATACACTATGAGCTCTTTCACCTGGCACTGATATTTTTTAGAAGGAGTGGAAAGTGGGGAATATGTGCGTAAACATGCCTCTGGAGCCCATGCATCCCATAGAGCTAGTTAGCCTATAGATGGATGGCAAGGTCACATACAGTTTTAAAAGCCACTTATTTCACTCTCAATAAACGTCACCAAACGTGAGCTGTCAGCTCTCCAAGAGTTCAAAGCAGTTGTGAGGTTGTACATTAAGTGTCTGTACGCACATGCTTGTTCCTCGCAACGACTTGAATCTTCCGCATGAGTTTGATGCATACAGACAAACAACCAAACTGTTGCCGATTCAGCAATCAAGTCCCTCTGTAGTCATTTGTAGCATCTAGGTGAAATCTTAAATGGTCTTACTTTCTTTGATACAATGGTTCCTCTGGAAGGAAACAATGGTCACAGCCCTAAGTAAAGAAACTCATGGACGAACTCCTTGACATGTTGTGCTGCATGCATGGCACTGTTGCTATACCAATGCAGCGATGGTTGTCACAACATACTTAGCAGCTTCATGTGGCAATTGGAATATCACATGACTTCTTGTCCTTAAGACCTTCACCCTAGCACTTGAGAGAGCATTTCTGAGTATGCTAGTGCACCAATATGAGCAGAGAGTCTGATGGTGGTCAACAATGCCGCTGATTCATTCAATGGTGTCCTTGGTCACTATGAAAAACAGAATCATTTTCTGCAATAAGTTGCTGAGAGGCACTGCAAGACATTTCTAGTTACCGTACTAAGGAGTCTACTGTTGCTAACCAGTAGTGCTGCGCTCAATTGCTCATCACTAACTTAGCAATAGTGAATACCCTTCATAGTAATGTATCTTAGCCATTGAAAGAGCATGAAAAGTAACATTGTTCAATGCTAAAAACTTTAACCACGTGGAGCTACCAGTAAATATTTTTAGAATGCTTCCTATTTTTGTGAACCTTATTATTTAAACAATGGAAACATATTTGGAGGGTGGGAAGGTAAAAATTAAACATTTATTTTTTGAGTGGCACCCTAATATATATATATATATATATATTCATCGCTCATGTGTTCATATCTATATAATCAGGTCTAGCTGCGCCTTGCTGTTGTTAGTACTTGTTACATGTTTGACGACACTCTGCCATTTCAAAGATGATTAGTGTCGCCACGCCATTTAGGTCACGTGGACGGACCGTGCTAGCCCGAGATTTCGAATCTCTGAAATGGCCACCTTCGGGAAGCGAACAGCGGCCCGCACGCTCTCTTTCACAGAGTCGCGTATAAATGCGCGGCCAGCGCTCTTACCGATGTAGCTAAGCGAGCCAGTTGCTGGCTGAGCCTGAACTTTCGTAGGATTTGTAGAGTAGAATCCTAATCGTACAAGCGGATGTTTACTCATCCTGATTGGCTTCAGTGTAAATAGCGCTATTTATAGCCTACACCGAGATCAGCTACTTAATTCAAACCAATTATTTGTACCAGCTAGACCAGTGTTTCCCAAAGTGGGTTCCGCGGAACCCAAGGGTTCCGCGGGGTGGGCTCAGGGGTTCCGCGAAAGTTGGTTAAATACTTTCTTACTATGAATGATGATAATAATAGGACACGACACCATTAAGAGTATATATGCGAAAAACCAGTTAGGCTAACTCTTCTAATTAAGACTACGAACTAACGCAAATGAAGCAGAATTCAAACTAACCTTCACTGATCAATGTGTGGAATGCGATATATAGAGTTAAAGAATACACCCCCCCATTAACTGCAGTTAGCAAGCTTTTGCTATTTGCCACGTAAAAATTGGAAGAGAAGCAAAATATTGGAAGCGACGATATGATGCAGCTGGCAATAAGAATCCAGCTTTCAAGCATTAAGCAAGACAGACTCCCCATAGACGAAATGCATGAGAAAAACAAAAGCGCGGTTCGCATTCTAATTTCATGTAGGCCCACACCCAGCAGACCTATATAATTGTGATCCACGAGTCGTGGTTTTCTAAACAGTGCAATTTGATTTTTCATACAGGCGCAATGCAATCATGCATGTTTTAATGCATTTAGTTGAGATCGGGGTTCCGCAAGAAAATATTAGGACACAAAGGGTTCCGTGGCCGAAAAAGTTTGGGAAACGCTGAGCTAGACCATGCACGTACGTGGGCCAGGCTTATGTCAAGAGAATAAACATGGATCTGTCATCGGCGCTTCCTCTGGTTCAAAACTCCGCCACTGGTTGCCAGTCCCAAGCATGGATAAAAAGAGGGCGACACTATAATCATCTCTGATAATTATGGCAGTGTCGTTAACATGAAACAAGACTTCCTCTGTTCCCAATAATCGTAGATAATACTCCGCTTTATTTTGTTCTGCCACACGCTGATCATGCAGTCAGCTAGGTAAACTAAAACTCAAAGATTGCCTCTGATCTATGCCAATGCCTACTATGCCGGTTTGGGAATAGGACCCAAGATCTCAGACAACTTGAGACAAGTCGGAGTGAATAAGCGTAGGCCTAATCGATATGTTGTCATTGTTGTGTGCGCATGAGCAGTGAGTTTACTACTCTACCCCAGCAGAATTGTAAACGCACAGCGCGCGTGGCTTAGGCCCTAAGTGTAGGCCTACGAGGTTTTAATATTCCGGTCAAATATTCCTAATAGGCCTTTTTTGCTAGTTTTAACTGTACAGTATACAGAAGTGCTTCTACAACTACACAAATCCATTTAGAACTGCACATTTTGTGTAGGGCCTACAACTGCACGTTTTTTAAAAAAAAACATGAAGGCTATGGAGGCGCTTTATAAATATTCAACTGCAATATAGTACAATAAAAAAACCAAATTATGCAATACAGAAGAATGTCAAGGATGGTATTCGTGCCAATCGAGATTTAACCGCCCAGCCGCTCTAGCGCGTTGACAGCCTATGCTACAGCCCTCACAGACCACGTACGGCGCTGGCTTTCGCGAGTTCTCGCACACAGAATCATCAGTGAACATTTTCCGTATTGCAATATTGAAAATAATATTTTATATAAATAGTATTCTATATTATAGCCAGAAGCATCAAAAGTGCGTAAATGAAAATAGGGCCTACATAACAGATCAAACTTCATCAAAGGAAGTTCACCGAAGAACCATGGGCCTAGACTACCGTAGGCCTATATATTTATTATCGTTTGCAGTAAGCCTATAGTTAAGTGTTTTCTGCGTTCGTAAGTAGGCCTACTGTTGTAGCGGCTGTTAGTCTAAGTCTAGTATTAATAATTGAGCCTATATACACTGTCTGCGGACAGAGCTTGCGGAAACATACAACGGATCTGTGGTCTGTTTTGGTTATAGGCCTGTTGGTTGACCCAGTAGCCCAGATTGATCGGATTTGCTGTTTATAAGCTTACTTGTTTATTAGACCGCGCGGCAACACGTGCGCTCAATCAAGGAAGAGCTGGAAAGATGGACACACGGACGAACAGACAGACAGACAGGCAGGCAGGCAGGCAGGCAGGCAGGCAGGCAGGCAGGCTGTTGTTATTATACAAAGAACTGAACTGCGCAGTTGATCGGGACTTTCGATTCAGCTCCTCGCCCTCTTCTATAACCAGACAATGCAGACGGATGTTGAACGATCGATTGCGAAATGTGAACGACCCAATTAAGATTGTAAAATGCAGTCGAGTATAACCATAGACATCTTACATTTACTAACAAGGGCGGAGTTTGGTTTCCGTTCTTGGAGGGGCTAAAGCCTTCTTGGGGGGGGGGGCTAAGCCGGGGAAAAGATACCATTTGCATGGTGAAAAAATGAATCTGGGTCTTCTTGGGGGGGGCTTAGCCTCCCCTACCCCCTGATAAACTCCGCCCATGATTACTAATAATAGTAATAATTATATGATGTCTATGAGTATAACAGACGACTGTTCCTTACCGAATGGAAATTTGTCCAGTGTGTTTCGCTTTGACAAAGCGTATACTTAGCTATAGCCTATAGGCTATGATAGTGATACATAACATATTACGTTGTCATCGGCGACGCAGGCCTACGTCGATGGTTACTGAAATGGTTACTTACGTTTTGTTACCACGGGCGGAGACTCGGAGTTTGGTTTCAGTTCGTGGAAGGGCTAAAAATAACTTTGGATTTGGAACGGAGTCTACGGAGACTTAGTCCAGAACGAGCATATTTTTATCGACCGAATTTCTGATGACTTTTTGTCCACTAGCCACCTATAGCCCTGATAAACTCCCTCCATGCTTGCTACTGCGATAATATATTTGCCTATTAATTTATGTGTTAAAACGCATTATCTGCAGGTATGGACGTAGATCTACAGGGTGCGGTCAAAAAAATAATCCATTACTAAAATTGCGATTTCTCAAAAACCGCTGAATATTTTGTTACAAAACTTCGCCAGCCTGTTTGACACATATCTATCTACAGTTTGGCTAAATTTAATTAAATTCGAATCATGAAAACCAAAATGGTTCAACCCTGAAGTGAAGAAATGTTATTTTCGTTTCAACAGGCATTTACTGACAGCAATAACAAAGTAACGGCTCAAAGAGTAACGTAAGAAGGTTCCATGCAGGTTACTTATTGTTATTGACAAGATTAGGTCAAGTATTGCATTGAATGTTCTAAGTGACCACCATTTGCTTTTACGCAAGATTGCAGACGTTTTCGAAAGCCCAGAGCAGACCTCTGAATGGTCTCAAGTGGCAAGTCATTCCAGATGATTTGCAGCGTATTTTTCAGTTCAGGAATGTTCTTCCGCTTTGTGGTAAGTTTGTTGTATAGTGTATACTAGGTCTCAAGCATTGCACCCCAGACAGCATAGTCGAGTGGATTCATATCTGGGGAATTTGTCGGCCGTGAATCCTTGTCGATGAAGTCCGGACAGTGACTTAACCAATTTTGGATCAGCTTGGCGCCGTGAGCGTGCGCTCCATCTTGCTAAAAAGTGAACTGATTTCTCATCGACAAGCTTAGGCAAATGACTCTCTACGTAGCACTTATCATTGACTTTGGCCTTCTCGTCAATGAAATGCAAGAGTCCTTTACCCTCATATATGACACCTGCCTAAACCATGATGTGGGGAGAAAACTTGGCTCTCTCGACCGACAGACGGCATGGATGGATATCGCTTTTTCTTCTTCGCCCAGGTGTTTTGATTTTTAACGGGTGGATTGATGTAAATGATCTTTTCATAGATGAAGAAAACCTTGCAATTTTACTCAAAATGTAAACAAAACACCGTCTGCAAAGCAGAAATGACGTAATTTTGGTACACCGCAGGCTACTTTATGTAAAAATATGATTTCTTATTTCGTTAATGCCTTGTTCAGTTGAAAAAATGCACTTCTTTCTTCTGCCTAATGTCATGATCACAAATATAAAGATACTGACATAAAATTTTCAGATAATATGTAAAAATATGTTGCGAAAAAGAATGAAAATATTTGTAAAAAAATATTCAGCGGTTTTCGAGAAATCGCAATTTTCGTAATGGATTATTTTTTTTGGCCGCACCCTGTATATAATAGGGTTTCTTGGTTCAAATCCCCAGAACTGTGTAGGCCTAATAATTTCCGAATTTTTACAACTAAATTTTCTTGCCTTTCTCTCTATTTTGCTAAATGAAGCCCAATTTTTCTGGCAAATGCCGTTCAGAAGAATAAAAGTAGGCTAATCACTTAATCCAGACCTAAATTAAAGACCCCATGCAAGTGCAAGAGACCATAGTTTTTCTCAGTTTTCTGTGCCTCGAGCAGCATAGGCCTATAAAGGCTGTTGGTCATATGTTGATATAGACCTATCTGCCTGAACGATCAATGCAGAACTTGAACCTAGATGTTAGGCCTATACTAGATTTTAGATTTTCGCTCTCAGTGCACCTAGGGCCTAGGATCCAGTCGAACTCGTGTAATTATTAGGCCTAGCCAAAAGGGCTACGCGGCGGAAGTGACCTACAAATTTCTCTTCTGGCAGACTGACGGGCACGCTATTGATCATTTAGGCCTACGTACTATAGTAGGCGATCGCAAACACTGGACATAATCGAGCACACCAAATCTTCGCAGATGTTTACGGCGCCTGAACGTATAGGTGTAGGCGTATTATGTATCACAAACACAGTCACTGTTCGCGCTCTAACAGTGCCAGTCACAAGCTTCAATAAAGGAGGAGGGTGACGATAACGGTCGCTGAACTGAAACTGTGTCACATGCATCGATGCAATAGACTTCACTTCTTCTTGCATCGATATCTAACGCTATATATCTATAGTGTTTATCTTCACGAGTAATTAATCCACGTACTCGATTCCCTCGGATTAGGCCTAATCTCGACTGTCGCCCCTTAATAATTTCTTTACATTTTGATTTGATTTGATGATCTATGTGTATACATATAACCATGCACATTTATAAAAGAAAATTAGTTTGATAAAGGCGAAAAATTACTGTCTTGCGATGTTTAAGGGCGTCATAATCATAATATTTAGGCGTATAGATCATCTGGAGCGCGTTGTTCTCCCCCCCCACTCCCACTTCACCCTCACCCTATTGTGCGTTTAAAAATGGAGTAATAGGCCTAAAAGCCGTGCGTACATATACCTACCTATCTACATACATACGTACATGCCTGCCTACCTACCTACCTACCTATATACATACATACATTAGGCTTATGGGCGAGGTCCGTCAAATGAGAACGCCATCGCCATCTAGCGTCTTTAGCCACAAATTTCAGTCAAGTGCGCACACCATCCCCTCTTACACCATGCACAGCGTTGTTAAACTACAACAAGATCGAGTTGTAAGCTTACAGAATAATTTTATGCCAAAAAATTTTTGCCGACGGCAACGCCCTCCGCCCTCTGTTGCCGCAAGCTGTCGTTAAACTCTAGCATGATTAAAGTATAATTATAGGCCTATTTCACGTGGGTTACAAGTTTATCAAAATTTATTAACGTCTTCATTTTAGTCGCTTATCTCTTGTGACTTTTGGGCTACTTTTGACTTGATTTAGCGACAAAGCAATTCCGAAATCTGACAACCCTGACAAGCAACCGAGACTACGGTGGCTTTAAAGTTCACTATTGATGTTAATAATAATAATAATAATCTTTTCTTTAATTGAGCGCCTGCAAGACGCACTGCGCTTTACATTTACAAGTTATGCAGTAATCTTAATTAAGCTTAGCTACTAACTGAACAGACAGCTTTGCAATTACACGGCGCTAATAGCAGCCTACAAAGCAAATCCGCCCAACGGGGGCTCGAACTCACTACCTCTCGCACTCTTGGCCAGCGTGTTAACCATTACTCTACCGGGCCCCGGTAGTTAGTTTATATTATTGTTTATTATTGATCACCTCGATAATTATGTGAAGGGTGCAATCCAAGGGGTGCAACCTATGCCTAAATGTAGCCTATTTTTTTAATGAGTTTCCAGTTGATCGAAATACGCGCATTATGTCAGTATATGGTTGAGAAAAGTGGATGTAATTGTAAACAGACTGGAGGAATTTGAAAAAAGTGTGGGAAAGAATTGAAGAAGAAAGAACGATGATAACTGAACACAGAGGAAGACAAAGGAAATTTCGGACACACGCTGAGAAGAGAATGGTGATCGAAGTGTGATCGAAGATTCGAAGGGAAAATGGCCGGCGGGGGGAAAGAACAAGAGAAGACCAAGATCTACAGATTATGCTAGGCTGGATGATGGTTGACGGGTGCGAAAACTCAAGAAGGTATATATAGAGGAGGATAGATGGAGACTGAGGGGCGACATTGAACATTTGAACCTGCGTTAATTAGTTGCAGACAACCTGAAGATCACCTTGTTACATCCTTGCCATAGCCTATTGCACATAATTATTTTTTTATAGTTTTGCTTGCACCACAATTTTCTCATGTTTAATATATGATTCCTTTTGACCTGCGATCAGTAATTGCGATAGAATTATGATTACAATGAAGTCTGATTAATAAAAAATATTGGCCCTTTCAGTCGACCGTATAATCAAATTAGCATAATTCTGTGCAGGGTGAATGTGTTGTGGTAGGTGATTACAAAGCTGACAAATAAAGGCCGGCAATTAAGATCGTCGCGATCAATGAGTGGAAAAAATCGGTCAAAAGTGGAAAATCGTGCATAATATATGTGTGTTCTTCTTACGAACTGTTTTCAGTAGGATAGAAAAATTATGGGTTTTGCCGAGAGTAGTTGCGTTGACTACCACAGCAGTAATCAAAGATGGCCAAACCACCAATCGGACTGTGTAGCATGTAGCTTAAAAGGAGACAAGGAAAGTCTGTGTAACAACGCCATGTGCGGCTTGAGCAAATTTTGATGCAAATGAGGAAAATGTTGTACAAATCTGATACAAAGATAGCTAGCCCCGTCAAAGTATCGGACTGTGCGTTTTTGCTCGTAATATGAGTAAAAATGTGGAAGCCTTGTGTTAAAATCTCTGTTAAGAATTATCAGTAGTGCCGTCGACGAGATAAATCTTCGAGCGAGTTTTTGTTTTGCAACACGAATGTAGAGTTTGTCTTTCAGTTTTGCATGAGATGTATAGTGTCTTAGTACATATCGTTTAAATATTAGAGATCCATTGTTTTTGGCCTCAGAGGCCACTATATCAAACGTTGTGATGGGTGTCTTACACAATGACGTAAGTTTATCAACTTAGGCTTCAGCTTCTTGCCCTCTGCACAGAAACATTTGTGATTTAATTAGGGAACTTGCTATTATGTGGAATTTTAGTCAAGAAAACAATCCAGCTAGCCAAGTTGTAGCTTCAGTGTAAATTTTAATTTCATTGGTTCACTTTTATAAACGTAAATTGCCATATTCGTGATAGCCTGAAATTGTCATTCTGTTTTGTGTCGAGTTTTGGGCAAATCTAAGTTATGTCCTTGATTTTTGGAGTGCAAGAATTCATTTTGTGCCTTTCTAAAACGTTACACAGATTAAACAGTGTGTAGTTGTAAATATTTACAAATTGGCACTACGTGTCATAGGAGACTCAACAGTACTTATTGCGTGAAGCGATAAATTGTACTTTATTACTAGTCTCTTACAGCATTTATTTCAGATGTGTTTAGCCAAGGCTTTTAAAATTGTTACTGCTCGTATTTTGCAGCATAAACTGAAGTTCTAAAAGATTCTCAGATAATTATTATGACAGTTCATGAATTGATTAGTGGTGATGTTTAATTTTTGAGCAGGTCAGTCAGCAAATTGGTTATCAAACTTAGCATCAGCAGGTTAACTGATCACTGTGATCAGGAACCTTAGATCAGTGTAAACGTCATAGGAAAGCAATAGAGAAAATGCTGCAAGTTACTGCAACTTGTTCTGATTAGATTTTGACAAGTTCTTTGTGCAGTATATCATGTTTCCGTTTGTAGATTTCAAGGACCGTTGCACGGTTTGAAAGGTTGCAGCTATGGCAGACAGTGATGACGAATTTGATCGGCGTAATGTTCGTGATAAGTTTCATCATGAACGAAATGATTACGACCGACGTGACACAAGACGTGGTCCCAATTGGGAAGACAGGTTGAGGCGAAAAATTGTATTTGTTGTACACAAATCCTAAGTTTTGATTTGAAAGTTCTGCGGTTTAAAGGCTGGATTAGAAGGCCAATCAAGGAATTGGTGTAGTGTGTTTAGAAATCAGTTAAGAATCCTTGAAGAAGGAAAGATTGAGTAAGTAAATGAATGAATTAATTGTATGTATGAGTTACCTGTGTTGATTGCCCATGCTTCTATCAGGAACCTTATAATTCTCAGATTTGTCATTACACAGCGTCTAGCCATACATAACCATCAATTTTATTGCACCAATATAACAAAAACATTTTTACAAAGTATATATACATAAAAGTTGGTTGCAACCGGAAAACCAGAAGGGATTAGAAGATCCCACTGGTAGGGCTACCTATATGCACGCTTACATATTCAAGATGGTAGATAGGCAAGTATACACATCATCATCATCATCAATGTCCATGGGTTCATCGCCCGTAGGTGCTCGATGCTCTTTTGATCGCCTCCTTCCATTTGTCCCTTTCTCTTGCTGTGTGGCTCAATTGCTGCAGTGATATGTTTCCACACCATTCCGTGATGTCATCCTTCCATTCTCTGAAGGGATGTCCCCTTTTGTTCGTCCCTTCCATAATGCCAAACACCAACGTCTTGAGTTTCCTGGAGTCGTCCATTCTGCATATGTGCCCAAACAGTTGTAATTTCCTGCAGATTACTTTTTGCAGCAGAGTGTCTCTAAGTCCAATTCGATTGTATAGTTGTTCATTCTTCATCTTTTCTCTCCATCCGACTCTTAATACTCTTCGATAACATATTCTTTCAAAAGCCAGTATTCGTCTTTCAATTTCTTTGGTAATTACCCATGTTTCACATGCGTATAATGCTCCGCTGAACACACAGGTATCCAGGACTGCCAGCTTAGTCTTTAGTGCTATTTCTTTACTTTTCCAAATCTTGTCTAAAGCAGTAAGTGCTGCTTTGGCCTTGGCAAATCTCAGAGTTACTTCTCTTTTGCAGTTTAGATCGTATGTAAACGTGCTTCCTAGGTATACGAACTCTTTGACGTTTTCTAGCGTTTCTCCATCCAGGATTATCTGTCGTTCAATGGTTTCACTCCCGAATACCATTGTTTTTGTCTTCGCCGTGTTCACAATCAGCCCATAAGGTTTGCTATCTGTCGCCAGTGTTCCTACAGTTCTTTCCAGTTCGTCAACATTCTCCTCGATGATATCTATATCGTCTGCAAATCTTAAATTGTTGATTGCCAGGCCTTGCACAGATATTCCTCTGCAGTTTTCCTTGACATTGTCCATGGCCCTCTCCAAGTCCGTGATAAACACCTCCGGTGATATTGGATCTCCCTGCCTTGTTCCCTTGTTGGTCCTAAACCATTCTCCCAGCTCATTCTTAAGCCGTACTGCTGCCATAGCATTCTCATTTATGTCCCGTAGGATACCTATCAGTTTGTCATTAACTCCATAAGATTGCCCAAGTCACTTTTTGGTCAATACTGTCGAATGCCTTCTGGAAGTCCACAAAGCAGTTGTAGATTTTCTTGCCCTTCCTTCTTGCTTTCTCCGCTATCAGCCTTAGAGATAGGATCTGCTGTACTGTGCCTCTGTCTTTTCGTAATCCCGCTTGTTCATCTGCCAGGTGTTCTTCCATCTGCCCCTGTAGTCTCATGTTTAATATCATCATTAGTACTTTCCCCACGTGGCTAATCAGTGCTATGGTCCGGTAGTTTTTGCAATCTTGTGAGCTTCCCTTCTTGTGTATCGTTGTCAGAATCGATTTCTTCCAAACCTCTGGTGCTATTCCCGTTCGCCATGCCTTGTTACAGATTTGATGTAATCGGTTCATCATTTGCGGTCCTCCGTATTTGAGCATTTCCCCCGTGACATTGTCTATCCCGGACCTTTGTTTTCCTTCAGCCTTCTCACCGCCCATTCTACTTCTTCATATAGGATATCATAGTTTAGCACATCTTCTTGTTGTGGTGCGATTTTAGCTAGTGTCTTGATTCATTTTTTTTATCCTGCATCATCCCACTGTTCTTTGTACAAGCTAGTGCAGTATCTTGTCCACCTCTCGAGTATTGCCTTCTCTTCGGTGAGTACTTTGCTGTTTTCATCCCTAATTGTGTTTTGTCTAGGTTGCCATTGTCTGTTGATGTTCCGCAGCAGTTTGAACACTTCTCTGGTTTTATGTTCTCCGTGGTATTTCTCCACGTCATTGCATCTGTCTTCCAGCCACTTCCTTTTATCTGCTCTTGCTGCCTTTCTCACTTCGTTGCATTTCTTCTTATATTGCGTTTCGTTCTCTGCTGAGTATCCTCTGTTCATTTTCAGCCATCGTTTACATATGATGCAGTCTTAACTAAAAGTATAAACATTCACAGACAAGACAACATGGTGTTGTTAAGCTATCAAACCTTAACTAAGAAAAGGAATAAAACGAAATAAACCTTAACTAGAAAGAAAAAGAAAAGTTTAGAAAGATTAGAATAGTAGTGCTGTTATTGCATATGGGGGAGTAGTCAGAGTGAAGATAAAGAGTGGAGTTACTACTTCAGTCCAGTTAACCACGAACGTAATTGATGCTTAAAGGAATTAAGATTAGGGTTGCTACGAATATTTTGAGGAATTCTATTCCACTCCATTGGACCTGTGCATTTAATCGAAAATTTCCTAGAGTTAGTACGAGCAGGTGCACTTCTGTATGAGTCAAGGTTTCTCGTGTTGTAGGAGTGGATGTCCGAAGCTAGATTAAAGAAGTTGGCATGGGAAACAGGCAGTGTGTTATAAGTATAACGGTGCATAAATTCACACATCTGTAGTTGTTTAATTTGTAAGACTTTTAGGATCCCAAGTTGAATAAATAGGTGTTCTGAGTGTGAGTTATAAGGGGACCCAGCTATTATTCTAACGATTCTTTTCTGCAAAACAATAATTCTCTTGAACCAAGTGTTATAGTTTGATGCCCATATCATGTTGCAGTAGGATAAATACGGGTAGACCATAGAATAGTATAAGGTAAGCAGAATACTTCTAGGCAGCAGGTAGGATATTCTTTTTATTATTCCTATATTCTTAGCTAATTTTAGAGCAATGTGTTCTATGTGTCTGTTCCAGGTCAAATATTGGTCCACATAGACACCAAGAAATTTGACCTCTTTTACTTGAGGAATGTTAACATTGTCTATGTTGACCTTACTTGTTAAATTAGGAATTGTTTTCCTATGTTTTCTGTAGCTTAGAGATATAATTGTACAGTCTCGGATACATCACTTTTTCTAGCAACTTCGAGAAATAAGGCAATATGGAAATAGGTCTATAGTTCGCTATGTCATCTCTATTGCCTTGCTTGTACATTAGGTATTTCTCACGAACTCAGTGGCATAGACAAGGGGGCTTTCAGGAATTAAACCCCCAGTGGCCTAGGAAAACAGTTTTTTTAAAGGTTATTTATCCACTTAAATAAGAAAAAACAAAACAATTGCATGTAGTAACAAATGTTTTTCTTACTTTATTCCCTTTGTTGCTTTATTCCCTTTTTATTTACTGTAATACTGTTGGGTTGGTGTCAGAAAGGGCATCCAACCAGGCCATAAAATCCCCTCCATCATAAATTCCGGGCGATGCCACTGCACGAACTGATACTAAATTGAATTCTGCGAAATAATGTGTTTCTAGTCCTACCAGCATTTTGTCTTTGATTTCTTGTAAACGTTTTAAAACGTGAATAATTAGTCTCACTTGGTGTTTTTCACGTGTGTTTTGGAAACCAGGTTGGGTTGGGGTAATAGAAACCGAGATCGTCGAGAGGGTTTCCGTGAGTTTGACCGAGGACGTCGCGATCGTTTTAGTCCTGCGAGACGAGATGGGAGTCCACCTGAGATTAAGAGGATGAGGAGGGATTGGTAAGAACTGCTCAGTGCTCACACTGGTTCACATAGACAAGGCTCAAGTGCAGTGGCGGCGCCAGGATTTCAGTTTTGGGGGGGCTAAAGGGGGTAAATCGTCCAAATTTTTTATTTTTACATGGGGAAAAAATGGATGGCCCTTTTTAGAGGGGGCTTAGCCCCCCCTAACCCCCCCCTAGCGCCGCCACTGCTCAAGTGCTAAGATTGCTTCGGACGGATATTTTCAGCACAGTTTTTTGATTTTTTGAGGCATCTGTAATGTAATATTTCCTGATCAATAGCAGTCAGTCAATGAGTCGGTGAAATTAGACAAGCAATTGAAGATTTTGGAAACTAGAGGATCAATGTTGTACGTGGCTGATGTTCTGTTGGATTGATAATTTGACAGAGCTCTCTGTTCATAGGAGTGCATGGCGTTTGAATCCTGGTGCATTATTTTTCTAGGCACCACAAACAGACTCAGAGTAATCAAGTTGGTGTTTGATTGTGGTAGTCAGCAAGTTCTACAACCTGAGGTTCAAGATTTTTAGGATATCCTTTATATGGCAAGCTTTCTGATAGACGGTTGATTGTAATTTTTGGCATGTTCTACAACAGTGTGTTTACAGATGTCCGCTGGAGATGTAATTTGCAATGCATGCATTGAGTTTTTTTTAGTTAAATGCTAACTGCTTTGTTCACAATTTGTTAAAGACCATTGAGAAGTTATACAAAGACTGAGTTTTGTTGCATCATTTGTATAAAAATCAAGATATTAACCTATAACCAGCTTGTAACCTTATGAACTTCTATTTTAGGGATGATGGAGGAGGCTTTCGCCCGCATTTTGATATGCCACCATATGGTGGGGGTCCTCCTCTGCATGGACCGCCTCCTCCAAGTGGCTGGGGTCATGGGGGAGGGGGTGATCTTCCACCCCCACCTCAGGCACCCTATGTTAACCCACCTGGGCCAAGAGGGTAAGAAGAAACACAATTAAATGTGATATAAAGTGGGTTTTAGCATTATTTGAGGTTTTTTTGGGAATCTAACTTCAGTAAGTGCTTAGCCTGTACTACAATCTTTAGCACTTAGGCTCTACTGTTTATGATGGTGCTCTTATGGACCCTAAGCAGTGTTTCCATTAGAGTCCAGAGAGAGGATGTACTAATGTCCTGGCTTAGTGACCTAGAATTTTGGATGTTGCTCATTTCTAGTGGCGATCACTTGGGCATATATGACATATATGACATTACTTCTTCGACTCCTTTCTGATGTCTACGGAGCCATCGATCGTTCTCAGCTGACTCTCTTAGCCCTTTTTGACGTTAGTGCAGCGTTTGACACTGTGGACCATGACATTTTACTTGAACGACTGCATATATCTTTTGGTCTCTCTGGTACTCTGCTCCTCTGGCTGAGATCCTTTCTTAGTGATCGTTCCTTTTCTGTGGTCCATGGCCCCTCTAGGTCCCTCTGGGTCCCCGCTCCTTACGGTCTTCCACAGGGCTCTGTCTTGGGCCCCCTTCTCTTCATAATCTATACCTCAGATCTTGCCTCTCTTCTTGCCTCCCATGCTATGCAAGCCCATCTGTATGCTGATGATGTGCAAGCCTACCAGCACTGTCGTGCCTCTGACTCTGTTGCAACTGTCCGGTCTATGTACTTTGCCATGGAAGCCTTGGGGACTTGGATGTCGTCCAATCGACTTCGTCTCAACTCTTTAAAAACTCAATTCATTTGGCTTGGCACTCGCCAGCAGTTGAAAAAGCTAGATATGACAACCATCGCTGATGCCTTTCCTGATTTTGTCTTCTCAACCAGAGTCCGTGACCTTGGTGTTACTCTGGACCAAGAGCTCACCTTTGCTCCACATATTCACTCACTCAGCCGTGCCTGTTATCATCAACTCCGTCAACTACGCACTGTTGCTCGCTCACTTACTCCTACTGCTGCTGCAACCCTTGTCCATTCTTTTGTTACCACCAGACTTGACTACTGCTGCTCTCTCTATGCTGGCCTACCAATTTCCCGTCTGAGTTGCATTGATCGCGTCCTGCGCTCTGCAGCCCGCCTTATTGGCCGCATACCTAAATTCAGCCACATCTCCAGCTATATGCGTGACGTTCTCCACTGGCTTCCACTCAAGCAGCGAATTGAGTATAGGATATCTACTCTAGTCTGGCGCTGCATGCTAGGCCTTGCTCCTGCCTATCTTTGTGAGCTTTGTAGCCCTACTCTTAGTTCTCACCCCTTCCGCTCCCTTCGTTCGACTTTCCTCTCTCATCTTAAAACAGTTTTATTTGGCCGCGCTGAGGTTGGGAGCGCCTCTGAGTAGCCCCCTTGAAGAGGCGCTATATAAATGCATATAATGAATGAATGAATGAATAACTGAATCAATATTTAAGATGGCATTTTCAAGTTTCAATGAGTGTTTGACTGTTTGTATTTGAAAAGAAATGATAGAACTAAAATATACGTTAACGGCCCAACGTTCGTTGTAAGCAGAGGTACACAGCTCTTCAACTGGCAGATGAGTCCACATGATGACTTAATAATAATTGCTGTCATTATCCTTAGTGCTTGTCACTTTGCCTATAACAAATTGCTGGTAAACAAATGGACTTCTCGCCATTGGAATTTTACTTATGCTTGGCCTGAAAAATTTGGACATTTTGAACATTTTTAGTTATGGATATAAAAATGTCAGAACCAAAGTCTGTGTTTTTATGATACTCTTGAGACCGTGTTCTGACCTTGGCCTCTTTGTAATTGTTTAGTGCTGAAGCAGAATTCGCAACACAGCCACCAATGATGACTTTCAAGCAGTTTCTTGGGTCTCAGGATGACAACATCTCAGACGAGGAGGCAATGAAGCGTTACAATGACTATAAAACCGATTTCCGCAAGCAGCAGATCAAGGAGTTCTTCTTACAGCACAAGGACGAAGACTGGTATTGATTGGCTCATCATTTGTATATACTTTGTTATACACTCTAATGAAGTCTTTATCCAGCAAGTCACTAAAATTTCAAGACCTATTGATAACCACTTAGGACATAGCCTAGTACTGTTTGACACTTTAAAGATTGGAGTGTACTAAAGGCAACTGGAAGAGCAATGCAGCTTGTCATTAAAGTGTTAAGGCTGTTGCATGTAGCTTTGCAGACTGTTAGACTTGGACAGTAGATACATATCATGGTTTCGGTGGTAGGACTTTCGACGTGAAATGGCCTCCCATTGATGATCCACTCCCTTTCTAGATTTCTAATTCATATTCAGACATTTTCTTCTCATCTTAAGACAGTTTTATTTGACCATGTTGAGGTTGGGAGTATCTTTGAGTAGTTGTGTAGATTTCAAAGCTGAGGGTAGTTCTTACTGAGCAGGAATGAATGGTTTGTATGTTTAGCAAACAAATGATTGCCTATGTCACTTTCAATAGTGAATCTCCTTAGAATTAATTGCTCTGTGAATGCATCTGAATCTAATCCAAAGAACCCTTTCTCTCGATTTTATTTTAACTTGCCAGCTCTAAATTGCATTCTGTGGTTTGTTTTCAGGTTCCGATCGAAGTATCACCCGGAGGCATTTGATAAGCACCATGAGGATATGCAGCAAGCGCTCAAAGTGAGGTGCCAGTCATTTCTGAAGCTGCTCGAGTTGGACCTCTTGTCTAAGGCTAGGGTGGACATCGATCACAGCTACGACTTGGTTAGAGTTCTTGATGCGGGTGAGTCTGAGCGTCCGGAATGTGTCGTAGTAGATCATCAATTGTGTTAGGTCATTTATTATGTGGTCATATATTGTGGTCTTTCATTTTGAAATCTAATAGGCTGAGCACTTTTCTGAGTCTGCATTTCTGAGAAGTTATACAAAGACTGAGTTTTGTTGCGTCATTTCTATATTAATCAAGATATCAAGTGTAGAATTAAATTTTAGAAATTTATGGACTGCATTTGATTGCTTAATTATATTAGAGTTTATTTAGCTCAAGTGATGCAAAGTTGATTAGTTGATTTTGAAATGACCAATGGAGAAGCAGTTGAGTTTCTGACATAGTTGCTTGACCCCATTACAGGCAGTTGTCTTTTTGTGTGTTTTAGCCGTTATATTTATGGAAGGCGGCGTTGAATTTGATCTAAAGGCGCTAGATCTCGACTGTGAAGACAAGGAAACTTCTTGTGAGAAGAATTCTGAGTCTCAGTCTAACAAGAAGTAAGAAGAAGTATCCTGCTAAGAAATTCAATTTCTCATGGACTTTGTCTATGCTTTTTAAATATCTTAAATTGCAGTTTTTAATCAGTATCGCAAGGTCAACAGTTCTATTTTGCAGCATTTTTGTAATTATCTTAAATATATTCAAGCTAAATGAAGTGATGGTATTGTTGACACCTCTTTAATATCATTTTTGTCATCATCACCATCGCTACTGGTTGATTACACTTCCATTACTTCTATTGCCACCATCACAACTGACTGTGCAATTGTATTCATCATCATCATCATCATCATCATCAGTTGTAGTAATATTATAAATGTGTGTCTACGTTACTTTGTTGTTATAGCGCAGAGACAAAGACTCCAATAGTAATAACATTTGACAAACGGGAACGAAAAATTTCTGACGATTCCACAGATGATGGGGAAACACCTCCTAAGTTCACTGTAAGAATTGCTGTGCCATCTTTTCCTGCATTGACATGGAATCTGTTATCTATCAACAAAGTGACTTCTTCTTAGAAACAGTTTTATTCAAGACTTAACAGCAGAGAACCAGTGTTATTTTATAAATGCTTTTCGTTTAATTTCATTGATTTTTGCTAGTTGAATGAATGTGTAGCTAACGGGTTATGCTTTTCAATGATATTTCGAAGTTTCGATTGGTTTGGTTGACTTGCTAAGCGATAAATACTCATATGTGTGAACTCTTGCATAATTACGTTTTGTTGATTTACCTGCTGTATGGGTTTTTTTCAGGAGCCTCTAAAGCTAGAAGCAGTGCCGGCAGAAGCTCCAAAACCAGCCCAGCCACTGACTCCTGTAGAGACAAACCAGAACAAAGCACTTCTTTTGCCCGTAAGACACTCTCAATTTATTGTGTGATATTCTGGACTCTTGTTCCCCTGTTGTCATGTATTTTTACACTTTATTTTCTTTTTCTATTGTTTTATTTTTGATGTTACATAGTGGTATTCTAACTGTATGAGTGGCTGTTTTTACTTGAGCCGTTTGTGATACTTACATTGACATCTTATAAGTTCTGCTCTGCTTTCCATAATGATGTACTTGAAGCACATGTATGTACGTCAGTAAGCTGGTTCTGTCCAGCTGTGCTCCATCAGAGAAGTACATGCATGATGTCAATGCTTGAGAAGGCAAAATGAACAGCCCAGGTTAAATGCTACATGACCGACGAATTCAGGAGATGGAAGGCTTTAAGTTGCTGCTTGATGGACGAAATTGTTTGAGTGACCTTGTGACCTGAGGCAATGGAAATGTTCCGGTTCTTCATTGCCATGCTTCAACATAACAACACTCATGCACATTGGCTCATCTCTGGAACAGTCTTCCTGTTTAGATTACAAAGGAAACTACCCAATGAAGCTTTAAATTTATACAATACTCTGTAGATATATGTTTACATACATTTATATTTAGGACTTTACTATTTGTGTTTGGTTTAAAACTGTGACCAAAATGAATGAACTGTTCAAAGCGAATCGATTAGAAATATTCGGTACAGCTCTAGTTAAGGCATATCTTTTTATATCCAATAAACAGCTATGTTACGGTGCTTTTGAGAGGTCCTTCTTTCATACTCTTTCATACCTACCTAGCTTAAACCTTTGCAGACCAAAGTACCAATTTGGTATGGGAAAATCCTATACTATTGGTCGGTAAGGATTCAACAGTTTTCATCAGGTTTGTAGTCATGTTTTTGTCGTGATTCCGAAATGTCTTCTGTAGACCAAGGAGATAACTGTGAAAAAGCGAAGCCGTGAGAAGTCGGACTTCAACTACGAAAGTCTGTCTGAATCTGAAAGTGGTTCATTGTCCGACTCAGAAGATGAATCTCAGCCAGCAGTTGGCCCCAGTGAGTCATTCTCATAAATTTTCTTTTAGCAGTTAACATGTAGGTTACAGTATTTATCTGCATTATCATTCATTCAACTATTGTGCGTTCCATATGTTTCTTTACTTGGTATTAGATTTCATGGTATACAGATTTTGTTTTTAAACACTTTGCACATTTTGAGACGGTAGTTGATTACATTACTCAGCCTAAGGCAGAGCTTTGGTTTATGGCATTGCAGTAAATTGAAGATTGTTAGCAATCCTGATATTCAAGTCTTGATGACCTGCCAAACATACTCTTAGTTTCTCTACTTGCTGAATTCTCGTCAGTTGTGTTTGAGTGTATCTATGGAGCATAACTGCATCTTGCGCTGTCTATGAATGAATATTCAGAATGATTGTTCATGCATTTAGTGTCGTGTCGTATGAATTTTCTCTATGACTGCTATATGTGTTTCAGTGAGATGTGTCTTTTCTGTCTGTTAGATCTAGCGGAAAAGAAAGAAGGTGAGGAGAACAGCGCACTGGAGCCAGCTGAAGAGGGTGAAGAACGAGATGAGCCAAAGCCTCGGGCACTTCACAAAACCCTCTCACTCTTCCTCCGCAACCTGCTGCCAACCATCACCAAGCAGGAAGTGGAATCGGTTGGTGCTAATGATGCTCTATATGGTCTCAGAGAAAAGTCAGTAAGTCAGCTTTAGTAAGAAAAGCAGAATGAGAATGAGCTTCAAGAATGTGGACAAGAAGGAGTAGGGATAAGAATGCAGAAGAATGAAAGCATGAGGAAAAGTGTAGAAGAAGATAAAGAGATTACAGAAAGGAGATGGTGGCGGATGTAGATAGACAAAACTTCTCTGGTGAAGTGTGATGTCCTCCTCTGGCTCTTGGTCCAGCAGAACATCCATTGTCTATCATTATCATGTCTTGTCTATCGTCTTGCACTTTGCTCTGGGCAGAGCACTTGTCTACGAGAGCTCTTTACTTTAGCCTTGTCCTGCTCTGGTCACTGATCATTGCTTCTCGTTGCACTCAGCCTTTTTTAGAAGTGATTTTATGGTTCCATATGTTCACTCTTCCACTAGACAAAAGTTGATCTTGCTCCATCATGGACCCTTCCCTTCGGAATAGCCTCCCCTTTACGTGCGTTTTTACTGTGAAACCTCTCTGGCTCTTTGAGTAATCTATTAAGACTTTCCTTTGACTGGGCCTTGCCCTGGCGTGCCGCTGAGTATTTATCTTAATTGGAGTACTGTATAAATTTTAGTTATCTTAATTGGAGTGCTGTATAAATAGATAAACAGATAAGTGTAAAATCTCTGCTTTCAGCTGTGCAAGAGCTACCCAGGATTCATTCGAGTTGCGCTTCAGGATCCGCAGCCAGAGCGTCGGTTCCTTCGTCGTGGCTGGGTGACTTTTGATGGCACTGTTAATGTCAAGGAGATCTGCTGGAATCTCAACAACATTCGGGTTAGATCAATGCTCTGTGGCTTTAAACCTTTTTTCTCGGCCGAGGAATTGCATTCCAACCTTATGTTGTTATTTTTTGCAGTCAAGGTAGTGTTAGTGAAATTTCAGCATGAAATTAATTATTGGCAGTGGACACAAAACTATGTTATCATATCAAACGGGCACACTGTACTACATAATACGGTACACATTGTACTACATAGTACAGTACCATTATGCTGTGCAATAATGGTACTGGTATACAATTTTTTTGTTTGGGTTCTCTGGCATTATATTGTTGCAATAGGTGAGAATATGTGAAGTTGTGCAATGCTGTGCAATTTGACTATGTGTTACATTGTGATGTGTAACTTCAGACATGTTGCGCTTCATTTACTTTGCTGGTTCAATGCAGGTTAAGGATTGTGACATGGGTGCGATCGTAAACCGAGAACTGAAGCAGCGAGTGAGACCAGTCAGTGGCTTCACAGTTCACCGACCTGTTGCTAAGCAGGACGTGAAGCATGTCGCCAAGATCATTCAGCTGCTCGATAATCGGTGGAAGATCTGGGATGACCTTCTTCCAAATGAAAAGAATGACAAAGAAAAAGAGGTAGCGTTCATTGTTTTTTTGCTTTTGCATTTCGTGGGTCTCTTTTTGATTCATTGGCTCCACTAAGCCTTTTGAGTTTGCCTCATCTAGTCTCAACTCTTTTTGTGTTCAGCCCTGCAGGAAATGTTAAACATCAGGATCTGTAGCTGTTTGTTAGTGGCTTCACTTGGGCGCATCATGAAATGGGAAGTCAACGGCTAATGCACTTAGGATGTTTTATGTTGCCAGAGTTTTGGTTTTGTGTCCAAGAATCCAATTCTGAAAAACATCACAGAATATTTGGTGGATGAAGGAAGCTACGAAGAAGAGGCCTTGCTTGGTAAGATGTTTTTGCTGTTGTTGTTTTAGAATTTCAGTTTGCTTAAATACATGTAAATGTTTGGAATTTCTAATGTAGGTAGTTAGCATCAATTTCATGTAATGGAAATGTTTAGACTATTAATTATGTAGAATATTCAACGTGAGTTATTTAGGATATCAGAATATGAACCTGTATGATTACACTTGCAAGCTACTTTTGTGTGAGAAATGTCCTAGACACAACCTTTTCTGTGTCTGATTACCCAATCTTTTTGTCTAGTTACTTTTCTCCTGTCGAAAGGTCTGTCTTTTTTCACTCGTTCCCTGTCTCTCTTGCTTTCCCGTCTTCTACAGTTGTTCGGTCTGTATATGATCTTGGTCTGGAATTTCTGTCTGTTACTGCATGTGCTGGCCCTCTGCTATGCATGTGATTGATTTCATGAGACTGATATCTCATTGTATCAGAGCACAGCAAAGTTTGTTGCAAGGAGTTTTGACATTTTCATTGTTATATTGGAGTGTTATGTGCAAATTTTAATTGTAATTTGATATTTTTCTAGGTGAAGAACTTAATGAGAAACCAAAAGAAGCCAATCAAGAAATCTTTATAGATCGTGATGAGCCTTTGCTCAGAGTAGGTTGAGTCTGTGTTTTCTGTTAACTGCATGCAGCTTAAATTTCAGATGCTGGATATGTAAGTTTTGACTTCCAACATATTTTTTAAGCCAGATGAAAGAGTGCTTATTTTGTGCTTTCAGTGGGCTTCTGTAATCCACCCACAGCCCAGCGACATTTGTTAGTTTCAGCAAGAAACATCTTAATTTGTGCTGGCCAGTCAAATTGTTATGTAGGTGGTTGCACAGCAAGACAGTTTCTGATGCAACAGACAAAGAACACTATTCACGATAACTGTTGTGTTGTGTCTTCATAATGTTTGTCTTTGTGTGCATGCAGGTACTCGATCGTATGATACTTTACCTGCGAATCGTTCATTCGATTGACTACTACAGCGCCGTGGAATATCC
Source organism: Lumbricus terrestris (assembly GCA_949752735.1). Taxonomy (NCBI): domain Eukaryota; kingdom Metazoa; phylum Annelida; class Clitellata; order Crassiclitellata; family Lumbricidae; genus Lumbricus; species Lumbricus terrestris. The sequence continues at coordinate 53,043,966 of OX457039.1, forward strand.
AGGTGAAGATGAGATGCCACATCGATGTGGAATCATGCATGCGCGAGGAAACATCCAGCCGAACAAGATCACTCAGAATGACAGTGAGTAGCATTGACGTTTCAATGGCATTTGGTGAAATCGTGGTAATTCCTTGGCTTTGGTCTGGTGCATCAAGGATTTGAATACAAGCGTGTCATGTGATATGTCATGTGAATTTGAATTTGTTAATTTCTGTTTTAATTGTAATTGCAATCTGAGCTTTTGTAATTTAGCACGTCGCTCTTTGACCCATCTGATTGAGCCATGTGATAAATTTGCTATTGCCTTGCTTATTCTTATGCATGCCTACAGTTGGCAGTTATTATTTAAAGCATGCATTGTTTAACCATGCTTGCAAAACAATCACTTTTTCAGAAATTTAAAAAATAAATTGATATTTTGGCGAGAGCACTTGTTTTATTGCAAAGGGTTAAAAATGCAACACCCATCATTTTTAGCATGTGCTTGCTGTATGAAAGTTAAAAGTCATGATTTAAATCTTATTTGAAATTTTTTCGTTGCAGTTTGTAAATAAATTTGTTGCTTTAAAAGGATATTTAAATATATGGCATGAACTTTAATTCATATTCTGTTACTGATATATTGTGAGTTGTGAAAATTATGCACATAATTGTTTTAAACCTATTTATGAATTACATCCTTTTATGTAGATTGTAGTTTTCTCAGGCACAGTCGTGTACGCTAAGTAATAATAAGTCGCCGGGTGAGTCATGCATTGATGAAACAGTTGCTGAGTGATTAGCTTGGTAATGCTTGGTATTTAATGATGATTGTTTTATTGGCTTTGTTTCAGTAAACGAGTGGATGGCAGGTTTCGAAATGAGAGTCGCTCCTTTCCTCACCCAGAAGACTTCACTCGAAGATCCAGAAATGCTAAAGCTTGGAAAGAAGGAACCAAATGAATATCCTTCTATGCTGGCTTTGCTCTCTTGAGAATAGCAACCTGATATAGCTGTGTCAGTTCTGTATAAGATTTTTAAATTAGTTGTGTAAATTCTGGTTGCCTGCTCTCACATTCATGAGACAGTTTCTTTTTCTCTATTCAAGTGATTATTTCCCTATGTTGTGGTTGGTTGCTGCAAATTCTACTGACTCCTAACAATAAGAAAGTTCATTGACAGTTAAACAGCTTGTATGCATGTATAAGATTTTTACATTATTTGCTGTTGTATATTTGGTGCTTTGGTTATCCCAAACTTGATATATAGGTTTGTTAGAACATTTGTTGAGCTAATCCTTGACTGAGCAGCACAGAAGTGGAGAAGTTCATTTTGGCCAACATGCAGGAGTTGGCCAAGGACAAATGGCTGTGTCCACTCAGTGGAAAGAAATTCAAGGGACCTGAATTTGTGCGGAAGCACATTCTCGCTAAGCACATGGATAGGGTGGATGAAGTCAAACACGAGGTAAAGGATAATTTATTGATATTAATTATGCTATGCTTAGCATGTTCGATGTTTTTGCTGGACTTGCTCACAGTATGAGAATTGTAAAGAAATAACTGAGGGTTAAACATTGATTTATGAGGAATTGGGGGTGACTTTGCTACGGGGTTCTCACCCTGCTAGCCCATGTTATTGTTTTTATATCATGCATCTTTATAAACTTGCAAGACAAAGCTGCTTAGTTTGAAGAATTTTTTTTACCTGAATGTTTTATCCTGAAAATAAGGTGGATCAGGAAGGTGTGATGCATCACTTCAAATATTTTTTAACATTATATGTACATGTTTTATTGATGCTTTACATTTACATGTTTTATTGATGCTTTACATTTACATGTTTTATTGACGCTTTACATTTACATGTTTTATTGATGCTTTACATTTGCATGTTTTATTGATGCTTTACATTTACATGTTTTATTGATGCTTTACATTTACATGTTTTACTGACGCTTTACATTTACATGTTTTATTGATGCTTTACATTTGCATGTTTTATTGATGCTTTACATTTACATGTTTTACTGACGCTTTACATTTACATGTTTTATTGATGCTTTACATTTACATGTTTTATTGATGCTTTACATTTACATGTTTTATTGATGCTTTACATTTACATGTTTTATTGATGCTTTACATTTACATGTTTTATTGATGGTTTACATTTGCATGTTTTATTGATGCTTTACATTTACATGTTTTATTGATGCTTTACATTTACATGTTTTATTGATGCTTTACATTTACATGTTTTATTGATGCTTTACATTTACATGTTTTATTGATGCTTTACATTTACATGTTTTATTGATGCTTTACATTTGCATGTTTTATTGATGCTTTACATTTGCATGTTTTATTGATGGTTTACATTTACGTGTTTTATTGATGCTTTACATTTACATGTTTTATTGATGGTTTAGGTCGCATACTTCAACAATTATCTGTCAGATCCACGAAGACCTCAGCTGCCAGAACACCCGACCAGTCGCCAGCAGTTGCCACCTCCACCCAGGGAGGCCTTCCTTCCACCTCCTCCGGGATTTCCACCAGCACCACCATTTCCACCCTTGGGTGGATATCGGCCACCCATGTTGTACCCTGGTGAGACACATACAAATATATCTCATAGGCAGATGCAGTGGTACTTGGCTTAGGTACATTGTGGTTTTTGTTTAGGATGCCATACCAGTAGTTTTGACTAAAGAATGTGGGCCTGAATTATGGAATATTTAACAGATTGTGTTATATAATTATGATCTTCTGACTGAATAGCAGACTTATTGCTTGAGCTGAAGCAGTAGTTTTTTTTAGTTTTTATGCTATTTTTGTTGGTCATGTGAATATTGGAAGGCTGTATTAAAAAGGGATTTGAGGAGGTTGGTCAGTTACATTACATTACTAAACTAGCTGCAGAACTGTTTGAAATTGGATTCTAACTGCATTTTCTATTCTCATGCTGTGATGAAACTTTTTCTTTCATATTTTGGTCGACTCTGCAAACAGTGCGCCGAGGAGGTATGCATTTACTCCTATAAGTACTAAATCTACTTATAGGCAAGATGAGGATATCACCCATTTACACTTATTATTCACTTTCATTGGCAATGGCATAGTTATGGTGTTTCACGATATCTAGGAAATTGCATTCTAGAATGCTGCAATCCAATGAATGTGTGCATAGACTTACTTACTTATGTGTGTGTATAACATATGCTTTATATGCTTAAAAAAGGACTTTTGTATGATGCACCAGAATTTTATCCTCTGACTTCATGATCAACATTGATGTGCTCTCTTTTGTAAACAATGCCAGCAGTAGCTGTGCAGCACTGCACTATTGCAACAGAGTCACAAACGTCATACTCCTGCCGCTTTAATAATTAGTAATTGGTATGTTTTCTCTAATTCGAAATTGTTTTACCAAATCATGTCATATTGTCCTTCAGCATCTATGTTACACTTTCTTTTTTCTATATATGTGTCTTACAGCATATTCTGGGGTGCAAATTACCCCTCAAGACTGAAGTGCTTGGAAATTTCAGTGAAGCACGCCACCTCCATTACATGGTCATTGATCACTGCTTTGGTCAGACAGTGTTAGACTGGATTGCCCATTTCACACTTACATCAGAGAGCACTTGTAAATGTATTATCATTGCATATATTTTGTTCTTTTCTGTTGTTTGTGATTCAATATATGGCTTCAGATTCAATGTGAAAATTTTGCAGAAATTTGTGCTAGAATTTGCAATACGCATTTATTAGTTGATATATTATATTGTTGATTCAGCAAATCATCATAGACTAGTGTTCCCAATTCTGGAGCTAAGAATTATTTTAATATGACGGTCTGAGCTACATTCTTCATTCAACCATGAGATCACTGGTTCCTACTTTTATAGGGCCACCTCAGTTTCGTGGTCCAGAGAACTTCCGAGGTGGAAGTGACTTCCGTTCACGAGACCGCTTCCTTCCAAGACGAGACAGGTTTTCATCATATGAACTGTATCTCCTTAGGGATCAGTCTTATTATTATTTATATATATATGATTATGGTGAATGCAATAGAAATAATGATCATGATAAAGGTGTTTTTAAAAATATAAACATTACACACTGATCCACTTATGTAGAGCTATGGAAATCTTGATCAGTGTCGTCGTGAAGTTGAAAAATCATTTTGTTGAGGTGCAAACATACTAAACAATCTAGTGACTATCCAGATTACCTTTTTAAAAACTTCCCTTTGCACCAATAAGGAATCAAGTTCCCTAGTTAAAAATATTGGGGTTGGTGCCCCTAGTGGTTGTGGATTATTATATTGCGCCATTTATGCATCTTTGCCCTTAGCAAACTGTATTCTCATAAGCGTAGAACCATGTTTGGGTGACGACCGATGAGTATCGGTGGCCTCAGATGTGGCAGTATTCTTAACAAAGAACCCAACACTTGCCTTTTTCAGCTACATTTTCTTACAAATTATATAATCAGGGACATATTAAATTGTTGGCTGAAGTTTTATTCAGCCAAGTTTCTGTTATGGCTAAAACAGTGACTTTAGATCAGAACCAGAGCGTTTGAATGTCTGTACGTTTGTGAAATAAACTTCTGCAATTTGGATGTAACACGGAAAAAGATTATCTATTCGATCGGTGTAGCTTAGTGATAATTTCTGCTACAGAGACATATTTTTTATTACCGGTACATAAAATTTTATGGTCTTCATTTTGAAGTACCGTAGTTAGTGTCTGTGTCTAACATCGGTTCAATGAGTTGTGCCTAGAATGGTGCCTTGAGCATCGCAGTCACTCTTTTTGGATGAAAAACTTATGAAAATGCAATTAGTGACTAATAATGGTTGAAGACATCCTAAAGACCCATGGTGCTTCTCGGCTGAGACTGAAGTTACCCGGCCATGGTTGGTACATACAGGTCCATTGATCTGAGACTTGACCACATAAGTCCAAGTCTGAGACACAAACTTAGCAACTGCAGACTCCAAAATGTTAGAAACTACTGAGCACCTGGACAAACTAATCCTTATAAACTAAGTAGTGGAGCTCTGACTGACATGGCGGGTAGCTTGTGTAGGTTAAGTGTGGATTATGTATTAAATGCGTTGCTGGATAGGTGACCGGTGTGCATTACTTATTTTTAGATATGCATTTTTTTTATATGTGAAATGTTATGTGTTAATTCTAACATCGATTACACGTATATACTATATAGTTGCATAGTAGTTGCTACCAAAGTCTATGGTGGAATGCTTTTGCTTTTCGTGTAGAACTCGACCTGAACCGCGTGGAGTCGTTAATTATCGTGACTTGGACGCTCCGAATGATGCCGACATCTAGCGAAACGCGAGTCAAGTACGACTTCAGCTGAATGACTTCGAGCAGAACAACTCTAGGCTCAGCTATGTTCAGCTTAGCCACTCTTGGCTGATCGAGTTGAGCTGAAGGACTCAGTGTATGACTTTGCTGTGCTGATGAAGCTCAGTTGCAAGTCTGAGCGTTGGTGTTGACTGGCTGATGCAATGGATGCAAATGTAAGAGGGCATCAGACATGAATACTGAAACTGGCATGCTCCAACCTAGTAGTGTCTCTTTATAGCAGACATTTGTTCTGCTCAAATGCTTGTAAGGAAGGCCATTCACTGTGTACTACCGCCAGACACTTTTATCTGACTACCGCTGAAGGCCAGACCAATTGGCTGGTTGTGCTTAGAAGTCATCAATGAGTTCAGTGAGACAGTTTATGTTCATAAACATTAGAACCACATTAGTGTTTTGCGTTTATTAGAGATTGAGTAGTCTGTTTGTTTGTGAGGAAATCGATAATTTCGATGAGCAAAGAGAAGTGTGAATAATATCTTCCAAAATCATATCTTCTGTGCATTCACCAGTTTAACTTAAGTTACACGTACTGCTACTATCTTTTGCATTTTTTTTATATAAAGTATAAAGGAAACAAATTTGTTAGATGGTACGCTCGTGGCTCTGCCACTTATATTCAGGCTTAAGAGGAAATCAAATCTGATGAGCGATTGTTTGGAACTTTGATCATTGTATTCGGTCTATTGTTGTGTTGTGGTCTTTGATCTATTGACATTCTCTGCTTGTCCAGCTTTCATTTCATTGACAGTCAAAATACTGTTTGCAGCTTTTTTTTATAAAAGCAATGGTTATTTACTGTAGTTGTCACCAGGTTTTACAATTCGCCATGAAGTGAAGCCACCTTTAACTTCGTAACAACGAGAGCATATTAAAGTTACATAGAACTAATGCAGTTTGTTAAGGTGTTAAGAATGGTCTTTTACAACACAGGTTTATTTAGAAAATTTCGAACGCACTGTGATGCAGAAATTTGAACCCGAGGTATGGACTGTGAACGTGTTCTTCCTTTGGCCAAAAAGATTCCTTAGTCATTGGTGCCTGCTAGAAGAGTAAAGTTCTCATTTGTGCATTGATGCGTGTAATCGTTTGTCATAGATACTCTGTCTTTTGTATGAGACACTGGCATGCAGGTGTGTTCTGGCGTATTTACACTTTGTATTCTTTTGGTCTGCAAAGTTTATTTGCTGTCTGCTGAAGGAATCTGCCATTATGAGACGATCATTGCGGCATTCATTGCCAAATGTGTAAAATTTAGTTTAATGCTTTCATGATCTGCTACTTCACTTATTTTTTAGTTATTTAAGTATGAGTTGTGCGGGTTGCTTGTCAAACTTGTCATTTCACAATTTGCGGTGTCTTTGTCACACTGCATTTAGATGCAATGTATGTGTATGTGTGTGCGCGTATGTCTTATCAAATTCTTCGTTAGCTGTTTTAGATGAAATACAATTTTCTGAGTGTATTTTTGGTCTTTATAAATGATGAAAAACTAATTGAAAATTTAATAATTACGATGTGAGTCTTGGAAGATCTGCATTTTCAGGTTTAGAATGCTCAGTCTTGTGTACTGGCAAGTCCACTGACTCTATGGAAACATAGATCCAGAGTTTAGCATGTTTAGGCATCACAGGCGGCTAATGTCGACGTCGTCCCTAAAGGCCTTCAGAAATAATTTATTTAAAGGTTCAAACTGTTCTCACCGTTTTCTCACCCATGTCTGTGTTCTCACCCTTCGTAGGGCATCGTGTATGTTGTGACCATAGATATCTGGTTGTGACCACCGAATCTAATACTTTATCAATGTATGTTCTACGAATTCGCATACGGTCAAACAGAAATGCTGGTCTTTAAGGATGCTGTATGACATTAAAGGTTAGTAGCAGCGCCAGGAAGGCTAGGGGCTAAGCCCCCTTAAAAAGGTCATCCGCTTTTTTATATGTAAAAATGAAATATTTCCATGATTAGCCCCCCTAAAAACTGAAATTATATGCATGAGATTTCGACCAAATGACAAAAAATGTCAGAAATTAAAAAAAATGTCAGAACTTTTGGCACACGAAAATGGAAAATTTACATGAAATTTCGACCAAATGACTAAAAAAAGTCAGAAATTTTGACGAATGAAGATGAAAAATTTCCTCCGAGAGGATTCAGCCGCCCAAAAACTTAAATCCTGGCGCCGCCACTGTCAAAGGCTGTTTCAGTCTTTATCTATATACTTAATAACTTATCTGAGAATAAGTATATTGATGGATGGATGGATCCAGATTTGATGAGGGCCTATGTCATAGACCCTATGACAACAGAGGCCGTTGCCCTCGAGAAAATTTGTTTGGCATAATACAGCTCTTCCAATATGCATAGTGATCTGTAGCCTATGTCTCAATCTTCTGTATCTGCCGCACTTACAGTCCTTGGACGCCTTGCTGAATAGAGAAATGGATTTGATGAGGGCCTATGACAACAGGCCGTTGCCCTCGACAGAAATTTGTTTGGCATATTACAGCACTTATAAGAAAAAAATGTCTTGTTTCATGTTTAACAACACTGCCAAAATATTATCGAAGATTAGTGTCGTCCTCCTCCTTTATCCAGGCTTGGGACTGGCACTTGCAGACAACCACCAGTGGTAGAGTACGAATACAGGAAAAAACAGAGTTCAACTACACAAAAAGCCTTGGACGCCCAATTATTGCGTTGGGTGTGCACAAAATATGGGTGTCAGTGTTTGCTTAATCATGTTGCGGTGATCAACATCTCTAATGCAGAGAGCCAATGAAAACCTAATGAGAAATCTCGCGATTTTCGTGCAAACAGAACTGATTTGTTTGGTTTTAAATGACGGCTGTGTAGACAACGTCGCCTTCATCATCCGCTCTGCGTCGTTGCACGTAGTGTTGACGCTGAGCAAATTCGTCTATCGTTTCATTCGCCAGATGGCCGTCTTCACAGGTTGACGCAGCTACAGAACAAGCAAACCGAAAATGAGGCTTTTTGTCTCTGATGCGTGCGCTATGCATTGCGTCATCATCATCATCATCACCGTCAATTATCGTCGTCGTCATTATCACCACAAATATTATTGGTCGTATTAGAGACCGACCTCTAGTTTAAGAAAAACCTGAAACTTGTTGCTTTCTTTTAAGAGGGTGGAATTTCAAAGCATAGAAAGCAGTAACCTAGCTTAACGTAGGCCTACCAAAGATATTATAGTCATTAGACGTGAAGGTTGTTGGAACATTTCCAGGCCTACTTGCAACGGAAGATGAGAACAAGAAGACAATTAATTCCCCGACAGTAGGCTTATGCTCAAAATTATTTTATAGTTTACATGTGGGTCTTTTGATCCCCCCCATGTGAGCATGACTGAAATACCTTCAAGGGTGTGCCATGGTTGCCTATGACCGCCATAGGCATACCTAGTTTGCCATGGTTACTGAGGCGGCGCCAGGTAGGCTTATAGCCCTATACAATTTCAGCAGGTTGCGTCAGATTCGTAAGATGTTAATGCAAAGAAGATTTTTAAAAATTCCAGAGAATGTTTTGGCATAGTCTACTGGGAAAAGATGGCGCCCGAGGTCAGATATGACCCCAAGTCCCGATGTAAAGTGTGTGCAAAACCCAGCAAGAGGTTTCTTGTTTTGATTTATGCTAAACAAAACGACTTCATCAAGTGTCATTGTGTTTTGTCCCTTTTTGCAAACATTTCTGCTGGCGCCTTTGGCCGGGTTACGATCGTCTTCAAACAAGAAATAGGCCTACGTTGACTATAGATCTATGGCGATACCACCCACCATTGTCATTCAGACAGAAGAATCTGTTGATTTGTTACGATTATCTCCAGCAACGGATCAGAGTAGCCTATAGATGTGGATGTGATTGTGACATAATTAGACAGAGGAATTGTCTGCTGATAGCTAACCACGGTTACGATTGTCTTTAGTTACGGAATACGCAGATGCCAGATAGACTTATGTATAAGATTGTTAATTTCTTAGGCTACTCATATAGAAGAATCTGTTGTCTGTTGACATGGCTACGATAATTATGTTCACACAACATAGCATACAGGCCTAAGTATATCCTAGATGTTACGACATTCACTCGGACAGAAGAATCTGTTGATATGGTTACGATTGTCTTCAGACAAAAGAATAGGCCTACGTATAGGGCCTATATATATATATATATATATATATATATATATATATATATATATATATATATATATATATGGAAATACGATTGCTACTATATAGAATAGAAGAATCTCTTGCTATGGTTACGATTATCGATACGTAGATAATATGGATACGAATATCATTAGACAGAAGCACATAATTATAGTAGAAGGTCGAATCTGTTGCTATGGTTGCGATTATTTTCAAACAAAATATTACGTAGATGTGATACGATTGTCACGCAGATAGAAGAATCTGTTGATATGGTTGCGATTGTTTTCAAACAAGTTAACAACAACATAGGCCTATGTAAGTAAGCTGGACGTAGATACGATTGTCACTCGGATCTGTTGATATGGTTAACATTTGCTTCAAACAAAATAATACGTGTCGTATATAGACGTGGATACGATTGTCATTCAGACAGAATAATCTGTTATCTGTTAATAGTTGCGACATTGACGCCTGCACTGTAGGCTATCATGTCTATAATATAGCGAACAGTTCCATTTAGTAGGCCTGGGACTAATAGGGCCTATCGATATTATAGTCCTAGGTAGGCCGAGATCTGATAGTCTACCTATTTTCAAACTACGTACTGTGGCTGTAACCGTAATTTCGGTTTTTCGCCCCCACATCCAGGCCCTTGAGTCAAAAGTGTGAGGCGGGGCGGGGCGGGGCGGGGCGTGGTGAGGGCGAGGTGGGCCTGGTCGCTCTGTCTATGAGACTTTGTGCAAGGTTTCAGATGACAAGTTGTGAAAGTGTGGCTATAATGTGTGGAAATTGGGTTCTTGTTGTTAATGAAATCTTCGTTACTCGCCCCGCCCCTAGATGGGGGGATTGACCATCCCTTCCATTGGATGGTGTTGGTGGCCCTCTATCTGTATGCAAGGTTTCAGATCAATAGCTGCGCAACTGTGGGCGTGCATTCTGGACAAACATGCATGCACTCTCGTTTATATTACAGGTAGGGCCTACATTAGGGTGTCCCAAAAAACACTTTTTCTTGAAATTCTTAGGTCTCACCAGTCAAAAAGTTTCCTATGGAGATGATAATATTTGTGTAATTTTTTCGAATTTTTACAATAATTTTTAGAGCGCCCCCCAGGAGCTCCAAATTTTATATATAGCGTACAATGATATTCGTGTGCAAATATTTCAATATATCCTCATATCTCATATATCATTCACACCACATATATTTTAAATGCTTTTGCACAAAATATGATATGTCATACTATGTAATTGCTCAAAAAATGTTATGCTGTATTTTTCTCAGACTGGTTTTGCAGTTAATTGACTGAAATTTGACAAAATTGATATATGCACAGACTTTCATATATTATTAGAATTCGGAATATTATTTAACCATTATTGACTACTATGATAATTCGAGCAGTTATTCAAAAAAAGTTTACTTTGAGATGGTATATTGGTACACAGTACCAAATGTGAGATAGTCACATGTTTGATCCAATCAGTAGTTCACTGCATCGGAAGAAGTGACTCAAGTGAGTCATGGTTGCAATTTGGGAAGTACTTTCGATGTTTTTCAACAGCTTGCAATTAGAACTGTCTATGACTTTCATTTGTTATGGCATTAAATGTCTGTATCAGGCACAGCCATTGACACATGCCAAGTTGTTCACGATTACAATGGCTTAATTGAACGATTTTCCAGATGGTCAAACAGCAGGACTCTCTAAAAAGCTGTCGTCAATGCCGGTAGTCTGGAAAAAGCTTTGAGAGATATATAGCTCTTGTAAAGTTGTGGAAGAAACTATTTGCACACGAATATCATTGTACGCTATATATAAAATTTGGAGCTCCTGGGGGGCGCTCTAAAAATTATTGTAAAAATTCGAAAAAATTACACAAATATTATCATCTCCATAGGAAACTTTTTGACTGGTGAGACCTAAGAATTTCAAGAAAAAGTGTTTTTTGGGACACCCTAGCCTACATAGATCTGTGTAATTTGTTTAATCATAATCTCGCCTTTGTTCACCGGTTAGGTCAACTGTAATTCCCAATTCCCAGTATAGGCCTAGCTTGACCTCATTGACAAAGCCTATAAAAGTCGATCCTTAGTTCTGAATTGAATAGTAATTCCTCATATATATATATATATATATATTATATATATATATATATATATATATAGAGAGAGAGAGAGAGAGAGAGAGAGAGAGAGAGAGAGAGAGAGAGAGAGAGAGAGAGAGAGAGAAAGAGAGAGAGAGAGAGACGGAGATGTGCAGGCGGACAGAGGTGCAGAGATAGACTGAGAGATAGACTCATTATCATTAGGCTGACTGACAGAGAATCTCACTTACATCGTTTCTTCATTTCCGTCTCGCCCTTTCTTCCCTGAGCGCTGACCTTCTTTTCCTTCTGTATTTCCTTCTTTTCCTTCCTTATTTCCTTCTTTTCCTTCTTTTCCCTCTGCCGTCGGTTGCAGAACCAGACTCGAACGACATCCTTTTCCAGTCCAACACTTTCTGCCAGTCGGCTGATGTCCTTCGCTAATGGTCGTGGCTCCTTCCGGAAATGCTCCTCCAGCTCGTGTCGGACACTTTCCATGATGCTGGTTCTCCGCTTGAACCGTCTGGATCGTTGGAGGGAAGCGACGGTCAGCATCGCTTCCAGATGACTTCCGGTGGCAGAGGAGGAGGACGAGGAGCAATCGTCATGTGTCATCTCGTTGAGCCACGTATCGAGGAGTGACCGTAGCTTCGTCATGTTCTTCACACTCAGCTGTTGAGCCTCAAAGCGACAGATCATCGTCTGCGAGAAAACACTTCCGTACATCGTCCCAAGAGAAAGACCGACATCGCTCTGTGTGAAGCCGAGCTGCGTTCGAACGGCCTTGAACTGCCGCACGAAGTCCTCTAACTCCTGTCGTCTTCGTCGTTGTTCAACTGGACAATGACCGCCGCAGTGATTCAACCCGTCATGACCTGGAACTCCTCTCCTTCCAGTGCTTCCACCGCTGGCCTCTCCTGCTACCATTCTCCACGGGCGTTCATTTCCAAGATTGTCTCTTCTATCCACCTCTCCATCTGTCGTGCAGTTGTCCCAGGAAATCGCATGTTCTGTCGGCTTCATTGTATACTTCTTTAGTTAATCTTTTTCGGTTCCTTGCCTTTCCTTTGTCTATAAAGGCCTTTGTCTTTGTCCACACTCTTCAACTGACGACTCGCAGAAAAGGGATTCTTCGTTCGACCTTCGAGAGTTTTCAGAGACCAACTGAAAGTTTGAGTTTGTCGCCTCCATTGTCGTTAGGCCTATATACTCAACAAATACATCTGAGATACTTTCAAAAGAATCTATATTCGCAAGTTCACTGTCCCTCTGAAGACGTTTTCCACGACTTCCGGTTATCGATTTAATTGGCTCCGATTGTCGTCGCCAGATGTCGTCATCGGTCAACGAATTCCGTCTCATTAGTCGTGCATGGCTTAATTAGGACTAAGCCTAATTAATTATAGATCACGTTAATTATTAGGCCTATTTGTTCGAAAGTCAGAACACTTACAAGCTGTTTGTTCGAATTTTATTAATTTCAGAGGTGATAACAAAGCGAACAGGCCCTGCAGAGGTTAAACTTCTTCCTGGACAGATACATAGCGTAGGAAGTGCGCGTATGTATACACGTAGCCTAAGCCTATTTATATATTGCCTCATTGATCCACAGTCCGCTATCTATCCACCGTAGCACTTTATCTGGAAGTAGACCTAGGCCTACTGCATGCATGGATACCCACGCTCTTATTACCGTGGATTTAGCCAGGCAATCACTGTCTGTTTGCTTTTACATGCACACGTGTTCGTTCCTCTACGTATATCTGTGTCCATCCAGTGCATCCACTTGCGCGTGTCGACCTACTTGCAGCTCAGAAACCCTGTCTATGAGCTCTTCGTGTTTCTCTATATATCCTTCCAGGTTAGTTCATCATTAGTTCAGCTTTCTTTACGAAACTGAACCGCAGTTTTACTCGCGTTTCAGGAGCACCAGAGGTCTTTCGTGTCAAGTTGTCAACAGTGTGTATGTCTACATTCTCTCAACCATGCAAGTTTAACAAGAATCGGAAGACATCATTGATAATTTGAGAATCCTGGGGATCACAATTCTATTGTTAAATGGGTAAAGTTAAGAACCTGGTGCATGTAGGCAAGGATTGAAACACCTCAAAAGCGCTTGATTAGGCTAAGAACCTTCCCGACTAAAACTGCTGCGTCATAAGTGGGATTTTTCATGCCGCACAACGTCAAAGGCAACAATTCGTAGCCTCGTAGGCTAAGTAAATAGATAACGGGAGACTTTGTTCCATGCTAGTGGACGGTGGGGCTCGAGATGACGTGCGCTATATATATATATATATATATATATATATATATATATACACATATATATATAATCGTAGCAAGGTATATAGCAGTGGTGATAATGGAAACATTGGAAACCGATGGATATGTAGGTGCTGATAGGCCTAAACCAGGCATAGACGGAAAGAGAGACACACAAACAGGCATGGATAGACAGACAGACAGACAGACAGACAAACAGACAGACAAACAGACAGACAAACAGACAGACAGAGTGAGAGGAGAGAATAATTGAGTGCAAGATCATCTACCGAGGTATAGCCTACACAAGTGCTCAATGGTTCATCATTAGAGAAATCGGGTCTTCTAGCTGGTCCCTTCCATGATTCTTGTACTCCGCCCGCCCCTCGCGCCTCCACCACCAGTATCCCTCACACTCTCTCTAATCCGTGCTGGACGCGCTTGGCTGCCAATCGACCCATAAAAGATGAAGATAAAACTGTCAGACCTGTTTGCACGGCAGTTTGCACAAACAGAGGATCAGAAGACAGAAGACGACAGGTCTTTCGGATGAATAAAGCGCAAACACAATGGCGGTCATCAAACGACGGGTCACGTGACAACATAGCATTTTACTAAATTAGGCATACATATATACATATATGACAGTGTATATTGTATGTGTATATATATATAATTATGTATTGTGGTTGACGCTGGTTTGAATTAATGACAGCTGGTGCAGACTTTTAAATCAACTGAATTTGAAGCAGTTTTCCCCCCGCTGTGTATTGTAGGCCTATGTATTATTATGTTCATTCAAGGTGAACCATGTAGCCTAAATGTTATATGCAAATCTCAGAAATTTCTCAGCGCTGTTTATAGACACAAGAGCTGCGCCAGGTCAGATCAGCGCAGTCACTGCATGGCGTTATATCAACTTAGGTCCGCAAGAGCTATAGGTGTGTCGCCCAGGCACACACGTAGACATCGTGGTTGATATACTCATAGCTTTTCCCACCTAGATCTTGGTTTTTTCGGTCGTGTCTAGGTTTCTAGTTTTTTTTTTATCAGAATCGATTTTTTCTCACGGTTTCCGACTTTTTACATAAAAATATAGTTTTTAGGTGAAAATGCACAAAAATGCACAAAAGACGTGAAAAAGGTGCACCCATGGAACATTTTGTGGTTTTGGACCAAAAGTTGTAGATTTTGGAGCGAAAGACTAAAAGCTCATCAGAATTTTTTTAAATAGGTTGTCAGAAATCTCAAGCCGGAAAAATCCATGTATTTTTCAGTGAAATTCTCAATCTAGCCTTTTCTAGCCTTTTTTCAGCCGGATCTGACTTTCAAAAAATTCAGGGTGACATCCCTGGTAGGCATACAGCCACACTCTACGATATAATTGCTTCATTTCAACCGACCAGAATTTGCACAAACTCAATAATTCATGTAGGTCTAATTAAAATACGCGACATAGGTTGGACCTATACATGTAGGCATACACTTAGGAATTTCTCAGCTGTTTGCATAAGCTTCACGCCTCACAAAACGTATGCAGCAGTGATTGCATAATCGAGTTTATTCCCACGAAATTGCTGATTAGCCTATGCCAAAAACTTCTGATTTAAGTATTCTGCAATATTTTAGTTCGTTGGTCGTATATAATTTATAGGCCACGTTGCGAGGTCTTAGCGATGGGGGGAGGGGAGGGGGCAACTGCATCGCCGCATGGGGTGGTGGGGTTCGAACCGTAGGACTGTTGGTGGTGATTTTTGTCTTCATGATGGCAGAGATATCAGTGCGCTACATCATACATGATATTGGAAGGAAAACATTTATAATAAATTGAATATTAATATGGCTGACATAATAATAACAACAAAGTATACAGTTACATTATCAAACGACTAGCAGCTGTTTACTTGCAATTCAGTGTCTCAGTTACATTGTGGCCTATACCTATGATGCAAGCAGTAGGCCTACTTGATTGGCAAACTAAGTAGAAATGGATTTATCAATTATTGCCAATTTACCAATTATTCTCGCAAATTGAGTTGCTGACAGCTGGAGGGAGAGGGTGACGTAGATAAAGAAGGTCAGGAAGAGACAGACATGTAGAGGCAGACAGGCAGAGACAGACAGGCAGAGGCAGACAGGCAGAGGGATGTGTTTGCATGTGTGTGAGTGCGCGCGCGCGTGCTGTCGGTTGCTTAGTTCGAAGAGGAATCTACTGAAGACAGACTGGACTGAACCTTTCTGGAAAGGCCTGGAGGCCAGTGCATGGAGAGAGTGGATAGGGTCGGACGAAGCGCTTCCTAAGTCCGGCGCGCCTTGAATTTCCGCCAGGCGGAAACTCCATTTCCTTTCAAGTGAAAACGCCGCCTACAGCAGAACCGCCACGGAGTTGGATTTAAGTCGAGATGCGAATTGCAAATCGGCCCCAGGGCCACTGACCGCCGATGATCTCATATATATATATATATATATATATATATATATATATATATATATATATCGCGCAAAATAATATCAAAGCACCATGACATACATGTAGTCTAATATTATATATGCATATATATAGGCCTATATACATATAATATGTATAATATTGTATATATACATATAGACCTATGTACATATAACATATATGATATAACAGATATATAATATTATATATATATATATATAGGTTTATACGGATTAGAAATAGTCACATTGTATTAAAGACGTCGTCGCTCAAAGTGACTGCATATGATGACGATGATGACGACGACGATGATGCAGCTGTACAGTGTACATAGTTGAATAAATGTGTCGGTCGGATCGTTGGTCGATGTACATCTCTAGGCCGGACACGTTACATCAATTTGCATCTAAGTGGGTAGCCATGTCTCCATGGTAAGAGGCCCAGGTGACCGGGCATCTGACTTCATGATTCGCTCACCGCCGCCGTCACCGCATACCGCCGTCGTCGTCGTCATCGTCTCTGCATAGACCGGCTACACATCTACCTGCCTCCACCGCCGCGGCCAACGCCGCCGGGTAACTAGACCGATGCCATAAAAGACCCGTCGACCGTCCGATCGGCTGCCCGCCCGCCTGCCTGCCTTCGGTCCCTCCGTCCGTCCGTCCGACCGACCGACGGACCGTCAGAGTCTTGCATAGCTGGCGATCGGTGGGTGGCTTCGGCGGCGGCACATGAAGCGAATCAGCCAGCGTGAAGGTTCTGCATCAAAGAACTCAGTAATTGCAGACGGAATATAAATGATCTAATTATTCGAGTGAAATAATTATTTCGTTGAGCAGATGGAAGGACGAACGGACGGACGGATGAAGGGTGGGGGAGAGGGATGGGTGGAGGTGGGTAGGGGTGGGTGAGTGGGGTGAGATTCATCTCATCAATCAGTGCGGCGGCGGCGGCTGTTGGGTTTTCCCGCGCTGCCGTGTCGTCTGCTGAGTCGACGACATTCGCTGATATAATGCGAGTCGTTGTATGGTTGGATGGCCAGAGAGAAGATGAGGGGAAGAGTGCAGTGAAGACGGAGGACGATACGATGACACAACGATGAAGACAACGATGAAGACAACGGCGTGTCCTCATCAAGACAGCGTCTTCGTTAGGGCACGGAAGACAAAGGCAAATATGGGGACAGACGCTGATGATATTGTTGCATGAAGCATGGCTTGAGAGAGTTGCCATCGTCAGTTGATGCAGTTATCAAAGAAGAATCGGTGAAGGTGTGCTTATCATCATCATCCGATGTTTGCTGAACCAGTGACGGTGACTTCGACGCTATGCGCACAACCCCCGTCACGGTTGAGGGAGAACGCTACTACGACGACGTCTTCGGTCAGTCCTGACTACGCTGCGTTGATCGGTGTTTGATGGCTCATTGAAAGTAAGCACTGATTGTCACATTTTTCAAATAAGCACTATGACTTTAGTAATCAAACAATTGATTGAAAATAGCCAAAATTCTGCTGATTAGCGTCTAAATAAACGGGTTTAAAAATTGAATACCTGCATTGAACATTGGATGACAACGCGTCTCGCATAGTAATGTAGGACTTTTTAGCGTGCGACTATATAAAAATGTGCAGTTCTGAATGGATTTGTATGCAGCTGTAGAAACACTTCAATGCAGTTGAAAATATTTTTGAAAAGGACATTGTCGTCCGATCGGGAGTAATTAACCATGGACGATGGGAAGGGAAAGAAGGGTTTGTTCAGTTCAAAAATCCTGTTAAAAAACCTATAGTCTATAGATATAAATCATAATGTTCCAAATGACCAATGGCCGCATCCTACGCTTTTGGAAGCATTTTTTTTATATTCTGTCTTGTTCTGCTGCTAGCATTATGGGTTCCAGTTTTCAGTTAGGCTATAGACCTATATGAATGTTCATTTCAAGCGCAAAACTGCTAAAAATGTTCAATGTTTTATATATTAAATAAAAAATTAAAATGTGACAAGATCACAGCCATTCATTCTTTAAAAATAGTTCGATGATCAATGTTTGTATACGACAGAAGTCAGAATCTTTAAAAAAAAAATATGCACAATATTGCACACGATCCAAGAGGGGAAACGCTTCCCTTATAGGCTACTCCGCTGCAGAGGTCCATTATGATAGCCTAGACACTGAAACAGAAACTGGGTCTGAATATTACTGAAAGGTAATGCGTTTCTTAATGTGTCACTTAATGTGTTATTTAATGTGTCACTTAATGTGTTACTCAATGTGTCACTTAATGTGTTACTTAATGTGTTACTTTCTGCAAAATCAATGATAGCGCATAATGGGCAGATTTATGCTGAGGAGTAACACTATCTCTATTGTGTAAGACTGCATTCTTTCTGCTGTATGAATATATAACTGAGCTCGACCTGATGAGGGCCACAGGTTGGCAGAAATCTCAAACCAAATATCTGTCCTGACGAGGATTTGAAATTTTTAATGCCTTTCTGTTGATAGTCCAGCCAGAGGCGGATACAGAAATTTAGAAGGTGGGCCAAAATCTGATGACTTTTTACTGCCTGTTGCATAGATTTAAAGTTTCTAAAAACCTGATGGGAACCACGTTCTATGCAAATCTCTGAATGGGGTGGTATGGCCAAATTGGTCCCTGGATCCGCCCTTGAGTCCAGCACTCTAGAGTCTAGCCCTTCAGCCATCGATAGCGGATCATGCCCAGATTACTACAGATCTGCGCATCAGTGTAGCCTACAGTTGTGTATCAGACTATCAGTAACTTCGACTGGGTAAAGAGATAGGAAAGAATTAAGCGAAGTGAACTAGACAAAATGTCACCAGTTTATTACAGCGAGCTATAGTCCCTTGTAGGCCCTAGCGCTAAGGCCCTTGCAGTGTAATGCGTGACAGCGCAGGTAAACTGTTTTCATATTGAGCATTCGCCCTAATAAGCAGCGTTAGCCTAATCTGGATCCCTATAGGTCTGGCAACTACGGGATCTGAGACTGAGTCTGAAAGCGAAGGACCTCGTTCTTCTTCCTCTTCCTCTTGGTCTTCCTTTTCTTCTTCCTCTCCCTCTCCTCTCCTTCTCCTTTTCCCTCTCCCTCTCCCTCTTCTCTTCTTGTTCTTGTTCTTCTTGTTCTTCTTCTTCTTCTTCTTCTTCGTCTTTTCTTTCCTCCGTCAGGCGTGTGCCAACGATAAGGTCTCAACTCAACATCCATGCATGGGTCTCTGATCAACGGCTTTGTTCAGTGCCTGGTAAATTAGGAAGAGAACCCATGCACTTGAAAACCCATCTATGCGATGAGTCTCCGGAATGCCAATTTAGTTGCGCCAATAAGTTATTTCCAGTGTGAGAATTCAATAAAGAAAAGTAGGCTCAGTACTTTCAGATTTCAATGCGACGATGAAGCCTTGTCTTGGACCAGAGTCAGACCTTTGAGCTTTAACCTATACTACTCGCAATGAATTCACAGAGTTGTTCAACTACCGTACGTATAGGCCTACTATAGTCACTGGTAGGCCTATAGTAGGTAGGCCTACATATTGATTCATGGTTCACTAAAGACTTCCAGTTGATGAATATCTTGTGTTGACCTACTGATAGAGACATGTTTTGTGGTGCATTGAAACTCACATGTAGCAATTCATTTACCGGTAGACCTACTTCTTTGTTCAACTGGTCTAGGCCTCTAGCCTCTATAGTGCGAGAAGGTTTTTGTGTATAATCGAATAGTTATGTTTTCCGGGGTGATTTTCCGGGGTTATTCGTGAAATTTAGACAACTAAATTAAAACTCGGATTGAAAAACTTAATTGTCTGCATTGGCAGCCGTAGTTGTTTAGTTGAGTGAGACTCAGTAAGTAGGCTACGTAATATTGCTTAATTTGCCGTTTAATTAAAACTTAGTAATCAAACAAGAATATGCACTCATAGGCTAGCGACTGCAAGAAACAGGCAGGCCTATAAATAGTCAATAAAAACCTGTGTGATCGTGCTTACAATGCGAGTCAAGCTATTATAATTAAAAAATAATCAATAATGAACCTCTTTGCTTGTGAAGGAAACAATTAAGAACTTACGCGTAGGCCATAAATATAATAAGCATTTCCTATTGTTCGCTGATGGCTCAAGACAATTAACCGCATAATGAGACCTAGACCCACCCCTCGTGCACTGCTGGTGCTTGCTTTATTGAAATTATAATTAAATTTCGTTTACGAATAATTACTTTGCTTCAGTGGTAAGAAACTTAGGTCACATCTGGTGTGAAGCACCTGCAGTATCTAACATTACCTGTGCCCTGCAGGTGGTGATAAGACAGAAACAATAGTATAATTTAAAAAAAAAATTACATTCGATCCATCCAAAATTATTCTCTTATTAAATATTGAAGACATACGAGCAAAAGATTTATACTTTTGCATAATTACTTATGTGCTGGTATTGCCTTGTGCTTTGCTTTCGAGATTAGTACAATTACGATTAGGTCCTTCATTATAACTAGGCCTATTTATAAGGCCTGATGCAACTTTGCCTTGTGAGCCAGTAGCCAATCTTATTGGGGCACAATGGATGCACTCCACTGGCTAATTCCCACCGCCAGTGGAGCAAACAAGAGATCCCATTGATGTTGTGCTGTGAGACCGATAGGCCTACACCAGGCCAGCAACAAAGTAGCACGTAGACCTATCAACAAATATATTCGTTCATCATTATTGCAACTGAAACATTGAACAGTGATCTTATAATACAATCAACGTCGTCTGTCTCGTCGATCTCCATGATTGCACTTGCAAGTCTTGCATCGACAAGCAAGATTGATCAGCTGTTTGCCAACGTCTTCCTGACTGGATGAGGATCGAGTGCCGCCGCTACCGCCGATCAGGAAGTTTGACTTGCTCAGAAATTGTACATTAGACTAGTTAGAGAAAGCTACAGCTAGTCTAGTGAACAGTTCACGGGAAGCTCAGACGTTCTCAGCAGATCCGTTCTCAGCAACA
Organism: Lumbricus terrestris; assembly: GCA_949752735.1. NCBI lineage: Eukaryota > Metazoa > Annelida > Clitellata > Crassiclitellata > Lumbricidae > Lumbricus > Lumbricus terrestris. Next base: position 53,065,341 of record OX457039.1, read on the forward strand.
ATGAAAGACGAATCATCAAAGTTTCGCCTTCGATAAAGCAGGCTGCGTTCTGCAACGATTCAGTCGGCCTAATCTATGCCCTTTCTTAATATATATATATATATATATATATATATATATATATATATATATAATTATTATAATTAGGCCTAATGGCCCTATGTTATAAATATCACACATATAGGCCTACCACAAGCGCACAACTATATTATAGCCTACAGCCCTACATATACTATATGGTCATGGACTCCCAAATGGGCGGAGTTTATCAGGGGCTAGGGGGGGCTAAGCCCCCCCCCCAAGAAGACCCAAATTCATTTTTACCATGTAAATGGTATCTTTTCCCCGGATTTAGCCCCCCAAGAAGGTTTTAGCCCCTCCAAGAGCGGAAGCCAAACTCCGCCCATGGACTCCCGTGAACCCCAAGCTCACAGAATTCACAACCCCGTGGCCTTGACCGCCTCTTTGGATCCATTTTAATTAAATGATTTAGATGCAAAAACAGCGCAGAACCTAAAAATACGCCGACACCTGCATCGATCGCGGGATCAATTGTAACACAAATTTATACAGCTCCACAGTCTGCGTAATCACTATAATGCCTTCGGCATCACATATTTACCTACAAGCCTACATACACACGCTACTCTCGCATACCTATAACGCACAGAAATGATAGAACAGCCAGAAAGTTGCCGCGTTGCATCTGAAGTGTAGGCCTACTGGTCTGCAAACAGCTACTGTTAGAATTGTGTAGGCTGATGGTTAAAGGTGTTATTGTTCAGGCTGATGTGCACACGTGAGTCATGCAGTCAGTCCGAGAGACAAAGGCGAGTCTCCATTGAGAGCGTATTAATTTTTAAAAATTTATTCTCTTCATTTCAAAAATTTGCATAACGTCTTTTCAAGAATCTGCATAGAGATGCTCCCAGCACAACCACGGCAATGCAAATTAGACTTCAACAACCTCCAAAATGTATAGGGTATAGGTTATCAGGGGCTTCTATCCCCCCTAAGCAACCGGGCGCAAACCATCTTCTTTCCCCCCCTTTTCTGAACCGGTCTTCCTCTATGTATGCAATATAATGTAAACTAGCGCATGCCCTCCTCTAGTGTGGGAATGAAGGTTTGTTTGGAGGGGGGCAAACGTGCATCCAGCAGACGACCGCCGAAGCATGTGTAGCGCCGAGAAAAGACCTGTTATGGGGAGGGAATGTGCCCCTCCCCATAAGAAATTTTTGCGATTTCGGCATTTTAAGCTGTCCTCTTAGCAAAATTACTCAATTATTTCAGTGGAGGAATTGCTGCCAAAAATGGGCATGCCATATATATGTTTTGCGCCTCTGATCAGTATGCGCTCGAGAGGCGTTACATAAATTTTCAGAGCACAATGCAATACAATAAAATACAATGTAGGTCCTACATTGTAAGCCCACGTAATAATGATGTTGCTTTACTAAGTGTTAAATGACCAAATTTGACTGTCTGAAATTTGAAAGATAACATTGGAAAGAAGCCATTTAGTTGTGCAAAATAGTATTTGTATTAATATTATTTTTTCAATAATAATATGTTTGTATTATTTATTAAAATAGTAAAAACATAACTATAATCATGTAATAGAACATTTTTATTATGGTATATTATAGCTGTTGTAGTAGTTCATGTAATTCAAAAATGCAGATAGTAGCCTAACTAAAAACTCTTAAGTGTATATAAAAGTGTATACATTTTGCTAAAAACTATTAGGCCTACCATTTTGTCCAAATTTATATGGAAGGGAAGTATTTTCTTGGGGGATATCTTCCTCTTAGTGATGCCTAGATTGAACGCTGCCTCCATGTCCGACCTTCCCCCCCAACCGACGTGAATTTTGGCTGTCTTCTGATTCCCCCCCCCCTATTTTTCACTGGGCGCAAGCTGCGCCCGCCATGTATAGGGATAGAAGCCCCTGTAGGTTATACCTATTGGCATTATTTCTAAGGGTAGGTGTAGCCTATCTCCAACAGAAGTCCATTCCATGTGAATGAGATAGCTATCGAGAATGGAATTTTAAAAATCTTACGTCCATTTTAATTATTTTAAAGTTTCAAATAAAACATCAACATTCGATCTGTCGTCTTACCACCGTAGCACCACGCTGTCTTCTCGGTATGGCCTCCCCGAATTTCGACCTGTCACACTGAACAAAGGGCAGCTCTCTGGCTATTGCGGACTTGATTCGATATAGCCTAGCGCCGGTGTCGCGTGACAGAGTCACCCTAAAAGTATCCCCCGGAGACTTTATTTCGAAATAGATATTCCCCGGCGGATCTGTTTCAGAATAAATTCGATCCCCAGAGACTCTGTTCTGAAATAAAGTTTCGGGGGGGGGAGAGAATATTTCCACCGCCGACGAAACAAAGTCTTCCCCGTTGAGCATGAAATCGGCTACAGTCGCATGGCATTTAGGCCTATAGATGAGCATATTAAATCGTTAGTAGGCCTATACGTTGCTAAATTATTTAACACGAGCATATATTAAGCCTATATATATATTATTGGAATGAATGAATGAATGAATGAATATACATAATATATATTCATTCATTCATTCCAAAAACTTATATAGCACCCCTTCAAGAAGCCTACTCAGAGGCGCTCCCAGTTCAGCCACAGCTAAAAAGATAGGTCTTGAGCAACTTGTAGAAAGCAGGCAAATTATTCCGAGGTAGTTAAGCGTAGTGCAAGCGGGAGCCCATTTCATGTGGACGGGCCAACAACCGAGAAGACAAGAATATAATATATAGGCCTAATTTTTCATTATAAAATGTCTTCCAATAAAGTTTTCGGCCAGGGGCAGACTCTGTTTCGGGTGAGACTTTATCGGGAGGACGTTACTTCGTGACACCGGCGTAGGTTAATAACCCTGACGTGGCTTTTGTGGGCGCTGAAAAATTCTCGGAGATTTACATTACATTCTTGACTTCCGCAATTTTTGCGTCGGGGGACTTGGCTATTATACTAAGCTTTCCAACTAACTTACTGACTTCACGCTTTCAGAGGTCACGTGGCTAGTAACACGACCTAACTTTTGTTTAAAGATGGCGGAATGTTGCTGAACTCATGTTGTTAGGCAATTACTGTTAAATATGGGGCATTATCGTTATAGCTTGTTTTGCAAAACCGCTATAAGTATGTGAAATGTAATTTCCTGGAGTTTTAAAAAGAACGGTTTGATCAGATATAAGTGATGAGCTGTGCTTCGGAATGCGTAGGTCGTTGTGCTGGCGGCTCAATCGAAGTTCGACACAGAGAAGTTGTGGACCAGTTGGTTTCTGATGCCGAAAATAATATCATCAAAGTTCGTTGTTTTTCTCACGTACACGAACTGGCTTGCTTGCCATTAGACTACTTTGTGAACATAATTATGTACTTTTTGTTTTCAGCTGTTTTAATTGAAGAATGCTAGCTGCGTCGACGAATTTCCAAACCATGCGTTAACGCTTAAGGCAATTATTTATACATTGAAATTATATTCGGATTTAAACAGAGCTCGCAGTAGTTCAGTGCGCACAACATTAATTACTAATGCCCATAAACGAAACTGCTGTGTCAGAGTATGCATGCATAATGTATTACTTAGAACACCGTAGGCATTATAGCCATTTTGGGAACCTCCTAAATGTACGTGCTGTAAATATGGCTGCTATGGAAAGTATATTTCTCTTATTTCAGAGTTAAAGATTTGTGCTCGAGTATAGTATCATTTAGTATGTGATTGGTAATTCGTTGTGTTTTTATTTAACCTTTCTTCCAAAATTCAATTTTTCAGGGTTAAATGTACTATTTAAAACTGCACTTGAGCATATTATTCTGGCTGGTTCGTTAATTTGTTGCATCATGGGGTAAACCGTGGATTGGAGGTCAGAGGCACCAAATGTATGCTTTGCCTGGGGTGCCATTTTCGCTCTGGCCGGCCTTATCAAAAGCCTGGATCGGAGACGTATGTTGGCCTATAAATTTTGAAGAAGCAGACTTCTATGTAACAGCTTAAATGGAATCTACTTTTGCAGCAAAGATCGGCGGCTGTTTGTGCTGCATCCGGTGGAATCAACTCTCCGAAATCCCGCAGCTTGGGTAACTCTCGACCGGCAAGCAGAGGCTGTCGACTTTACTCTAATATAGCCACAGTTCCAGATAATGACCCTGACTTTTCTCTAACAAGACCCTGGCTTAACTCGCGACTGATAGAAACATTGCAGGTGAGAGTCTTAATTTCACTTATCTGGTTTATTAGCAACAATATTTTCTGAGAAAATTTGTTGCCAAACTTCTTGATGAGTTAGGAGTTAGCAAGTATATTCTTTGTTATGCAAGTTGTCCATACACGCACTCTTGTTTGCATTCATAGAAAGATAAGATGGGCAAAAAGCCATGCTGGCAACAATGGATGTCCAAAGATGTTTTTGCAGACGTGGCAAGCACAATGGTCATGGTTACATTTTAAAAAGAGCTTGAAAAATTCAAAGCAGCAAAATTAAGTATATTTTTGTAGAGGTCCCTAAGTATAAATTTCTCAGCTTTACTTGGCATATCATTTGTGTCGTAGTGTGAAGAAATTTGTTAAAAACCAAAGCAGTAGTTTACAATTGGGTGTCAATTTTCCGGGGGTTGTGGGGCATGGTGGTGTAGTAGGTATGTTCATTGCCTTGCAGTTTGGAGGGATGCAGGTTCGAATCCACCTCAAGTGGCCCCGTAGGGACCTTGGGCAAGACCTTCACTTGCAATTGCTCAGCGCTTCAGCGCGAAACTCCGATGCAGTGTTCGCACTGTAGTCGTGAGCGCCTCTGAATAGTGAGTTTGAAGGGGCGCTATAACAAGTACACATACAAACATACAAACAATATGTTGTTCTTAATTTAATCTTTAAGCATCTCTTGTGACAATGTAAATTTGTGTAATTTTCAGTTGAATTCAATAAACGGAAGTTGGTGATGATGATTATGATTCGACTACAGTAATGTTTATAATACTTATCTTTTCTCTATATTGCAACATCAACATCAGGGAAATTGCCTGTTGGCACTGTTAGATACAAGTTTGTGGCATTTGATACAGTGGATTCTAGCATTTACTAGACAAATGTGCCTCTTACAGAGTTGTAGACAGCTGCTCGATGGGTGGAAATGATGTAGCCATTGGTGGACAGCTTAAGCAACTGTTATGCCACTTAATTTCTTTTTCTTCATTTTCCATTTTTTAATTTATAGCTGGAGTCCAATCCTGACTGTCATACAACAAAAGAAGGCTATGATGGACTCTTGCAAACAGAAGATTTGTATAGACAGGCAAGCACACGATGAGTTATTTTGTTAACATATAAAAAGCTAAGTTAAGTTACATCAGCACTAGTTGTATTTGCTATTGTGGTGCAACTGAGAAAGAGGAAGCTCTTGTCTCTACTTGTATAATATGAGAGTTAATAATATTAGATTGTTGTGTCTGCTCTTTGCTGTTAAAATGATTTCCAATGAGTGATGCTTACTGTTTGGTATTTGTAGGAACTTTAAATAGGACAGCAGTCCTTTTAATAAAACTGTTTCAGAGAACCATTATTTTATGCGACCTTTCCCATGAAGGTGATATGAAGATTATGGAATTGATATTAGATCTACGATTTTTATATCTCTGCATTATTACCACTATAATTGTTAGAAGTTAAATTTAGAAACAATCAGTTTTTTATCGAAGTTTTGCTTGTTATACGTAACAATTTTGTAGGATTTTGAGTTTTTGGGAGTGGATCAGATGATTCTGAACAGAAGACGACAGGAAATGCTGCACAAGAGATGGACGGAAAACGTCTTTGAACCAATCAGATGCGAAGTTGAGAAGGAAGTTAATGGTCCAGAGTTGCAGGAACTTCAAGCACGCAAGCGACAACTGTACAAAGAATATCTGGAGCACATTAATAGAAAGGTATTAATTGTTGACTGAAGCTGAGGATGATAGTCGGCATTGTCACTTGATGCAAAGGTTATAATGGAGTTAGTGCTATAGTCTACGAATATCAAACTGCACATTACACATGTATGCCAAACACTGGCTCAATGAATAATATATTTTGTCAAAGTTTCAGCTCCTACAATGCTCAGCTGACCTGAGCTTGTTAGAAGCTGATTTGTTTTTGTTTTATGACCAAAGCAATTCACTTAATAGTATGATGCATACTGCCCACCATTATGAATTCGCTTAGGTTGAAATATTTTGCCACCCCGTGCAAACCAGGAGTGTCAAAAGTCTGGCCCACAGACCATTTCTCGCCCACCGATGTTGTTTTTCTGGCTCACAAAACCTTGCCTAAAGACTACGTGATTTGAGAATAAATGTTCAAATTTGTCATTTTTCACTGCATGAGAAACAAAATCAAATTGATGTGCTAGCAACATGCCAGTCAGAACTAAATCCTCTCTCCGCTGTTGAGGTTTTTGACGATGATGATTAATCGAAACTGTTTGTATAATAAAAATATGCCATTCGAATTTGGGTGTGCAAATATTTGCTGGATATGGGCTCATCAGTTCTCCCATTTTGCTGAGATGTCTTTAGTACTCTGGAACTCTCGTTGTGTCGGCACTTTTATGTCGGGCGCTCTTTTGTCGGCGTTCTTTTGTCAGCGCTCTTTTGTCAGTGCTCTTTTGTCGGGCGCTCTTTTGTTGGGCGCTCTTTTGACGGTGCCGTTTCTATATCAAAGCACATTTGAGAGCCTCTAAGATCTGTTGGCTCCATTAAAGAAACATGCAGCCAATCAGACCACAGAGTATTTTGTCTTATTATTAACTGGTCAATTCTGTAATGTTCAAGCGACCCAGTGGTCAACTAGTGACATGATGCTTGCAACGTACGTGAACGTAGTGTGGACCAATGGACCATGGCCTTTGTGTGAATTATATCGAACTATCTGCAGTGATTTTGGATGATTTGCTGAATCGTTTAGCTGCTTTTAAGCTTCCATGGTATTATGGTATTGTGCAGAGGTTGTGATGTTTATAGCTTCATGGAGAGGTAACTTTCTTAAACTGTTTTGCATAACAGAGAACATAATAGGGTTTTTGAGATTGTGGGAAAACAGTTGATTTGAATTTTCGTTTGAGACTTTTATGCATGAGTTCTATGGTGATTGCAGGGTCATGTCTTTCTTGATGTTGGTGATCCAGCAGAATATTTTCCATTTAGTCTTAATCCTTCTGACGAAGTCGGATTAAAGGTTGGTCTTTCTTTGACAAGTCACGAGCTGCTTTTAGATGACAAGGCAGGCTACATAATATGAATTTATGCTTCTAGTAGCATGTTCAAGAATAGATATCATCAATCAAATACCATTTCAGACTCTGTTATATACGTTTAGTAGCAGTGTTCTGCATTTCTGGTTTTAGTTTAATGCATTACTGTAACCAATTACAATTTTGTTGTAACTTTGGCGTAACTAGCTACTTTTACCAAAGTAACTTGCAGTAATAACTGGTTACTCTAATGACATAGCGGATGTACAAAATATTTAGTTACTTTCAAATCAAACTGTGTTCACGTCATTTACTTTGATAATGACGATATGAATATTATTAAAGGTGTCTTATCATCATCCTGCGAATTCTTTGGTTTATGTGCATTAGAGTGACCCAGATTTTCGGTTTGTCCCTAAAAAACTTTCGATTTAGTCACTAATTTCAAAGTCTAATTTCATAGTGGATGGACGTGAAAATTCGAGTTAACATTCCATTTCATCTGTCACTCATTGTTCGGATGTTTATTTACTTGTCCATGTATGCTACAGTCACTCTACTAGAGCCTTAGAGTTGGTGCTGTTGTCTAGAAATATCGGGTCACATTATCACACATGATATAATCAAACCTGTCTAAGTTTCATTCAATGCTTAATGCTGCTGTTTTTTTGGTGCCCTCCCATTATACGCCAAATTATGTGCGGTTATTTATGACTAACTCTTCTGACTTCGTCTTGCACCAGTGCATCCTGTTAAGAATTTTAACTCTTATCTGCAACTGATGCTCATGGTAGCTCCTTCACTCCCAAGACAGTCTGTACCTGGGTTTTTTCACTCCCTGGTCACTCCCTTCTCTGCTCAGCTGCCAGTAATATATAGGGGTCAAGCGCCTGTGCGATGGGCTGAGCAGTGAGCATGCTGTTGTATGCTTAGCAAACATGATTTAGAGCAATGTTGGTTTCGGTGGTGAAGATATTAAGGCCATCGTTGTGAATCATTGGTGTTTACATTTGAGGTGACTTTTGTATATTGGATGTCACACTTTTGAATTTATTTAGGCGAGAACAGGTCCACTGAATGATCCGCTGCTTTTCCAAGGAAGGGAGCGAAACAAGGAGGATGCCACGGCCATTCGCTGCATGACGGGCTATGCTGTCGGAGACAAGGATGTAGAACAGATCCGTCTGCCTCCGTTACCACTGGTGCCTTTGGGAAGACATGGAATCAGCTGGAAAAGATGGAATGACATGCAGCTGGGGCAGATGGAGAGTAAAGTCCGGTCGGCCAGCAGGTGGGATACAGTATAATGCGGTCTCATGTGTTTTTTAAATTAGGGATTTTGAACAAATTATTTAAATTTATTGTAATGGTATTTGTCCTTGAAATTAACTCAACAGTGCGCTTAATTATGCAATGCAGGCTTCATCATCAATGAAAATATGAGATTATGCGTCTTCAGTTGACGAACTGTACAGGCCGAGCAGTTAATGATATAGCTCTGTGACTCAGTTGTTTATTTAAATATCATGTGCTCAGTTTGCTGAGTCAGTAATCCAGCTGCATTCACAAGTCTTGTACAGAATTATATATGGATATGGTATTATGGTATTACATTCTCATTTCTCTTTGTTTCGATGGTAAAAACTGACTTATTGTTAGGTGTCAGTATTCATGATGATGATAATTATGAAGATGATGATGATGATGATGATGGTGGTGGAGGTGGTGGTGGTGGTGGTGGTGGTGATGATGACGACGACGATGACGACAACGACAACAGCGAAGAAGATAACAATGATGGCTACAATGATGTCAGTAATAATAATGGTAATAATAATAATGCCAGTAATTATTATGATACCAATACCAAGAACAATAGTAATAGCAGAGCCATAATTATGAATAACTTCAAAGTTTTGCATTTATAGGCATTGATTATAATTAAAGATAACATCTTGACTGTGAATCTTTGTAACAAACCATTTAACTATATTTTAAAGTTTCTAGCACCACTTATATTCGCTTGTGATGTTAAAGTACCGTAATAGAGGTTTAAGGTATCTGCTTGTCTGTAGGCTCTAACAAGTGAATAAGCAGTACTTCCATCTATTCAGTGTCAGGATGTTGGCTTTTCTTATAATTAAATGCCTTTCAATGCAAAATTTTGAAATTTATTATTTTATAGTACTGGTATTCTAATTTTACTTTATTTTCTAATCATTTTATCTTTTGCTTAGATCCATAAGGCATTAGACCATAATGGTTTATTTTCTACTGCATTCCTGTATGCTGAGCAGCTGACACTAAATTTGTATGCAGCATATTTGTCAGAATTCACTTCAATCAATGATAGATTTCATAAGCGAGGAATAAGAATGGTGTTTGGATTTAAATAACAGGGCAAATGAAGCACGCTCCAGAAAGGAACATGCCAAAAAGGTCTCAAAATGTAGTTTTGCAACATTATGTTATTTAAGTTTAGTTATGCATGAAGTAGTTAAAGTTTTCACTATTTAGATGCATGCAATTACACTGCAACGTTGTTTTTTAAACTTAGTATTAAGCGAGTGTTAGAGATAAGCTGTTCCTGTTGCTCACTGGCTTTTATTATTTAGTAAGTAATACATCTTATATTGTGTTGTTTATAAGATGTTCAAAACGAAACTATATGAATAGTCTATAATGCATACCGGGGATAGTTATGATGTATGCTGCTGATAATTTATTGTTATTGAGAACTAAAATATTGCATTTAGTTTTGATTTCTGCTAAGAATTTCTCAAATATGTCTGCTGTGGTGGTGATAAACTGTTCGTATTCAGTTTATCTAGGTGCCACATAAATTAAATTGTTGCATTACTTGGTGTTGAGACTAGATGCACTTATCTCAACATTTAATATAGCACCTATATTAAGTATATTAAGTACTTCATAACAGCAATAGGGATAACAGTGTTTAAGTTAATTAAGCAGAACTTCAGTTATAGGACTAAGCCAACAGTGCTCAGGGCCAAAGCTATAAAAGTGGCCATTGGCAATGTTTCGCACATGTGCATGTACAGTAAACTGTGAGGCGGTGATGTAGTGGGTATGTTCGTCACCTTGTAGCCGAAGGATTGCAATTTCGAATCCACCTCAAGTCGCCATGTAGGGACTTTGGGCAAGTTCTTCATCGCAGTTGCTCAGCGCTTCGGCGTGAAACTCCGATGCAGTGTCCGCTCTGTAGTCGGGAGCGCCTCTGAGTAGAGAGCTTGAAGGGGCGCTATAACAAGTGCGCATACAAACACAGTCCCCTTAGCTCCCCTACTAACTTATTACTGAACTTATTCTCATAGAAGATAAACAAGGTATTGCATAATTGACATCTACTATGGTAGTGTTGGCAGGTGTTGCAGAAGTGTTGCTTATGTTACAACTTTCATGGTTCTGTAATTTCTATACAATGATAGATATTTTTGCATTCAAAGCCAGTGCTTGGCTTATTTGGCAGTCTTTGTTGCCTATTGATCACGTTAGAACACAACATAGAACAGTTTGCTTTGCTCATTTGCATAGCAACACAGTAGTAATCACTCAGGTTGCATGTATTTTAGTACAGTATCATAAACTTGGACAGGTATGCCTAGTTGGTCAGGAAGCAGCAATAAGTGAATATACTAATAATACACAGTGGATATAGACTTTAAGTGGCAAGTTACGCTGATTCACATTTGTGTAGTCCGTGTAAATGTAAACGTACTCGATTTCATAGAGCAGCCAACTCTGCTAATTTTTAAAAAGTTTTTTAGTGAAATGATTTGGTGATAGCCCGTTATTTAAGGTTTAAGGTTCCTGTGTACAAACCATGCTAGATTTAAATCACTATAACAATCCACCTATGGGGAGTGAGCTGCAATCTGCACACTCTCTCACACGCAGACGAGGATGTGATGCAGGTTATGTTACAGACTGTTCTGTGTCATAACTAGATATTTCAATATTGTACTTAATTTAAACACTATTTATTACCTGCACATTTCTTCACTCTTACATACTAGTAGCGTGCAGCATGAACTTCTCAGCCTTACTTTGCGCCTTTTCTGCAAACACTTACATTACAAAAGCTGCTCTGATTGTGGTTCCAATATGTTAGGTCAATGGTGCCACTGATGAGTTTCTTTTGAAGTGGTGATATATAAATTTCTTGTATTGTGAGTACGATTACTATGGACGTGGTGTCGACCATAATAATATTGAGATTTGTTTGTGTTCAATTGTTACATTAGTTAAGTGGCGTTAGTGGGGCGCGATTTGCGGGTTAGGAGGAGGGAGGAAGGGACCTCTCTGTCCTCTTTTCATTGTTCTTATCAAAACTTTTATGTAGGATTCATTTGAACATTGATTCATTATTTAGTTAATTTACTTTGTTGTTCGTTGATAATGAAACATGATTTGCAGTTGGATTTATTTAATTGCATTAGAGTCTTAATTAAGTCAAAAAATGAAACATCGTACGCATCTAATAATACTTCAACTGTTTAAGATAAGCGAATGCAAAACTGCAGCATTTCTAAGCATTTAGCGGATTCCTTTATAATTGAACAGCTGGTATGTTCAACTTTTTAAATGGTAATGCATCTAATGATGCCAACCTAGAAGAACAGTGCAAAATCACCGGCAGTGAAGTGAATGTGCAGGTCTATTCATAGCTGGCACGCAATATTTTAACACTAACATGATGTTGGTTTCAAAGTAGTTCAGACTACTGTACTTCTAAGTCTCAGAAGCACTTTAAAACTACCAATATGTCGATGTTTTCATGGACCTATCTATTTACTACAGCCTGCATAGAGAACAGTTAGACAGAGCATACACACAGAATAAAGCAATAATTACATTAACAACATGGGAATAAATGCAAGTTTGCTAGTAGTGTGAGTTCTAATCTGTCTTGACTTTGATTTTGATATGCAGACGAAGGATGCGACCAGACAGGAACCATAGCAACGTTCGCTTCGGAGGCTGTGATTCGTATTTGTCAGCAGATGGCGTATGCTGATGCGAGGAAGAGATGCTTACCCAATGCGGTGAAGCCAGTGATACAGTCTAGCTCTGAAATTGTTTCTTAGGTCACCTCCACTGCAACATCAACACGTTTTACAGGTCTATCTGTAATGCTGTGTGAAAATGACAGATTTATTTTGATTGGACTCAGAGTTACATAATTATTGCCTGCTGCATATTAAAGTCTTACTTTTAATTTTTTTGTTGGGTGCTCAGCATTGTAAAGTGACACGTGGAATCTTAGGGCCTACAGGTTGTTGTTATCATTGACTATGAGTCTATGACCTAATATTGACATACAGTTATTTTGATAATTATTGTATAATGCTAAAGAGGTGAGTTATAAGGAGTTGGCAGAGTCTCTCTTAGACTTAAACTTTTAGTATTTTAGAAGAAAACCTCTAACAGAAATTAATTCCTGAAGTATTTCAAATATAGGATGTAGTATGAGTTATTTCAAGTGATGTATTTCTCTAGACTTAAATAGCTTGTTTCTACTATGCTGAAGATGGATTACTATTTTTTTCTCATCTGTATCTATTTTAAGATTACGATTAATTGCATCTTTTAAAGGTGCTTTTCTTATCTTGTAAATGAACTGTTTGGGTTCAAATTCCTTGAAGTTTCCTAGTCGCCTTGGAAAACCAGATTTAGTATTTACCAAGGCAGGAGCTGATTTGGAGACTATTTGTTGCATTTTATAAATTCTTAAAAGTAGGGGGATGTATATAGGCAGTCAAATTTATATGTGATCTCATTTACTTTGGTTATGGTATATGATAAAAGTTCAAATTCACTACTTATTCTAATTATCTAGATGAAAATGTATACAGTTTTTCTGAATATTTTTACTTGACTATGAAATAATTGGTTTTGATGCTGTTCTGTTTCTTCTGGGATGGCCTGTCGAACGAAGCCAGTCTCTTTTCACCATATTCAAATCACAGAGCAACAATTATGTCTTATTTTGCGATGACCAATGGGGTCAGAGAAGTACCAGTATTTATTTATCCAATACTTTTGCACTTAACTTATTCTAGACTTGTCTTCATATAAGACTTCACTCATCAGTATCAGGTTATTTGCCTTCAAAATGTTTGTTGTTACCATAAATCAGTATTGGAACGAGTTTTCAATTTTTCTCCAGAATTAGCTTTATTCTTAACGCTTGTACTTGGTTTAGGATTTGCTTGGTGTTTATGTTTAAACAGTATATTCATGGTCAACTGCTAACTGTTAATTATTTCACTAGTATGCTTTTTAGGAGCTAGTGAAGGTTCAGTTACGGTATTTGCTATGATTTCAGTCAAGTGCAACTTTTAACAAAAAATGTTGTTTTTAAATCAAATTTGTGAACAGTTTGACAATTGCTTCATTTGTAGTTTTGATGTGTGATCCTTGGGAACTTAAACATCGGTATTACCATACCGTACTGGAGGTGTATTTTTGCATCGAGAGTGAATGCCCATTCTGTGTTTAACTTAAATTGTCTAATGATTAACCAGATGTCACACCTTCATCCTGATCGTCACAGAGGTCTTTTTCTTCATTTACATTGTTACATCATTTCATTGTTATGTTGATCAGCCATTTTATTATATATGATGTCAATGATGTGAGTGTAAATTTATAAATATCTAATAATTAGGCCGATCTCTCATGAGAGCTGATGCTCATTCCTCTGATTAGTAACGTTTCTTCCTGCTGTATCATCAGCCTGTATGATGCTTGCTGAACTATTAAATGATTTGTTCACTTTTTATTCAATCATTCACGACCTCAGTTCTTCATCCAATGGTATGATACGGCATTAAGTACCATTTCAGTCAATGATCTTTCTCTCCTATTTTTAAATGTTTGTTCTGTCCTAATGTCGCATTTATGCACCACAGACTATCCCAAGTAGCTTAATGGTAACAGAATGGGTAATGACTGTATTTTGTTTTGGCTGACCAGAACAGAGGCCTGCTTGCATGACTAACAGACCATTGGCAAAAGAATAAAGTCATTGCTCAACTATATTAAAAAGTAATGGAGTCAATCGCCCTCGTGTACATGTAGCTGCGGCTATGAGCAGATGGATTCATTATAGCCTAGGTTCAAGACAATGCTGCAGCAGATGTAGAATCAGAGACTATAGGACAAAAATTAAGCTGAGACCAGTGCAGGACAGACCAATGTAAAAGCCACAAACGAGAAGTAGTTATCAATTGCCACAAAGCACCAACTGAGGTAGACCTAGTCTAGTCCTACCTGGACAGGCTGAAAGTGGGCCCTTAATTTATGCAATTGGCTTGTAGGCCTACCTTACGAAATTTCATCCAATGAGTATAGATGATACATCTGCCGTTGTTGTTGATGATGATGGTGATGGTGGTGGTGGTGATGATGATGATGATGATGATGATGATGATGATGATGATGATGATGATGATGATGATGATGATGATGATGATGATGATGATGATGATGATGATGACAGTTTTCTAATTATTTATTCAAACAATGATAAATTTATTAGTCATGAGTGACAATCTGTGCTGAATACAATTTTTGAAGCATTGTATGGATGCATAGTTCCAGACTAGTTCTAGACTTCTAGGCTTTTAGCAGGCTCCGAATTTCACTAAATTTTTTACCAGGCAGAATATCAGGCAGATCCTAGCACATTCAATTACAGTTGTGCATATGATGTCGAACATCGAACCAGCATAAAATTAATGCTATGCACAAACGAATACGTCGCCCTGACTTGGTTTAAAGCCACATTAAGATTGTCACTGACTCGTAGCAAAAGAAGTTCATATATTGTGATTTCATTTTAAATACATCATTTCTGTGGATAGGCTAGGGTAAACCACCTGTCGCATGCCTTCTGGATCCAATTTAGGACCCATATTGAACCCGTATAGAGTCCAGATAGGTTGACCTATCTGACACCCATGTAAATGCTGCGCTAGTAGTCTGGCAGACTGGCACAGTGGCGTAGCCAGGAATTTTTCATGGGGGGGTTTTATGGCCGGAAACCCTGTTTTTTGCTATTTTTTCTTACTTAAATGGAAAAATAACCTTTAAAAAAACCTTTTTTCCGGAGCCAATGGGGGGGTTTTGACCCCCGAAACCCCCCCTTGCCTACGCCACTGGACTGGCAGTTCGACACAACACATGTAAGCCTAGTCGACCGTATGCCTAAATGATGGCCTATAGGCTGCATGAAATAGTTACAACTGTTAGCTATTGTAATTGTATTGTAATCTCCTCTGGTAATAGACTTTGTACATCAAGATGTCCAGAAACAATCAGCGACGACTTTGTTAAGCTGCAAGTTCACGACTGTCAAATTGTGTCAATGACAGGCGCATTCTGAAGCACGTTAGGCTGGCAGCCAGTGCCGGCGCTAGGGTACCTGAGGCCCCCCAAAGAAAAACTTGAGGCCCCCCATACCTTGAGCTCTCATCTCAGCAAAATTTCTCATAATATAAGTGCTGAAAGACATGGCGTAGGACTTCAATAAATGTCCCATCCCAATTGTTAATTATTTTGGAATTTCCATGCTGTAATGGTAGAAATTTTAAGCTGTCATCTTTACAAAAATAGCTCTTTTTCATTGCTCTTAGTCGTGGTTTAGGACTTCAGAGTGTCCCTCTCCATTGTTTAAATTTATCCGATTTGCCAACTGTAATGGTAGCATTTATAGGCTGTCATCTTAACAAAATTGATCATTATTGATGGACAGTGGATGATACTTATGAAATATTTCTGAAATATTGGGGATACAAGGATTCCGTCCCAACCACAAATTGTGGAGCCGTGCCCCTGTCCACACCCCCAAGTTTCCTCTTTGGTTGAAGGATAATGCTCTTTTGGTTTGAGTGATATAATTTTGTATGCTTTGCGTTAAAACATAATTCGGTGCGTGGTTTCAGGATTGAACAGTTATGACAGGTATAATTACCAGCAACATTTGAGGCCCCTTGCAAACTTAAGATCAGACACATACCAAGGACATATGGGACCCTACACAGGCTTTAATGTTTGGGTCTCACGCAGGTTTTATTTTGAGGCCTCATCCTATTAGCAATTAGAATAAGTTACAATTTATAAGCGTTGTGTTTGAGAAAGTGGACGAAATTGCCTGAGTTAGTTTAAATGGCTTTATGCTTACGCCCAAAATCTGTATGGTATTTGCATTAGGTCTGCTATGGCAGTGCCATGTGGTTAGTTGAGACATGCACCAGAACGGATCTGCACAGTCACAAAATTAATGGGCATAATGACCAGCTAAATGTGGGGGCCCCTTTCAAACTCTAATGGCTTTATACTTACGCCCAAAACCAGTACGATATTTGCATTAGGTCTGCAATGGCAGTGCCATATGGTTAGTTGAGACATGCACCAGAACGGATCTGCAAAGTCACAAAATTAATAGGCATAATGACCAGCTAAATGTGGGGGCCCCTTTCAAACTCTAATGGCTTTATACTTACGCCCAAAACCAGTACGATATTTGCATTAGGTCTGCAATGGCAGTGCCATATGGTTAGTTGAGGCATGCACCAGACCGGATGTGTACGGTCACAAATAGGCATAATGACCAGCTAAATTTGGGGCCCCTTTCAAACTTGGGGCCCCCAATTGGGGGTGCTAGCGCCGGCACTGCTGGCAGCCGAAACTAAATGAATAGTGAATACTTATCCTAATCAATTTTATTTCCCACACAATAACTGGGAATTCATTGCACTGACATTCAGCCTCAGGAACAATAGGGTAGGCTACTTTATCTGGTACACTTCCCAGATGAAGTTTCCTTGACCGGTTAATCGAGTTTCCTCAGGTCATTCGATTCCCTTATCCTCCTGAGATCATTCCTTGAATACCCTTTCGTAATCGTAATCATAATCTCCAAATTTCTAAAGCGCCACTCGAAAGAGAAGCGCAGGGCACCAGCCTATTCACGAGCGCTGTCTCTACCGAATGTTTGTCGCATTAATATGAAAGACTCGGATTCTGTTGACAACAGATCGTTTCAGTCTGTCCTTGTACTTGTTCATGTGCTTGTCCTCTATGAACCGGTACATCTCCGGATGTGTCCGGAAGGTCTCCATCGGATCTACGCGATAATGATGCAACATGGCCACATCCGGTGGCAGTAGGTACTCCTCGGCTGAGTCAACGAGTTTGTAGGGAAAGTGGATGTCGGCCTTGATCGTATTCTCGGCGTGGTACATCGTCTTGCAGCGGATCTTCCCCGGTGGAGTCACAATGTCTGTTCGCCACAACGATTGCTGTGTTATCAAGTACGGTGGCTCCGTCTCTGTCCTGTTCCGTCGGAAGTAGGCGTGCTGGAATAGGTACGCTCCGATCTCTGGTCTGTAGATGAACTTCATCATGGATGGCCAGTCGGAGTGCATCCTTGGAGTCATGACCTCGTCTATGTCCTGCACGGTGACGTATCGATGCCCGTGTCCTGCCCTGTACAGGCAGTCGTTGATCGCACCGTGTTGGTCGAAGTAGCTGGTCAGTTTGTTCTCCGCAACCTTCCACTGGACGACGTGGACGTCACTGGAGGAGTCGCTCAGGGACGACGTGTAGCCAGTGATGACCTGGTCAACCATCGCCTCCATGGAGAAATTGTAGAACCAGGCTGACGTCATTCCCAGAATCCTGTGCAGCTCAACCCATTCGATGAACGCCGACCAGCTGACCGTTCGTCCGTACACTGGAGCGAAGCAGACTGCGAAGGAGAATTCCTCGACGGTTGAAGGACTTCGGTTGACAACCATGAGAGCGTTGGACGCTGGACCACACGAGGTTGGTGTGACGGACACAGCGTATGGCACACCGATATCACCGCCGACCGGCATTGGACAAAGGATGAAGTGGGCGACCCACATCTGCGGGTAGTGAGTACTCGGATAGATGAGATCGTAGATGGCTGGTCCGACGGTGACCGGCGTCTCGTTGTCCTCGTACCACATCGTACAGAACAGCTTACCGACAGTATTGTAGTTCTCCTGCAGTCCGCTGGCAATAATCCGGATGAGCGGACCTCCGAGTTTCGTGCGACTATCGAGAAACGCCGAGAAGACCTGCACTTCCCTGTCGGGAACATCCTGCCACTCCTGCGGCTCGCGTCCGTTGAGAAACACTGGCTTCCTGAACTCAGCGTCGCGACACCACTGTGCTCCAGCATCGAGATGAGGCAGCCTCTTGGTGGGAGGGAAATCGGTGAAGCGGAATCGTGTACGATGATACAGTTGACTGCATTCAGGATCATCAGGTGACGTCCGACAGTCAACGGACGATGTTGTCTGATGTTGTCTATAGAAGACAACGAGGAGGATCGTTGTCAGTGAAGCGACGACAGCGAGACAACGAAATCGTCTCTTAAACGTCAAGTGAAACACCTGCGGTTAATTAATCATCAATCGTTCGTTCAGTTTAAACAAACAGAAAGGATATCAAAGGTCAATTGATGTGTTATCGGTCTGTGCGTACGAGTCTACTAAGTCTGCATGGGCTTTAATAATAATAATAATAATAATTATGTGTCAAATTGATGAATTATACATCATGAATAGTTGCATTTTATGTATGTATGTATGTGTGTGTGTGTGTATGTATGTATGTATGTATGTATGTATGTATGTATGTATGTATGTATGCATGTATGTATGTATGTATGTATGTATGTATGTATGTATGTATGTATGTATGTATGTATGTATGTATGTATGTATGTATGTATGTATGTATGTATGTATGTATGTATGTATGTATGTATGTATGTATGTATGTATGTATGTATGTATGTATGTATGTATGTATGTATGTATGTATGTATGTATGTATGTATGTATGTATGTATGTATGTATGTATGTATGTATGTATGTATGTATGTATGTATGTATGTATGTATGTAGGCAGTGCTTAAAGTGTGGAAAAATAAGTGCCAGGACGCCCCTTACCTTTCCAGTCATTTCTGATCAATAAGTGGCTGGACGGCATTAAGATTTTAAAATAAGTGCATGGACGCCGTCCATGACCGTCCAGCCACACTTTAAGCCCTGTATGTATGTATGTATGCATGCATGCATGCATGCATGTATGTATGTATGTATGTATGTATGTATGTATGTATGTATGTATGTATGTATGTATGTATGTATGTATGTATGTATGTATGTATGTATGTATGTATATATGTATGTATGTATGTATGTATGTATGTATGTATGTATGAATGCATGCATGCATGTATGTATGTATGTATGTATGCGTGCATGCATGCATGCATGCATGCTTGTATGTATGCATGCATGTATGAATGTAGGTATGTATGGAGCATGCATGCACGAGAACAATAGTTACAACAACTATACGTATAGGCCTACTCCTTTGTTTGAAAATAATCGTCACTATGGATATCTAGTAGGCCTACTTCTGTTTGAAAACAATCGTAGCCATAGCAACGTAGCCTATATATATAGGTTACGTTGCTATGGCTACGGTTGTAGGGTTACGTAACCATATCAATGTTTAGGGGCCTAATACTCTTCTGTTTGAAAACAATCGTAACCATAGGCTACCTACGTAAGCGCTTCTGTTTGAGAACAATCGTAACCATAACTATACTTAGGAATATAGGCTATTCTTCTGTTTGAAAACAGTCATAACCATATCTACGAACAGTGTACTCTTCTGTTTGAAAACAATCGTAACCATAGCAACGTATACTCTTCTGTTCGAAAGCAATCGTAACCATGGCAACGTATACTCTTCTGTTCGAAAACAATCTATTTTTTATTTTATTTCAGAAATTTATATAGCGCCTCTTCAAGGTAGGCTACTCAGAAGCGCTCCCGGCCCAGCCACGGCTAAATAAAACAGTTTTTAGGTTCTTAAGGAACAGAGCGGAGTGACCCCTGGGAATTAAGCGCAGTGTAACAGGGAGACCATTCCAAGCTGTAGGACCTGCAACAGAGAATGAACAACGCTGTCGGATAGCAGTCCGTGAGCGGGGAACCAGAAGCTCAGCGTGGTTCGCCGATCGAAGGGTCGATCGACGCTGAACTCCCAAGGTGGAACAACAGAATTCTCGAAGGTAGGGTGGAGCTAGTCCTTCAATGCACCGCCTAACCAGCGCACAGACCCTGTATGCAATCCGCTGAGGAGAAGGGAGCCAGTGTAAGGTATCCCGCATATAGGATGAGACATGGCCATATTTTGGGATATGGCCAACAAGTCGCGCCGCAGAGCGGAGGACCCGTTCAAGGCAGCCAATCCGGTCAGCCGGAAGTCCATGATAGAGGGTGCTGCAGTAGTCAAGGCGGGAAACTACGAAAGAGTGAACAAGAGTAGAGGCGGCACTAAAAGACAGAGAACGGGAGACCACCTTAAGCTGACGTAACTGGTAGTAACAGCTTCGACATAGTAGGTTTATATGCCGAGTGAAAGTTAGCTCTTGGTCTAAAATAACACCAAGGTCCCGCACAAAAGGTGAGAAAGTAATCAGAGGAAACTCTAATGCTAAGGCTTTCATGTCAATTTTTGCAAGTTGTTGACGAGTCCCAAACCAGATATATTGCGTCTTGGTAGGGTTCAGTCGCAAACGGTTAGAAGACATCCAGGCTTCCAGGGTTTCCATAGCCCTACAAATTTCTCGAACCGCATCAGTAGCGGCAGATGCTGGGCATCATAGCAACGTATACTCTTCTGTTCGAAAACAATCGTAACCATAGCAACGTATACTCTTCTATTTGAAAACAATCGTAACCACATTATCTAAAGCTTATTGGGCCTACTATACATGCATGTGGCTCGACTGTATCCTGTGTTGACCCAAAGACGTTGGCTCAGAATCAATCAGTGAATGCTTGAATAGATCTGCCATGGTTATGAAAAGCATTTGTTTAATTACTGTTTGTGTTAGGCCTATCGCCATTTTCAAGCATTTGCCACATCCTAACGCAGTGGTTCCCAACCTTTTTTGACTTGAGGGCCACTTTTTCTAAGTTGGAGGACACGAGGGCCACTTTTTCTTAGTTGAAGGACATTAGGGGGCCACAATGTTAAAATCGTATTAACTAAAAGCATATAAAATTGTTATAATTGATTCAAAATAGTCTATAATGTTTGATGTTATTTATTGACATTTACATAAAATAATTTGTAATAGAAAGTAATAATGTGTTCTATCATGTCCAAATTGTAATTTTTTTTATATATTTTTGATAATTCTTTGAGAGATGAGGGCCATTTTCTGAGGCTGTGGGCCATATTCTGAGGCCTGTCGGGCCACTTTTGGCCCGCGGGCCACGGGTTGGGAACCGCTGTCTTAACGTGATGGCGTGAACTCGTGGAGTGCTGCATGGGGTCATCAGTCACTGTGGAGTGTGGGCGGTGCCACAATATGTCGCCACTGCTAGTCGCCTATTTTACTCTTGACCTGCCTTATGACTTGCCACAAATTCTTTGAAATTTTTAATATTTTCTTTACATTTAATTTCTTCGACCTTCTGAATAACTCCCATCATGGCCATAACCCTGACGCGACCTCCTGCTGAAATTGTATACCCTATAATTATTAATCTGTTGCCGCTACAGCATGGCTGGGGTGAATAGTAGGGTGGAGTGAAAAAGTGAAAAATTTCATCAAAATTCTCGAACTTGAAAGGCCTAGTGGTAATTCGTTGCCTTTTGGCATAGTAAGTTTTCATGCCAAATATTTCTTTAATATTCGTCCTCTAAGTTTTGCCCCCAAGGGATTTAAAATTTGACAATTGACCCAAAATTGTCAAATTTGCTCGAATTTCAATAATTTGCAAAATGTATCACACTAATTCTAAAAGCATTCAAGCATTTAATTATGGCACAGCTAATTATCCTGCAAAATTAAAATTAAATTTTCTATTACGTAACATGTAACAAAATAGAGTAAAAATTAGGGTAAAATAGGCATTTAATACACAATTTGACACTATAATTTTTAAAAGCAAGCGACAGATATTATTATAACACTACTTGAAATGTTCCATAATTGCAGGACACGGTCACTTTTATAAATATTACGTTAAAATCATAGGCGTAGGAGGCGAGGGTCCAGAGGGGCAAATGCCCCCCAAATTTTGGGCAACAAATTTTCAAAGTATATTTTTGGGAAAAAAGTCTAATCTTTGCCCCCCCCACTGCCGAAATGTCCCCTCCGCCTATGGTTAAAATGATAATTCGGTGTTGTAAAAATTATTAGTACCTTGTTCTGTTGCATCCAAAAAAATCAGAAAAAATATAGGCTAAACGAAAGGTACAATAGAGAAACAGGTTATGCAAATACCTAAAAGAGCGATGATGGCAAAACTGAAATGACATCAGAAAATGCGTCAGTAGCTAGACCTTCCTCACACTGATATCAAAACAAATAATCTCTGACAACGAAACACCTACGAATATTGAAGTTGCTGACGAAATGGTAATTAACTCTACCCTCAATACACCAGATGAAACAGAATCCCCCTCTGTACAGAAGAGTAGAAAGTTGCCATCATTTGTAAGAGCTTATGAGAGATAGGCCTATGCAATTTCGGATCGATCTGCGGCATCGCTGGCTTCAGCTGTTTTACAAGACTTTCGACTTATTTGAGAAACTGATTCTTTCAAGATCATCGACATGAGTAAAGTGAGAAGAGAAAAAGAGAGGAAAGGCAACGACTCCTATTTAATGCGATACCTAACGTTCTTCAAGGTTTATATTTTGACGGTCGGGAAGACAGAACCCTAACACAATCAAAGAAGGGCAAAAAATGCTACCGAAGGGTAAAATTGGAAGAACATAGGCCTATAACAGTACTATAGTACAACAGCCTGAGTCTCTATATATTGGTCACGTAACACCGGAATCCGATTCAGCAGTAAGACCTAAGCATCAAGCACAGCATTGTCACCTTTCTCGCAGAAAATCACGTGGATACAGAAACAATCGTCGCTGTCGGATGTGATGGCACTAATGTAAATACTGGTAGTCTGGTTGAACAGGCGGCATCATCACATTCATCAGACTCTTGGAGTTGGAATTCGCAAAGCCTTTGCAGTGGTTTGTCTGCCAGTTGCATTCGAATGGATTACCATTGCGACATCTGCTTGAACGTCTGGATGGTGTTACTGCAGGTCCACGAGCATTTACTGGGCCAGTCGGCAAGTCCACGGCAAACTGTGAACAACTACCAGTTGCTTTGTCTGCGAAAAAAGAGGTTGATTTTCCGGAAGATACAGCAAATGATCTTAGCACTGATTCGAAGCATTTGCTTGACATTTGTGAAGAAGCAATAGAGGATAATTGTTCCAATTCTCTGGCCAGACGTAATCCGGGTGCGATATGTTGCACTCCAGATGGTTAACCACAGCTATAATCGAATTCTGCGTCTTTATAGATCTATTGCAAGTGAACTCCCATAAGAAAACATTGGCGACATAATGTCATAAAAGTGCATGATCTGATGTGATTTCACATCAGAATGAACCCCTCATGCAAATACGGTTCAATGCACCTTTGGCGTACGATCTCCAGATCGCGATAACTACCGGATGTCTTTAAGGCTGTTATTGACCCTGTAATACAACGAAATGGATATTTCGGACATTCTGAAGACATTCTTCTGGGAATGATAGCCTAATTTGACACTTGGACAGATATCCGTGCTCTAGGATTACGCAGAATCCTACGGTCGAGAAAAGAATGTCAACCAGGAAAGAGCTAGTAGCCCTATACCACAATTTGTTATTCCAAAACTTAACTTTGCTGCAACTGATTACATCGATCTGATTGAATGGCAAACGATAAGAGTCACCGAACCACCAGTCACTTCCATGCTTTCCAAAACGGACCTTGAAAGTTTCATTGCCAGTGAATGTGCGCCTATTCTGGATTTTCAAAAATTTACATGCGACACGCAATCAGTGGAACTTGTCACTGAGGCATCTGTATGACACACAGGTAGACATGGCTTCATCCTCACAAGACTGAAATCTCGGGAACTAATGCCATCCTCTAATTCCAAATCAGAATTCCGTTCGGAATATATAGAATAATAGCATCTGTTCAAACACACTTTTCTGTCATTATTGACTGAAACCAACAACTTTTGGGATTGCTTATTATGTGCTTAATGGTTTCTTGATGTCACTGGCACGCAGCCATCTTATTAATTTTCTTTTGCTTGATCATTAAAAAGGCGAAATTAAATGCTTTGGCACTAATACAATTAGCGTTTCGCATTTTAAAAATTAATTGAAATATTGACAAATTTCACCATTTTTTCGTGATTTTCATATTTTAAAATCCGTTGGGGGCAAATCTTGCAGAAGGAATTTTTAGAAACCATTTGGCACGATTACTGACTATGCCAAAAGGCAACGAATTACCACTAGGCCTTTGAGTTCCGAGAGTTTTTATTTTTTCACTCCACCCTAGTGAATAGCCTACCCCGTGTAGCCTACAGTTAAAGTTCTTATCGCGTACCGTAGGCCTATACATGGAGCTGAGCATTACTGGAGCATATCGTTGATGAGTTCAGTCATAGTCATGGGCAGAGACTTGGTCTACAACTTGCGGGGGACGAACGAGTGGCCGAAGAACAGACGTGAGATTTTGGGCGGAACACATACATTGAGGGAACTGTCAACCGCCTATGGTCATATAGTTAGTCTTCCTCCGACTCTGGTTCCTGTGGTCTTGGTTGTGTTTGATCGTGTTTACTGCTAGCCTACTCCTGCTATTGATGATGGATGTGAAGCTGGCTTATTCTATGGCTTCTTTCCAATGGAAAACTTGAAGGCGGTTGCATGCGACCTCGTTGCGAATTAATTGTGGCTTCGTGCAGATACTGCGAGCGAACTTATAGGAATCACCTCAAACTGATCATGCAAGAAAAGATTTATGATAGAAAAAACACTCTGGCCAGCTGCAGCCATATAATGTGCAGCCATAAAGTATGTTGTGAACGTGGCGTGACGATGAAAGCCATGTTCCACAGTCGCTATATATCCTCTCAGTTCTAATCGACTATTTTGTTCGCATCATCGCATGTGAAAATTTTGTTTGATGATTTTTAAAAGTTTGGATGCCTATGATGTCACCTGAGGCCTATAGTATACATTAGTCTGTGCGTTTCAGGTGCCATTTCTATCAATAATTTATATTATATGGGCCTAATACCGGGGG
This sequence comes from Lumbricus terrestris, assembly GCA_949752735.1. Classification (NCBI taxonomy): domain Eukaryota; kingdom Metazoa; phylum Annelida; class Clitellata; order Crassiclitellata; family Lumbricidae; genus Lumbricus; species Lumbricus terrestris. The sequence goes on from OX457039.1 coordinate 53,090,866, forward strand.
CTGTCGATCATTCAGCAAAAGACCTGTTCTAATAGGCCTAGTCGATATTTGTCCATTCTAGAGAGGCGTCTAAATTAATTGAGCGTCTTTTTCATCAGTAGGCCTACTATTGCTGCATAATACTATGTAGGCCTATAATTTCCTGTCTACTCAACCATGGGCGCCGGCAGAAAATTTTGCAGGAGGGGCAAAACACAATGGCTACGGTTTAATTTTTTGTAGCAAGAGATGGAAAATTCAAAGCAGAATATTAAGAACGAGAATGTTTTCGTAAAGTTTTCTAAATGTAAATTTCTCAATGTTACTCTGTGTATCGTTAGAAATAGCCTATTTGTGAAAAGTTGCGAAGAAATTTGTCAAAAAACTAAAAATAGTAGTTAAAAATGGGAAAATCAACTTTCCATGCAGCAAGTGCCCCTCTTGTCATGTGCGGGCGCCCATGCATGTACTCAACGCGTCTTCTTCTTGATATGATATTTTCTGCTGCCATCTTATGCATAGAATCTTTCTGTAGCGCAGCGTTTCCCAAACTTTTTGGGCCACGGAACCCTTCGTGTCCTAATATTTTCTTGCGGAACCCCAATATCAACTAAACGAGCTGAGGCATGCATAGCCCCTAGGAAGCATAGGCCTACTAATATGGGTTATATGGGCCTAACAAAACACTGTTGTAGAAAGTTTATTTCTCTTATCTGAATAATTAAGTTGAACTGTTTTGAAAATCACGACTCGTGCATCACAATTATACTGAGAGTAGCACACATGAAGTCTAGAATACGTACAGCCCTTTTTCTTCTTCTTCGTCTTATGCATTTTTCTGCTATTGGCTTGACATTTGAAAGCTGGATTCTTATTGTCCACTGTAGGCCTATCATTTAAATCAAGAAAAGCAGCCTAGCACCCAAGCTTACGTTACAGTCATTGAATTTTGGTAAATTTTTACACCAACTAACAAAATTGTTATTTATCACAACTGTGTAGTACGATAATTTGACTTGGCGGTACTTTTAAGCTGTCGCGTTTAGGCCTAATCGTTCTCAGATTAGCCTCGGTCGGGATAACGATAACAAAGATGGATGAGTTCCTGTTCAGATTTACGGCTCTGACCTGCGTACATGTCAGCAGCTCAATGGGCGAGAACAAAACATAAAAGTCGATTGACTGTAGTTTCAAACTTTCAATGCATTTTCACAAAAATTTCGATTATTTTACAACTTTTCGCGGAACCCCTGCGCTCGCCCCGCGGAACCCTTGGGTTCCGCGGAACCCACTTTGGGAAACGCTGCTGTAGCGTATCCTCTCAAATGCCAGCCATAGTTTTGTCTTTTTGTGCAATGAACAAACGCGTACTGAATACAATTATTTTCATGATCCATCCCATCATAGTAGTCCTATATAGCCCCCCCCCCCATGCAGACTAGTCTCTTGGGTCCTGCAAATGTTCTCTAAACCCGCCATTGCTCAAGCTGCCTTGCAATTCTCCTCCTCATCTTTTTGCCCTAGTTGTCATCCCATGTCAATAGGCCTATCGTCTTCCAGATTAACAAATTCTCCAACAATCACAATCGCCTTGCCATCAATCTCCCCGGAGATTATATTATTTTCATCCGAAACATCAGTGTAGTGGCTTTATTGGTGTTAGTTTAGCTTAAGTCCTACAGCTTTCTATTCTCTGTGGGGGGAAGTTCCACATTTTTCTGAATAATTTTTATTTGGCCTTCAATGAAGTATACGTCGCTCCAAAAAAACCTACATTGATTCTGTTACCATGTGCAGTATTTTCTGCTACAGTGCCTTGTAATTTGTCTACCCTTCTTTTGTCTACTACTCTTTCTAGACAAGGCTCAGTAATGAATAGGCCTATTGCTGCTAAGATACAGTTCATTTTTGTGCCTCTTGAGATATTGAACCACCCTCATCCACCCCTGTACCTATACTCTAACCGCTGATCCTGCAATTTTACACTTTTACACACCTCTTGGATAATTTTTTTTTTATAACCCCTCAGCAGGCCCGCCGAGAGGGGGGACAGAGGGGGCAAATGCCCAGGGGCCCGGCGACTTTTAGGGGCCCGGGCTTCAGTGATTATAATGTATGTGTTTCATATGTTGATTACGGGAGACGGGCCTAACCTCTAGTCATATTACATAGCCTAATGTTTGTGATTTATGTTGTTTTAAAATAGAACCTAAAAGGTAAAGTCTTCATTGCACACCACAATCACACATATTTAATCAACGTCTGCATGGCCCCACCAGTTTATTTTGGAGTCATTGATCGTGGTTCATTCTGTGTAAATGTAATGAATTCAATGCCTACGACCTCTATAGGTAAAGCAATTTGCTCTCTTTCGATAGGATAGGTCTACGTAATTTTACCTCCAGTTAAAAAAGTCTTCTTTGCAGACCCAGCTCCACATAAATCAACTTCTTATCCCACCATAATTTTTCTACAATTCTCTTACTATTAGATTGGTGAGCTGATAATTACATACAATATTTATTGCAATTTATTAAATCGGGCAAAAGTGACTGCAATAAAGTGTACTTTTGGTCACATAATATTGTTTAATTAACAACTGGGCGTACGTAGGTTATGTACGCAAGTACGTATTGAATAATAATCTAATTGATGCCTACATACGGGCAGGATTGCTGATCATTTAGCTATCAAATTTTATCTGCAACTTATCAATGGTTAAAATTATTAGCCATGCACCATTGGAGGAACAGAGTCTATTTTTTACATCACACTTAAACCAAGCGTTCGTGCATATCCTGCAGCAGGTGCCATATAGGCTAGGCCTTATACCCCGCAGTCGACTCGATTGACTGCGGTGTATACTAGGCCTACGCTTGTCTTTCGAATGACGCTTTTAGAGTTTGGAGATTACGATTACGATTACGATTAGATTTTTTTTTTACCATTTTACCATTTCCACCGGTGAAACCAGATTTGCAACCACAAAAACATTTTGTCATAAGATTATATTGCTACACAGATCTACGAAGCAAGACCAGCATGGATATATATGCCTAATGGAATATGTTTCTGTAGATTAAACAGTGATATACGAATTACCCCGCAATTGCAAGAACGGGGCAAAGTAGGCTTCAGCAGTAGACCTACATAGCCTACATGTATATAGGACCAAAAAATATGATTTGATTCTGTGTGTGTGTGCGTGCGTGTGTGTGTGTGTGTGTCACAGTGTGTGTATGTGTTTGCAAGTTTAATATAATTATATAATAGCCTACATAGTGTGAAAGACCATTTCGCGCCTTTTGAACTGTGCATAAATATGCTTTTCAAACTACTTTGTATTGGCTACAGTATCGCGATATCGACGTCAGCACCATGTGCTTGCGCTCAATAAATTGGGGATAATTTACGTCTATAGCTTAGAGCCTGAAAGACTGTCAACATTGCAGCCGAAATATTTGCAAGAATATCATACCTTCATTCTGATGCGTAGGCCTACACATAAGCTAATCGGCAGGTATCATAGCAAATGGCCACCACATCTGTTGGTCCTTCTTCTTCTGCTGTTCCTTCTATTATTCTCCTTCGTCTTTCTCCTTTTGCTCCTCCTCCTCCTTCTCTTTTTACTCCTCCTGTTCTGTTGCGTCCGTTCTTAAGCGGCGGCGGCGTCGAACAGCTTTTGCATGCATGCTGTGTCTAATTACCATAAGACCTTACGCAAGCATGCATCTGAGACTAGTTGATGATCAACTGGCATGTCTGGGCCCATGGATATCATATGTTTGTCTATTCATCGAGATTGGATCAATACAGGCTTGTGATATATGGCCGGTCTGTTTTGGTCACGCATAGGCGTACAAATTGTAACATGCTGATATATATATATTATGCATATATACATTATATATATATATAAAATTATATGTACTTAGTCTATTCTTCAACAGACACAGTCGTTCTGCACGCAAAATTAACGTTTATTCAATTCGGTCTAAGTCACAATGTACAATGTACACAATGTGCAACTTCAATGTTCAACTTCAATGTACACGGACGCCTCATGTACGCATGCGTTAGCATGTTATGCATAGGCTTATGCACAGCGGGCAAAGGACCAATATATAGATCTACATGTACTTGCATAATTTTATAGACCTAGACTTTGTAGCCTGCGTGCGTAGGCCTTTTAATAATAGACTATGGAAGGAGATGTGGCCTGTTATGACCAATATTACGCTTTATCGTCCATTATAATCTATAGTGTATTCAGTGGCGTAGCCAGTTATTTTTTCATGGGGGGGGGGGGGGGGCAGTGGGGTGGCAGCTTAAAATGATGGGGTGGCTACCGTTGGCAATTAAAGCGTGCGTCGGCATCGGTATATTGCCATAGACTATGTATTTTTAGATTTTGGATGTATAACAGTATCGGACATAATACGCAAGCAAGCCTCACTAGCTTGTCTGTCCCACAGTGCACTATAGTAGCATGTCCCACTTTCCCATCACCCACCCTATAAGAAGTTGTACAGGAAGTTGTATAAAAAATAAAATAAGTCAGAAATTATATAACATTGTTTAATTCTTTATCACTCGTAAGAGTAAAAAGTAAAACAAACGCAGGGATTGGGGGGCAGCTGGGGGCAGCCCTTTCATTTGGGGGGGCGGCTGCCCCCTTGCCCCCCCGTAGTTACGCCACTGAGTGTATTGGCTTATAAAAGCAGAGGCAACTAAAACAGTCCATTTATTTCGTTCATTAAAGAGCCCGAGAAGATACATTAGGCATGGGTCTAGAATTACGGCCATATGACTTTAGGCCAATGTACGATTTCGACAATACACTAATGTAGGCCTACGGTTGCATGACATTAGGCTAAAGCGCGATTTCGACATTAGGCCAATGTACGATTTTGACATCATGCCAATGTACAATTGCATGAAGTACGAATGCATGACATTAGACTAATGCACGATTTCGACATTAGGCTAAGGCACAACTGCATGCCATCAGGCTAATGTACCTATACGATCGCACGACATTAGCTGATCGCATGACATTAGCAGATCGCATGACATTAGACTAATGGACGCTTCTATGAAATTAGGCTAATGGTCAATTTCATGACATTAGGCTAATGCACGATTTAGACAATAGGCTAAGGCACAATTGCATGACATCAGGCTAATGCACCTATACGATCGCATGACATTAGCAGATCGCATGAAATTAGCAGATCGCATATGACATTAGGCTAATGGACGCTTCTACGAAATTAGGCTAATGGTCAATTTCATGACATTAGGCTAATGCACGATATAGACATTGGGCTAAAGCACAATTGCATGATATCGGGCTAATGTACGATCGCATGACATTAGCAGATTGCATGAAATTAGCAGATCGCATATGACATTAGGCTAATGGACGCTTCTATGAAATTAGGCTAATGGTCAATTTCATGACAATGGGCTAATGCACGATTTAGACATTCGGCTAAAGCACAATTGCATGACATCAGGCTAATGTACGATCGCATGACATTAGCAGATTGCATGAAATTAGCAGATCGCATATGACATTAGGCTAATGGACGCTTCTATGAAATTAGGCTAATGGTCAATTTCATGACATTAGGCTAATGCACGATTTAGACAATAGGCTAAGGCACAATTGCATGACATCAGGCTAATGCACCTATACGATCGCATGACATTAGCAGATCGCATGAAATTAGCAGATCGCATATGACATTAGGCTAATGGACGCTTCTACGAAATTAGGCTAATGGTCAATTTCATGACATTAGGCTAATGCACGATATAGACATTGGGCTAAAGCACAATTGCATGATATCGGGCTAATGTACGATCGCATGACATTAGCAGATTGCATGAAATTAGCAGATCGCATATGACATTAGGCTAATGGACGCTTCTATGAAATTAGGCTAATGGTCAATTTCATGACAATGGGCTAATGCACGATTTAGACATTCGGCTAAAGCACAATTGCATGACATCAGGCTAATGTACGATCGCATGACATTAGCAGATTGCATGAAATTAGCAGATCGCATATGACATTAGGCTAATGGACGCTTCTATGAAATTAGGCTAATGGTCAATTTCATGACAATGGGCTAATGCACGATTTAGACATTCGGCTAAAGCACAATTGCATGACATCAGGCTAATGTACGATCGCATGACATTAGCAGATTGCATGAAATTAGCAGATCGCATATGACATTAGGCTAATGGACGCTTCTATGAAATTAGGCTAATGGTCAATTTCATGACAATGGGCTAATGCACGATTTAGACATTCGGCTAAAGCACAATTGCATGACATCAGGCTAATGTACGATCGCATGACATTAGCAGATTGCATGAAATTAGCAGATCGCATATGACATTAGGCTAATGGACGCTTCTATGAAATTAGGCTAATGGTCAATTTCATGACATTAGGCTAATGCACGATATAGACATTAGGCTAAGGCACAATTGCATGACATCAGGCTAATGTACGATCGCATGACATTAGCAGATCGCATATGACATTAGGCTAATGGTCAATTTCATGACATCAGGCTAATGCACGATATAGACATTGGGCTAATGTACGATTGCATGACACTACAGGCCTACATAATGGCCTCTGATGGAAACACGGACCGACAGACGGATGATGATGGATTGATGACTGGATCCCGACATTTGTCTGATCTATTTAGACATTATTTTCGTATACATTAATCTATAGACTACTGAGCATGCGTATAAATCACCGCTGACGATAATTATTTAAAAAGTAATAGGCCTAAAGCATGCAACCGTTTAAAGTAATAGGCCCATATCGTTTCGGTTTAAAACACAGGACTATGCAATTAGCCTATCAATCATAGGGTCAGACTGCAGGTCTATTTTATAAGTGTTCACAGCTGTGCATTGCAGTTTACTGACATCTAATATTATACTTAGGCTTATGATAGGCCTATGTCGCAACAGTCGCATTAACATCTCAGTCCGGTCTATATCCGTCATATTTTGAATAGGTCTACTAGCCTTATTTTACATTAATTGGCTTAAACGTTACATATGTCATATATAGGCGCATACATGTGTAGGCCTACGTAAATTTAATTCTCGTGCAATATTGGATACGTTTAGGCTTGCAGTTGATATAGGCCCATTATATTATGAATTGTCCTTGTGTGTGTGTGTGGGCGCATTTTGTTTGGAGTCATTCGTCTTTTGTTACAAAAGCTCGATAAACGGGCGTAAGCCTACGTGTCACCGCATGTCAGTCAAGCATTATTTGCGCGTTTGCATTGTAACTATATATATATATAAAGGCAACACTGGCGTTCAATGTATCAGAGGATATATTATGATTATAACTGAAATGGAAGGAGCAGCAATAGAGACGTTTGAGTCCGCTTAATATCTATAAGAACCTCGGAAGACATTATAGGTCCTTTAGAACCTCCGCCAGTGTCAGTCCCAACCCTGGATAAAGGAGGAGGGCGACACTAATCATCTCTGTTATGGCAAACAGCAACAAGTTTATAGGTCCCTATTCTTTCTTATTCACTGCTGACTGAGTCTGAGTCTGGTGGCTAGATTCGATGTATAGGGCCTACGCGACGGTAGGCCTATAGCCTACATAGAATCAGGTTCCTTTGACATGTAGACCTACAGTCTATAGAACCACATAAAATATACGGTACGAACTCATAGTTGTCTGAGTAGCTTATAAGTATAGCTGAAAAAATCGAACCTTGCTCGACGTGCATGTTTATAGACATAATTTATATAGCCTATATATAAATAGTTTGGTGCACAGGAAATATTGTACCGGTAGCTAACAGTGCTCCACCTGTACATTTTTATCTTTAGGTTCAGTAATTAAATTTTATTTACCGTGTCACAGAATCCAGGTATTAATTGCTGTTCATCAAGGAAGTTAGCACTTAGCCTGGTCACCTGGTGCCGTCAGCTCTTGGAGCTCTGGCGACAGTTTTGATGTATCCTCTTGAATACATCATAACTGCTTTCTTGGCAGAAGATAAGGGGTGGTTTGCCATTGCCTCCCCCCCCCGTTTGCCATCCGTGCCCGTTCGTTCACCCCTCCATACGGAGGGGTTACTAAACAGGTCGCCCCACGAGAAGGTGGGCACGGTGGACTTTGGTTCGCCAACCCAGGTCGGTTCCGAGTCTACGCTCCAATTGGAGTCGTCGGTCAGGTCACATCCCTGCTCTACTCACGCGAATGAGTGGCTGACGAACCTTTGCGACCCACTTAGCACTTAGCAGATACACTAAATCCTGTGATAGGCCTATAGGACTGTAATCAAGGGTATGCGCGGGTATACGGCGTATACTTACCTCCTGGAAAAAACGGCATCGTATACTCACCGCGGGAAACGAGGGTATACGCGGGTATACATCGTATACTTACCTCAGATAGAGCGTGTGGGTAGGCCTATACGCACGGAAAAGGCAAAGGATATTTAGGTGTATTTGTCACGAAATCTGGAACGAATGGCTAAAAAATTATAAGATTTTTTGACGGGAAAAATGGGTACATTCATGGGCGGAGACCTAGGGGGGACAGGGGACGGTCCCCCCAATGGAAGTGTTGGGGACGGCCCATGCATTTGTCCCCCCAATCGTTGAGAGTCAAGACTAAAAAAAAGGTCATCAACTTTTTTGGGCGGCGAAAATTAGAATTTTTTTCGAGATTTCGCCGGTCGTCAGAAATTTTTTGGAAAATTTCGCGTCTTTCCGCCCCCCCCGCCCCCCCAATTATCGGCTCAGGTCTCCGCCTGTGATAGAACAGTCTAAACTCTGTAGAGTAGTGGGATCGCAGACTGATTTAAGCATCAGAGCAAGTAAACAAGCAATCGTTTTCAACGCGCGAGAAGCGTCTACATTTTCTAACAACCACGCGTTAAAAAATTTGAAAAATCTACGCAATCTCGTTTTTCTTCTTCTTCAGGTTCTCTGCCAATTGTCAGGTCCAAACGTCCAATGTCTCCATCTTTCCCGCTGTTGTGCCATGTCATAATCCCTCCCTCCTCCATCATCCCGTCCAGCAGTTTTTGTCTAGGCCTTCCTCGTTACAGTTACGTTACGTTGCTGCAGTCTCGTTACAGAATGGGGAGAAAATTGCGCTGTAACGTCCGTGTTACTTAATGCTTGTGGATCTAATTTAAGCCGACTATTTTTAAACAGCGTTGCCACTCCTTGGGTTTTTTCACAAGATCTTGGGTTTTTCGATCCGAACTTGGGAAATGGGTTCTTTTCGGGAAGAACTTGGGTTTTTTGCTTGGGTTTTTTCGACGGAAAAACCGGATTTTTTTATATTTTCGAGAAATTGTGGACATTTTCGGGAAATTTTGGACATTTTCGAGAAATTTTGGACATTTCGAAAGATTTTGTGCCGGATGACTAAAAAGAAAAAAGGTCATCAGAAACTTCGGACGGAAAATTGTGAAAATGTTTGTGAAATTTTGAAAGATTTGAAATTTTCGGACTGGAAATTGAGAAAATTATGGCCATTTTCGAAAGATTTGCTGAACTTGGGTTTTCTTGGGATTTTTTGGCCCTCCAACTTGGGTTTTCCATTTTTTAGAGTGGCAACGCTGTTTTTAAATGTCAGCATCAATTATATAGACTCTTCTGCAATGTATCTGAAATTGGTAGGCCTAAATTAATCAACTAGGCCTAATTACAGGAACCATTAAAATAATTTTTGGACCTCACTAATGAGAATTGTTTTATGAGTAGTTTAGTTATACAATAGACTTTTCACTACCGGTACTAGCCTATTATGATTTGTTATAATAATGGTGATTCATCCGCGACTACCTAACACTTTCATTTACACCAAAGTGCGGTTGACAGTTGGTCGAATAAATTAATAAGCTTATACTTGATTGCATGGCCACTTGCTTACTTACATTCTTTCTCGGACAGAAACATCTCTTAGATAGCGCCGTGCTTTCTATGTTATATTGGCCCTATGGTATGGAGTAGGATCCCATTGACGTTGCACCCTATGTCCAGAGTTTACACAGGTGTGTTCACCGTCCTTTTCATCCGTGGCTGGGTCGGGAGCGCTCTTGAATAGCATCAACAGAGGCGCTATATAACTCTCCGTAATAAATAAATTCTCATAATTGACGCAGTACAGATATACGTGTGACGTCGTAGTAGGTAAGATTGGAAGACAATAGAAATCGTTTCCATCACTATGGCAACTGAATCGTAACAATATTTGAAACGTCATCCGTCCAATAATTTCCATTGATGCTTAAAGGTGATGTTATATCTAGAGTCGTCTTCCGTATGGGAAATTTTGAGCTGTAGATGGCGGCAGTTTATCAAAACAAAGAGTTACAATCGAGTGCTAATCTGTCAAGAGGCATTCGAGTATGTCGTATTCAAAACACGAATATCATATACTAGCAGGTCCGATTCACAGCATTTGCATTAAGAGTGGGGGTTAAAAGCAAAGCAAATTGTCTAAAGCCAGTTTGTAAAGAAATGATAATAAGTTGCGATTGTAAGTCAACTTTAGTTTCTTGAAACTAAATAGATATAACCTATACGCTTATATTGCCTTCAAGTCCAAAATTGGGTTGTAATCTTAGACGCTGCCCCCCATGATGACACTAGGGCAAATGTTTTTGTAAAGTGCGCGATCTTTCAAAAAATTTCATGAACACCCAACGTGACTCTTGTCTGATATCCCCCAGTTGGTGGTTGATACCGAGTACCCCTCATACTTTCTTACTAGGCTATCTGTGATTCTATATGGATTCTGCTGAACTCATAAAGATACCTGTCATGTTAGGCAGTGAAATAATAAAATGAATGATAAATAACATTCCAGCAGCATGACTTAACGACATGAATACGACATACTCGAATGCCTCTCACAATGATAAATGATAGGGTAACAACATATGGCTTAACGTTTCAAAAAAGAAAGAAATTATGACGGCTGATATGGAAAATTTTCTTGAGAATTTGGCCGATGACTAAAAAAGGCGTCAGAAATTTTGGCGACTGAAAACGGAAAATTTTCTCCCGCAAATTCAACCCCCAAAACTGAAATCCTGGCGCCGCCACTGCTCTGGAATACGTTCTTTCAGTCTCTCGTACATGTAACTGCACCGATGCTCCTGTTTCCAGCCGTGCGAACTATACTGCAACTGCCTCGAACTGAAGACATTGGATGCAATCGACCTAGCTTCAGATCATCTATTCCTGCTCACAAGACCGTAGCCATGACTTTGCCTAGACTATTTATATCAGCGATTTGTTTACACCTTTGTTCAAATTAAGCTGGAGTTCGCCGGTTCGATTGAAGGTTAAAGTGTTCGTCAAATGAGTCGAAACAAATGCAGTTGCAACTTTTAACTTTCGAAAATTGTCATGATGTCAGAGACTGGGCATCCTTATCGACAATATTATGCTGAAGCGACGTATATGTACGTCGTGTGCGCAGTGGAGCAGTCGAGCCAATGCGCACGGGCAATTGCGAGTGAAGGATTTTCTCAAGGTCCCTACGCGCGGCGGCTTGAGGTGGATTCGAACCTGGAACCCTCCGGCTGCAAGGTAAAAGAACATCACCCACTACACCACCGCGCCCCACAATTATAATCAACATTCCGGCAGACCCAGGCCTATAGTGGTAATTAAACAAACCTACACATTCATCTCTGCAAATGTCTAAACTGTAGCTGTAGAGGAAGGCAACTATCATCAGACTAACATGAATAATCTAAAACGATTCTTCTTGCTGGCCGACACAAAGTGGTTACTTGTGTGCGCTCCTATAGTATAGGCCTAGGTCTTCACTGAAGTATTAGCTTAGAACTATGCTAAGCTGTTAAATGGCTGCTATACTAATAGTGTCAGTGCTTAAAGTGTGGAAAAATAAGTGCCTGGACGCCCCTTATCTTTTCAAAAGAAGTGCCTGGACGCCCCTTGCCTTTCTAGTCATTGCTGGCCAATAAGTGGCTGGACGGCTTTCAGATTTTAAAATAAGTGCATGGACGCCGTCCATGACCGTCCAGCCACACTTTAAGCCCTGAATAGTGTAATAGCTCGCACTGACAATGAGTTTGATATAGGCCTATATATATATTCGTTTAATGTGAAAAAACAGGTTGACAAGACCGCAACTCAGTAACATGAAAGGGAAGTACTACGGGTTACACAGTCGCTTGTTGAGAAGGCACTTATAGAGGGCTCTTGGAATAAAGTTTTTATCGTCTTTCGGTGGCAACTCAAAGTTATGCGGACGTGGTCGGAGGCAGTATTGACGCTGAATAATCGGAGGGAACAAGGTCCGCAGCACGTGATTCGGGTTTTTCACCACAGACTGTAATAAACTGTCGTCGGCTTCTTTAGCCAGGTCCGATATGCCTCATGGTGCAGTTCGATTAGCTGACAAGGAAAATTAACGTTGGACAAGGATGTAAGTTTCAGACCTGTACAAACAGACAGAATGACAGACAGACAGACAGACAGACAGTAGCGGCACTAGCGGGGAGCTAGAGGACTATAAGCTCCCCTAAAAAGGCCATCCGGTTTTTTACATGTAAAACTGAAATATTTCCACGATAAGCCCCCTAAAATTGAAATAGACTACATCCATGAGATTTCGACCAAATGGCTTAAAAAAGGTCGTCAGAAATTTTGGCGGATGAAAATTGAAAATTTCCTCAGCGAGGATTCAGCCCCACCCCCAAAAACTGAAATTCTGGCGCCGCCACTGCAGACATAAAGACAAACAGGCAAAAGGACAAACAGACAGATATTGCTTTAGCATGTCTTGTGCCCTGTCCGCCAGACAGATAGGTCTAATCATCGTTTTTCATCGTTTTTCTTTATATAGCCTACATTATATATACAGATGAAATGAGAATTTTGTTGCGATATTTCTTTTCCTGCAGTGGCATGGGGTAAATTGCAGCTCCAATAGGCCTCAACAAATATGTAAATATCTGGCTAAAAACCTTCTGTCACAGTTTGTGTATACATCTACAGGACTATAGGCATATATATATAATTATGTATATATATATATATATATATATATATATCCGCATACCGAATAATTTAATTCCTTCTCTGCACGTTGGTTCGTTTTAGACTTCTATACGTAGGCTGGAAAGTCAGGACATCAGGCCAATAAACTCTGTGTATCGAGAATAGGCCTACGTACACGTGTAGACCATCAAAGCTCCATCTTAAACAATTATGCTTAAATTGATATATAAATAGTCCACAAAGAGTAGGCCTAAACCTATAGACCCTATGCCTATGATCATTATAATTATTGTCTGAGTGGGCGGATGTGAATTGCGAGAATGCAAGGCATTGCCGAAACATGTTGATGTGTTTATTACGAGTAGGCCTAGGCCTATCGCATTTTCTCATCCATGTATATAGCACTAAATTCCCGAATATGTAGTCATTTTGAATTTCCAGAGGTTACAGCTGCAGCCTACGTCGTGTGTATATCAATTAGGCCTATGCATGCAGTTGATTTAGGTTAGGCCTACTTGAGCATTCTAGACGCTAGAGGCATGATAGAATTGACTACTCATTGACAAGTGCCGTATCAAGGCAAAGTGCTTGACGCTTCAAGTGCAGACACTCGACAGCCGAATACACTGCAGGCCTCAGTGAAAAGTAATCCGCTCTGCATAAAGTCCCAACGAGTTCACAGTACAAGCTGCACACATTGTTTATTGATCCCGGAAACACTCAAGAAAGCGGAGTATCGGACTTCGAGACACCGTCTTATCTACATGTACATGAAGTTTATTCCTGTGCCTGTGCCCTGTAGGCTGTAGTTCGAGTCTCAAAGTAGTGTTATGCATACGATTACTATAACTACTGCAACGCATTATGCGCCAAAACTCAGCATGGTGTCGCTCCTATAGATGCTTTATATTTAGAATGTCCTATTGGATGCCCGGTAGCGCATTGTTTAACCCTCATCCGCACAAGGGGGGTCTGGCCAGACCCCCATTCATATATTTGCTGCATAACTTTTTTGGGAGTGATATTTTCTCAGATTGCTTTTATGACTTTGTTTCTATATTAATGCGCTACAATTAGCACATCTAAACGACCAAATCGGTTTAGTGTTATGGAAGTTCTGAAGATAATACTGACCGATACTACAATGATGACAGTTTGGACAGTGAGAGCAACTTTAAAAGAATGTAGACATAAAGAGATGCCAATACCTGATGAACAACATTCAGGTGTTTCTTCTGATGAAAACAATATGGAATAATATTGAAAATGATGATAAACACGATGATGAGACGGGGCCTGATAGAGAAGATAATGATGACGAAATTGTTTATAGGCTACTCATGAAGCCGAGATACCTAAATTATAGACTAAATACAAGTAAAGATCCGGATAATTTTTGGCAGTCAAAAGCAATGCCAAGAGGACGTGCTCTGTTGCACAATTCAGAAACAGAAGATGTGGAATAAAATAATACGGACACATAATTGAGAATATTCAAGATGGTTTTCGACAGTTTTATAACAGCCGAGATGAAAGACATCATCATTCGACATACAAACCCGAAAGCAACAGCCAACGGATTATGCATGATACATGTTTACATTTTAGGTTTAGTCCCATTTTATTGTTTTTTTTATAGATATTTTATTTTCTAGAAAGCAGTCAAGAGACTCTGATCATAAGAGCATTCAGTACTAATTTTACTAGAATTATGGTTTCATTATTTTGATTTCCAAATATTATAAATAGACACCTATTGTGTCGATGAACATGACATTGTATGACAAACCGTCACAATTAGTGTAATTAAGCATTTAATTCCAAATTCATCATAAAAATGATTTATTTTGCATAAAGAGACTGATACATTGTTGTTTTGAGTTACTCTGATATCATCTTACAAAATTGGCATATAAAAATTACTATTTCCTATAAAAAACCCACATCAAAACGGGGGGTCTGGCCAGACCCCCCTTGTTCAAATTAAGTTGCATTTTAGCTCGTTCGGATGAGGGTTAACACGCTGGCATGCAGTAGCGGCGCTAAGGGGCTAGGGGTTAAGCTCCCCCCAAAAGGCCATCCAGTTTTTTTTAAGGAAAAAATAAAACATTTCCATGATCAGCCCCCCCCTAAAAACTTAAGCCATATGCAATGCAATTTCGGCAGAATGATTAAAAAGTCGTCAGAAATTTTGGCGGCTGAAAATGGAAAATTTTCTCCGCGAAAATTCAGCCCCCAAAAACTGCAATCCACTGGTGCTGCTACTGCTGGCGTGGAGAGCGAGAAGCAGCGAGTTCGAACCCCCGTTGGGCGGACGTGCTTTGTAAGCTGCCATTAGCGCCGTGTATTGCATGCAGTCTGTCTGTTCTGTTAGCAGACCTAGTTAAGTTTGATGTTTATTAAGATTACTGCATAACTTGTAGCCAACATGTAAAGTGCAGACGCAGTGCGTATGCAGGCGCTTCATAAAGAAAATTGTATATACATATATATTATATACATATTAATGTTAATGTGACCTCTATAGTTTGATGGCATGTCCTCCTCGTTTCTACCATATTAAATTTTTCGACTTTTATGACTTTTATTTTCTCTGACATCTGTTCGGATTCACTTTTAAAATAGGCCTATAGGCCTATAGGGCCTAACCTTCTTACATAAGTCTTATATAGAGCGTTTTGAGATCAAGCTTCACGCTATAGCCTAGGCCAGCGTTTCCCAAACTGGGTTCCGCGGAACCCAGGGGTTCCGCGGGCGAGCACAAGGGTTCCGCGAGAAGTTGAGGAAAAAGAAATTTTTATGATAAATTTTTATGCAATATACAACATTTCAAGCAGCTTTTGGCAATGCACTGGAAGTTTGAAACTAGCGTCAGTCATCTTTTTGTCTTTTGTCTTCACCCGACCATTCAGTGATTATTAGCAATCCAATAATTAGCCTAGTATCATAGTAGGCCTATATATGTAGTTTGTATAAGCAAAGACGTACATCACTGCTGAACGTAACGTAGGCTACATTTAGGTCAGAGCTTTAGGCCTTAGTCTGAACAGAGACGCAGTCATCTTTGTCACCGTAAAACGCAAGTTTAAAAAGAATCGCCAAGTCTGATCTTGTAGCAGTAGCAACAAATAGTGATTTTAATTTGTTTGTGTGAAAATTTGTCAAAATTGAGTGACTTTTACGTGCTCTAACCTCTTTTATTTAATTTAGAAACTTGGAACGCTTTCCAAACTCACAATTTTTAATGGTTCTCGAGGAAACCATCGTCCAGAAATTGCAAATCATTTTCACGACCTGAAAGCGAACTTGGTTAAATGCTTCCTTTTCATGAATTATGATAATACGATACGAAACCACTCAATGAAGGTGAAAAACAGTCAACTCTTCTAACTATGACTAAGAACTTCTAATCAACCTATCACGATTGAAGCAGAATTCCAATGAACCTTCACATTCTAACTTTACGTATGGCATACTCTTATAGTAGGATCCACAAATCGTGGTTTTTAAAACAGTGCAATTTAATCTTTCATGATATTGTAAGAAAAATAAACCTTCTAAAATTTATTGTATTTTGGTATGTATACTATAGGCTTATAATTATTAGTAGCCTTTGCTTCCCGTGTGTTCAGCATGATTCAATGCGTTTAGTTGAGATTGGGGTTCCGCCCGAAAATATTAGGACGCGAAGGGTTCCGTGGCCCAAAAAGTTTGGGAAACGCTGGCCTAGGCTACTTATTAAAATTTTACGTCTATGAATGATCCTATTAAGTGACCTATCTTTGTTAACTCTGGAGTTCTCTCCGCTTCTTAGACTGCTGCAACGCTGCCAGCGCAAAGCCTTCGCTTGATCTTCTTGGATCAGCCGGGCAGTCCTAATAATAGGCCTAAGTTCCGCCTAACGACGAGTGTTTATTCTAGAATTCCTCCCCAAAAAATTGAGAGATATGTTGCACATAGCCTATGTGTAGGACAGTATAGGCCTACATAGCATTTTCCCCCAGAAAAAAATGTCCTTATGTATATAGCATCCCCCCAAACAAAAATTCGGCAGGTTTGTATACATGCGAAGTTTTCCTTTCTCGCCAGTAGACGAATTCGACTGCGAAGCCTTAAAAAAACTTTTAAAAAAGGTCAGCAGAATAAAACGGTAGCCTGTAGAATTTATAGCAAGCTTAATTAGGCTTTACACTGTATTTTTCACGGAAATTTGGACGAAAACAACAAGAAAGGTCATCAGCTTTTTTGGAAGTACGTAGCCTACATATAGCCTACATGTTTCTGGAAGGACAATTCCGGTGAATGGGTGTCGTCGTTGTCTATAGCTGGTTGCCGTCCGCCCAAAACGAAACGCCCCAACCTAAGTTTACCCCTCTCCAGTGTGAGAATTGTGTAAAAATAACTGGGGGGGGGGGGTTGGCATACAGGGGCGGATCCAGGGGGGGGGCCAATCCGGCCATGGCCCCCCCATTTAAAAATTGCATGGAACGTGGCCCCCCATTTGGTTTTAAACACATGTAGTGGGAGAGAAAACCAGGACATCTGGCCCCCCCCTATTAGAAAATCGTACGGGACGTGGCCCCCCCGTTCGGAAATGGCATCTTCTTTTCCTGAAAAATTAATGGATGACTAAAAAAAAAAAAAGGTCATCAGTTTTTTCGGCGGATGAAATGGTATTTTTTCCCGGAAAATTGGTCGATGACTAAAAAAAAAAAAAAAAAAAAGGTCATCAGTTTTTTCGGCGGATGAAATGGTATTTTTTCCCGGAAAATTGGTCGATTGACCAAAAAATTTTCTCCTGTCTCACAAGACCAAAAATTTTGGCCCCCCGTCGAAAATTCCTGTATCCGCCCTTGTTGGCATATGATAAACTTGGAATTGGGGTGTGAAAAACAGAGTTTACTATGGGGCACTAAGAAAGACTGGGGGGGTTGAAACCCCCAACCCCTCGGCAATTCTCACCCTGCGCCCTCTCCTAGCAAGCACGGAAGGACTAGATCAGGAGGATACAGAAATGTTCGAAGGGGGTGGCCAAAATTTTCGGTGATCTTTGCCAGAAAAATCTGATTACCTTTTTTAGTCGTTTTGTCGAAATGTCTGGAAAATATACCAGTTTCCCTGCCAAAATAACGGATGACCTTTTTAGTCATCAATCATCGCAAGCAATAATAATACTATGGCCTAAACCCAAATGGGGGGCCACGTCCCATGCACTTTTTAAATGGGGGCCATGGCCGGATTGCCCCCCGGATCCACCCCTGGACTAGATTAAACACTACCTAACGTCTATATATATATATATATAGCCATGGGAGCCCGCAGAAATTTTTGCAGGAGGGGCAAAACACGATGGTCAAGGTTAAAACTATTTGTAGCAAGAGGTAAAAATGCAAAATTAAGAGCATGCATGGGTAGCCTATTCTTCATAGAGGTTTCTTGATGTAAATTTCTCAGTTTCACTTTAAAAAATTTCTAATATGAATTGTTTCCTTTTGCAAAGAAATTTGTTTAAAAAATTGAAAAGTATTAGCTAAGGTAGGTTTTTTGATTCTGTAATGCGAAGAAATTTGTTATAAACCCCAAAAGTAGTGGTGAGAAAAATAGGTTTCAATTTTCCAGGGGGCAAGTGCCCCCTCTTGCCCCTATGTTACCATGTATAGGGCTTATTAGACAAGTTTAAACTATCGAGTGCGGGAAAGAGTAGACCGAAACTGTACTGCATGGGTGTTAAATAATAATATAAAAAAAATTTATGATACTTGTAAGCACGATTAAATGACTATGAATAAACCCATCAGTTATATTGTAGGTCTATAATATAATTATTGTAACTACCGTGTTACGATTTGGACATAGAGCCTACAATTAGGCCTATCATAATAACACAGAACTTATCAATTATATGCGTTTAAACCCGGATTGTGAGGTACCTATAAAAATTAGTCTACGTGGAGCATAAGCTATAGGGCCTAAAGGCCGGGGTAGGCTTATGTGTGCGACAATAGGCATAATCTACCAAGCTAATTGGTTAACTATATAACGTTACGCTGTCTTCAGACACGTTAAAAATAGCAGGCTATTTGTTTTAAATGACGAATAGAAATAGACAGGCCTATCAATAATGCAAGTTCTGTCTTAATCTTTCTGCTCATGACCATTTGACACATTCGCTCAAAACGTGGTGGTGTAGGGATAATTATGTTCGGTGCCTTGGAGTCGGAAAATTTCTGGTTGGAATCAACCTCAAGCCGCCGCGTAGGGACCTGAGCATGCAAGTCGTTCGCTTGCAATTGTTTATTCGCTGCCACATGAAACTCCAATTCAGTGCCCGCGCTGTAGTCGAGAGCGACTCTGAGTAGTATCTGAAGGGTTCTCCAACAAGTGCTCATACATGTACATACTACATAGTACATAAGTCATACACAGGTTACATAATATATTATAGGACTATATGCCCTACATACGTACATAGGCCTACATGCATATTTAGGCTACGTATGTAGGCCTACGTACGTACGTAATTAAGCTGGTCTGAGATCTCAATGCCCTTTAGGCTTAATTTTTGGGTTTTTTTCATTTCAGATCAATTGAACTTTTACTGTAAATCCCGTCTCGATCGTTTTCCCTATCCCTAAAAGCTGAAAAGTCGTTGTTCTCAAATGCTCTTTAACTGTCTCATACATGTCCGGTAAGCATAGGTGCAATCAGAGCCATGCGCCGACTCGAAAGTGTCGGCGGCGGCGCGCCGGTCATTTTTGGTCGGCGGCGGCGGCGCGCCGACCAACAGAAATCGGCGGCGGCGGCGCCCTCGAAATGTCAGCGTCGGCGGCGCGGCGCGGCGTCGTGGGTTAGTGCTCCTGCGTCGCATGCATATTTTAATAGTTGTTAGCCTACACAAGCAACTTATATTATAAAGATATGAGTGTTCAGCAATTATTTTTGGCAATTATCTGGTCTTAAATTAATGTTCACGAGAAGCAATTATTCTCAGAATAGACGTTCAATTACAAGATTCTACAAAGGCTTGATTGTAAAACCACATGACAGGGTTTTCGAATTCAAGCCTCCAGCTTGCGAAGCCTAATAATAGAAGCTAAGGAACCGTTTACGCAGTGGCGGCGCTACCTGCCTATTTTACTATTGACCTGCCATATGACCCGCCAAAAATTCTTTGGGTTTTTATAAATTCTCGGAATGAATGAATAATGGCGGGAAAGTAAAAAAATTCTGGAAAAGACATTGAATTTCTGAAACAAAAACCGCTCCAAGTTGTTATTCAACAATAATATCAATAGAAATAAGTTTTTTTTCCACAAATTTTATATTTATCCTTTTCTGTCAAAAACTAAAAATTGAACAATTGAGTCTTCACGTTTTGGTCATTGCCTTTGGTCAAGTGTGTTGCGACATGGGCCTGGTTTGGGTCAGAAAGGTCACATATAGACAGGCCTATTAATGTTCGAAAGCTTGATTACCCATTTCACTTAGGCCTATGATATAATAGGCTAGGTCACGGTCAGCGTGGGACTTTGATACTGGAGAAAAAATATGAATTGGGTGGTAACTGGCTGGCAAGAAGAATCGCAAGCCTGCAGACGCGGCCAATCGCCTACATAAAATGACAGAGCGCCACTTCATTGTAAAATTATAGTAACGTGTATCCTAATACTAGAGGGCAGACTGTTCTTTGCCATCCGAGCGTATGGTCAGACTTATCAGGCAAGAAGGCATACACGGCCTAACAATTCACTTATGCCTGCCTGTAGTTATTTTTACCTTATTTGCTGCCATAAATCAAATCGAATAACAAAATCCACAACAGCTTAAACGTTAAGCGCTCTTTTCCAAAAGTCAAAACGAATAGATAATCATCATAGTTTTCATTGCATTGACGCAAAATCGGTGGTGCCAGGAGAAATCGAAGAAGATAAGAAAAAGATTCTATTTCGCACTGACCGACCAAAATTTTTTTCGCGAAATCATGCAAGAGATGAAAAATGCAAAAAAAAATAAATAAGCTGATAAGTAGCATCGGCGGCGCGCCGACAAATTTTCGGCGGCGGCGGCGTCGGCGCGCCGACCCAAGAAAATCGGCGGCGGCGGCGCCCACTAAATGTCGGCGGCGGCGGCGCGGCGCGGCCGGCGCAGGGCTCTGGGTGCAATCACGTCCTAAAAGTTGGGGGGACCAAATGAATCACGTCCTAAAAGTTGGGGACCATAATAATAAAGTTAGGGGACCACTCAAAAGTTGGGGGGACGCGTCCCGTGGGTCCCATGGGGTGGTTGCGCCTATGCCGGTAAGGTTCGCGGCGACTTCGGGTTCTATGGCCATGATTAGGCGATAATTATAATCTCCATTCACCATTCTGAGTTTTCTCATCGGTCCTCTCCACTTCACCATCGTTATTACGCAGATATGACACTCAACTCTTCACAACCTTCTTTAATTCCTAATTCATGCTCCTCATCTATCATTCGAAGTAGGGGAGAACAGGCACCCTTGATCCCGATGCACCCTTGATCCTTTGTCGTTTTCTCTGGAATTACTTACTTACTTGACTGTAGCAGGGCACCAGACTATGTATAATAGTGATCATTTGCATGTGGCTGCGTTTTGGGCTATCATTATTTCTTTGTTTACGTTCTATAGCTGTCACATGATTTCATAGCCGAAAATTGTAGTTTTCCGTTCATCTAACGAACCTCATAAAATGGAACTTACTTCAAATCTCGTCATCTGCGTTACATATATTAGGACAGAAAATAGTATTCTTGCCTTACAAATATATTTTGGCCATATATTTTAATCGATGATAAAGTTTTAATATTTTTTGTGGAAAGACTATGGTGATGCACCCTTGATCCTAGCACGCGTGTGCACCCATGATCCCCAGGTTAATGGTGCGCACGTGACGAATTATGAATACAAAGATGACCTGATTAATCTTTGCGCGCACCATAGGCTTCATTTCTCAAAAATAAATAATTATATCGCATATGAATTTGTTATAAACAATTTGCAATTTACTGTAGGCAGTGTTCAGATATATTTACTGATCAATCTTTCCTAAGCTATGTGGGGGACCCTGATCTACAGCATTACCATAGACTCACAGTTGACTGCAAACAGTAATTTTAATCTGTCTGCCCATGAGCTTGTTGACTTATTGAAGCAATATTTTTTCAATTATAGGAAATTTTAAAATAAAACATTATGAAGAGTCAGGATCATGAAATATTCTAAACAACCCCATTGTTGGCATCCTACGGGTGATTTTTTCCTGATGAAGCTAAAGAATAAAGATTCATGTCATATTTTACATTATAAGGCCCCCACATGTATTAACACCATTCTGTTCATTGCAAAACTGCATAAAGTTTGAACAAAATTGCTATTTTAGCAAATTAGCCTAGATCAGGTTTTTATTCAGGTATAGGCCAATTTTAAGTTTGCTTAATTGAATCAAAAATTGTACAAAGTTTAACCCAAAAGCTAAAGTTAATGCAAGATTTGTGTTCTGATTGTCAATTCTACCCTCACTTTTGTTATTTTCAATAAAATAGCCTGTTTTATATTATGTTTCAACATAGCAGATCAAGGGTTCCTACATAGGATCAAGGGTGCCAACATAGGGGATCAAGGGTGCCAACCTGTGGGCACCCTTGATCTCTTTTGGGTCCCTCGACTAAATCTGTAATATCTTTTGTAAATGAAATTTGTTCAGAGGATTAAATATCTTGGATGATGCGCAACATAATTCTCTATAAAAGGATACCTTACAATATTTACTGAAGCTTATATATTCACTGAAATTCAGAAAAATCTAAAAAGAGGATCAAGGGTGCCTGTTCTCCCCTAGGCTACTTTTGGCATTCGTTTGGAGTTGGGGTTAGGCCTATGCAAATTCATTCATTCATTCGTTCATTCATTCATTCGTTCATTCATTCATTCATTCATTCATTAATTCATTCGTTCATTCATTCATTCATTCATTTATTCATGCCACGTGCATATTTCCCATCTACAGCAAGAATGGTGTGCGAGCAAACAAAAATATTTTTGAATTTCCACATTGTAATGATATCATTGAAAGCTGTCGTCTTGACAAAATTACTACTTATAGGCCTATGCACTATTTCAGTACACATAATTATGGAAGTGGTGTAAGGCTTTAAGGGTTTAATAAACGTCATTATAAAGATTTCTTTTTGAATTTACAAATTATTGTAATGGTAGGCCTACGTAGGTCTACGTAGCGTTTTAGGCTCCCGTCTAATTAAAATTACTATAGGTATACATTTTTCCAGTAGGCTACCCAGCAGATAGGCCGCATCATAGGCGGGTCTTCATTTAAAAAAAGTTTAAGCAGAACGTGCATTCATTCAATTGCCTGTTAGCCCACAAAATTCCAAGCTACTATAAATACTGGAATACTCGTGGCCTCGTGCGTTTATTTGTTGTGCTCTGTAGCCTACTACCATACTGCAAGAGTGGTTTTCTAATTTCCATAAAACTTTACTGACACGTATCAGAGGTAGGCCCCATAAAGGTCTACCACAAGGACAGTGGGTCTACCATAACGAATAACTGCAGATGGGAGTAGCCTATAATCATAATTAGGCCTATACTTTGTTGCACTTGAATCAGCTTATAATTGCTATAATTGCTCAAGAAGGTGTTCAAATACCGACCAGGACACAATTAGCAGAAATTACTGCAAACGGTAGCCTACACAAACCAAGCAAGACTGCAAGAAAGGACTCAACTGCCAAAATTGGGAAGTCATGCAATAATGATGCTGTTTTAACTAGGCCTACTAAGTGTGGTACGTCCGCCTGGCTTAATTAGGCCTATCTGACACAATCTGAAACAGGGCTGTTTTAAAGGAATTTTTAGAACTGCACAACCCCTTAATCTTTTTTTCTCATCCTGCACAGTAAATTATTCCCAAACGGAGGAGAATGACTTTTTTGCAAGTTTTGACTGTACAAAAATGCTTCGAATCTACAACTGCACAAATCCGTTTAGAACTGCACATTTTGTGTACAACTGCATGTTAAAAAAGCCCTGATCTGAAACAGTCAATTGAGCACTAAAACTGATTTAAACTCAGATGAGCCATGCGGCCCATGCCGATCACACAAGTAGAGCAAGTAGCCTATAAGCATAGACCTATTACAAAACAGTGATAGACACCATGCCCTGTTAATTATAGTTCGATTCTACTTATGTTTATGATTTCTAAATCTTCTTAATTGCCCTTATAATTTCTCGACTTTTTTTCAAAAGCACTGTAGGCCTATAGGCTATAATCATAACTGTTGACAATAATTTTGTTATGCAGGTTTTCCAAAATAACTTTTCTTGAAGCGTATATATTAATATGCTAATTAACAGTAGGCCTAGGCTTGGCAGTGGCGGCGCTAGGATTTGTTTTTTGGGTGGGAGGCTCGAATCCTCGCGGAGAAAATTTTCCATTTTCAATTTTCATTCGCCAAAATTTCTGACGACCTTTTTAGTCATTTGGTCGAAAGTTTTTGGGGGCTATATATAATCATGGAAATATTTCATTTTTACATGTAGAAAAACCAGATGGCTTTTAGGGGGGGCTTAGCTCCCCCATAGCCCCCTGGCGCCGCTACTGAGGCAAGGCAGCTAGTCTATAAATTCGTCAACCGCTGATCCTTATATATATATATATATAGGCCTAGTTATATATATGTTGCCTATAGTTATGAAGATTTATATATATGCGGCACCAGCTCTTTGGAACGGACTCCCAACACAACTAGCTTCGCCTGTTCGCTCATCCTCCTATCTCTCCAATCTCCCGTCCAAATTCAACCTCTCCTCCGCTTGCACCTCACCTCTGCTGCTTTCCATTCACGACTGAAAACCGAACTCTTCAAGGTATCCTATCCAGATTCCAATCAGGTTCCATCACCATGCAACTACCACCATCACCGACAACCACCGTAGCACCACGCTGTCTCCTCGGCTTGACCTCCCCGGATTTTGACCTGGCACCGGAACGAAAACGGCAGCTCTCTGAGCTCTGGCTATGGCGGACTTGATTTTTATATAGCGCCGGTGTCAAGCTGCATGGTCTCTCTGAGGCGTGGCTTTTGTGGGCGCTGAGAAATTCTTGAAGATTTACATAATTTAGGCTGCAGATTTACATTAGCCTACATATGAAAATCTCATTCTCGAGGCTTGTCGAAATCGGTTTTGTTCGTGAATAGCCTAGGCCTATTGTATTCGACCATTTTCGTTCCCATTATCCAGAAGTCCAACCTCCGAATCAGTCCTTGAAAGTGTTTAAATATTTATTTTTAAAATAAGTAGCGGTTGTAGGCCTATATTGGAACCAACACGGTACGTCTATGCAATCTATATATATAAGCATATCATATGTCTTCAGTTTAGCCTTATCTGCCTATCAACGACAACAGTTATTAATAGCTAATCATATGTTGGTCCAAGACAACAATTATGATGAAGTGCGCCATGCATGGGAACAGCATTTAATGCGATATAAGATTAACACGGCTCGTCCAGGGTGCTTCGTTACATTCATAGACTAATTAGCTGACCTCTACTAGGCCTACAGGCCATCAGGCTTTCCCTGTCAGTCGATCCGCTCTTTCAGGCGATTGAAGGCTTGAAGCGGTATGTCTTTGAACTTTGAAGCTATTTTAGGCTCACATTCTTGCACTTACTAGCTTTGCTTACTAAGTTTCTTCTATCCGCTTGAAGTGGGTCCTGAACTTATAAGCGGCGTGCTTAAAGCTATTTGGCCGTGAAAATATAACGCGGTTGAATAATAGCGCTAAAAAAGCAAGATACCGGTGCTTGTTATGCTTCGCACGAATCGATTGTTGGAAATAACTAAACGACAACGCGTGAGATAAGAACTGTAGTCACGAAATAAAATTGAAACTCTCAACACAGGCAGTAAACAAAGGAACTTATCACACTCAGTGTTACGCTGTTTGAGACAGATCGGCGCTAGCAGCCTAAGAGCAAGCTAGGTGCTTGCTGCGGCGGCGGCAAGTTTACGTTGAATGAGCGACATTTTCGGGATCGAGCGGATAACTTTTAAAGGCGCTGTTCTTCAGCAGATGATCAATAAGATTGTCGGTTGTGTGACGTTGTTTTCGTCGGAAGCTGCTGATTGCTTTATCTAATGTTTGTGAATTGAATTGAGTTGGTGCTTGTTGCATTGGCTTTGCTGAATGAGGTAGGTCTTGATTTCAGGTATTTGCAGATGCAGTCTAGGTAGCGATGCTCGGTGTCGCAATCGAATTTTTGTAGCGCATTGAATTGAATGTCAGATAGGTTTCGATTGACTACGCTTGTATGTTCGATACTAGCGACGAAGCGAGGAATGGTAAACAGAATGAGGATGGCACATTACAATGCAATTAAAGTTTTACAATTAAATTAACTCCGCCACTGGTTGCACTATGCCAGTGCCAGTCCCAGGCCTGGATAAAGGAGGAGGGCGTCGCTAATGGTCTTTGTTACCACACAGTGACGTTAAACTGCAAATACCACCACCACCACCACAATTAAATGTTTTGAGATTTGCTATTGAGGAGTTCAGAACATCAAACTGCTACACCAAAATTTTTACAAATACTTATAAGCATTTGTTTATGAGGTCACAGTGCATCAGAATAACAGAGTAATCCCTCGATGTCAGGTGACCAGTTGTTTACTACATAGCCTGCTTGGGTCTGTTGCATTGCATGACATCAAGCAATCGTGACTATTATAAACTGTGCATGGCTTAAAGTGTGGCGGGGCGGTCATGGACGGCGTCCATGCACTTATTTTAAAATATGAGCGCCGTCCTGCCGCTTATTTGCCAGTACAGCTTGGAAGGATAAGCGGCGTCCAGGCACTTCTTTTGGAAAGGTAAGGGGTGTCCAGGGAGTTATTTTTCCACACCTGTCTCTATGCCATCTGAAACTAAAACTGGTTTCGTTGCTGTCAGGTTTTAAGTTTAGCCAGTAATATTTGTAGCGAATCTCAGCCAGCTTGACCACATGGAGCCCATATCTCTACATAGGTCTACAACCCTACATATACTTGAAGTCTTGCACTAGCTACTTATCACTGCTTGCATCCACTGCAAAATCCTCTCTCTCTCTCTAATCTATAAAGCACTGTTGGGAGAACTTGGGACATGCCCCAAAATTCAATTCAGTTTAATTCAATTTTTGCTTATTCAAAACCTCAGGCTGGCAGAACGCAGCATGTTTCAATTAACCAATGAAGGTTTTTATATGCATGTTCAAATCACATGCAATACAGATCTTGACTAGGTTTGCTAGATGTGAGTTTATTATAGGATTTGTTAACGAATGTTTTTGAATAATACTTTAATTTGTTGCTTTATCTCTCAGAATATATGCAGGAGCCCTTGTCCACTTTTTCATCTATCTCATTGCATTCATTGCTTATCAATAAATGAGGTTGGGAGCACCTCTGAGTAGCTCCCTTGAAGAGGCGCTATATAAATGCATCTAATGAATAAATGAATGGATCAATAGTTCCAGGACTATGACCAGCATTTGACATAAATCTACTTCGGTTGGTCTCTCCATTTGTAATGACCTTCCTCCTTCGTTAAAGGCTGAATTAATTACTTAATTTCCTCACCAGTCTCGCATTCTTCAAAGGCATTTCTTTTCCCTGGAGTTTCTGTGCAGAGAGTGCCTCTGAGTAGTCATTCTGTGAGAGGAGTTTATATAAATCTTTGGATGCAGTATGATATTCTCATATGGAATTCATGCACAGCCCATGTGGACTAATGCTCTTGTAAATGCTGGCTGTTATATTGTTCAATTGCTGTTGATTGTTAAATCCAGTGTTTCCCATGATGTAGTTTGTGGCTCCTTGTGGTGCCATGAACCTGTTCTAAGAGGCTACAGCTGGATGAGTAAAAATTCACTTCTATCATAGGCATATTATATTTTTTAAATGTAAAATGGTGTTGAATCAGTTGCAAAATGGTGGTTGAATGCGATTGAAGTCTAACAGTGTTCATCACTGACATAAAAATGGAGGAAAAATAAATTTAGACCCGGTACTGTTTACTAAATGATTATAGTAAGTACATGTATGTCTGAGAGTGTTGTTGGGACCACTGGATCTATCAATACAGGATGGATGGCTGGTGTGACGAAATAGAGTATCCCCATATTAATCGTATCCCCCAAATGAAGAAAAGTCGAAACAGCCATTTCCGCACGTATTTATTTTTGCAAATTAATTTCCATCTGCTTTGTTTTGAACAATGACACTAACAGGTATGTTTATTCCTACTAGATAATTTTGTTTGCCTTGGTTTTAGAGCACTTAGAACATTTAAAACACTTAAGAACACTCAGAGTCACTAAATAAATTCAAGTTACCTTTCTCTGAACATTGCCTATAGGACACTTAAAACAATTAGAGTCACTTAAAATTTTTATTACCGCATAAAGTTGTCAATTATAGGCATTTTTCAATAAAGGGGATAGAATGGTTATCCCCCTGGATAGTCTAGACTGGTTAAATCCATCCGGGGGTATAGATTAATTCATCCCCCCCTGATAGCTTTAAGGGGGGATAGAATATCACGTGACACCGGCTGAACTAGCACTGCAGCACTTGACAGCCTTGGGCTTTGTCTTGTGTTTTATTCCATATATATATATATTACATGTACACGCTTATGCATAGATCTGTATAAACTCTGTGTCATAAATATTCACAATGTTATTTTTGAAGACAGTCATTGGTCTGTCAGTGTAGCAGGTGGTAAAATGCATTGCATTGTTAGGTAACAGCCAGGCACACCGGATTACCCAAGAGGTTAATAGCTAGTTGTTAAGCTAGTCAACAAGTCTAAGTGACTTAGTTTATTAGCGTGTGACATAGTCGCCTACGTTACGTGAGTCACTAACTAAAATTTAAGTCCCTTGGTAAATTCCTTCTTGACTGACTCCAGGTACAAGAATGAATTAGCTTCCGTGACACAATTCATATCTATAAAAAGCTTTTGAACTAGAAGAAGAACTAGCAAACTATCATAAAACCAGTACATAACGAATTATACCCAATGATACTTAAAAGAATGCCATCTGTGGTATGTGCCTGCTTGTATTGATTCATAACTTGCACAAGAGTAAGCACACAGTTGCACATTGTTTGAGTTCCTAGAGCTGAAATTCCTATTTACAAAAGACAAAGATTTACACAATGACTATGCTGCCTAAGCACTACATGGCTTTGAGGTTACTATTGATTTCTTGCCAGTCACGCAGTGTAGAAAATCTTGCTACACGTGGAATCTATTTCTATTTTTAAACCTAATGTTTAAGAGTATTGTCATTTTGGTTTTCTTTTCGTGCAGAATGTATCAAATAGTCACATTTCATCGGTACCTGATATGTATTTGCTGGCAAATTCTTATTACATTAAGAGGCCCAATAAATTCCTGATTATATTGTTGCACGCTAAAATGCTAGAAATTCCTCACCTCAGCTCTGCTCTCAATTTATCTGAGTGCTTGAAATGTATGAACGGCTCAGATATATTGAAGGTATAAGTTACACAGAAGTGTTAAATGCCAGTTTAAAATGTATATATTCAGTTGACTGCTGTGGTTATAAAAGTTACACCTCATGGTGTGCTAATGAATAATAGTCTGTGGATGCTGTGCCCCAGACTGTCAACCTGGAGTTGATTCCCTGGTCTTGTATATATAGCATGGATTATTCATTGCCTTAAAAAGGCTTCAATTACTGCATGTCTGTGAATATGTTCCATTCATGGTCATCAGGATGGAGGTTTTTTTGACTGGGGGTGGGGAGGAATGGTATTGAAGAGTTTGCAGTTACGGTCAAATGTTTCAATTTGATACAGGTATTGTTGTTAGGTTTATATTCAGGTTGCTGATTCTGCATCCATGACAGATGTGTTTTTTATGTCAGGAGGGTTAAATAATAGAATACATATGCATGCATATATATATGTATATATACATGTGTATATTTCGGCTTCATTCTTAAGGCCTTAATGCTTAGAATTCCCAAAATTTGCTTTGCATATCTATAGCAGATTTTGTGCATAATTTGTTCTTTCTCAGTCATTACAGTCACTGACTCTGGCTACTATGGTTATTATAGGACTGGACTTTCAGAACCCTGGACATGTTGATGTGGCCACATGTGATATTCCTTTGTTCCTTTGCCTCATTCAGCACTGCCAGTGAAGTTTTGTTAGTTGGCCTAACATAACGGTACTTATAATACATGCAGTTACTATAATTTAGGGTTTAGGAAGCTATTCAGCTCTGTGTGGATGACGTGTGTGTGTGTTGTGTGTTGTGTGTAGGCGAGTGTTGTTATCACGATGCGAAGTTTATTACATAATTAAAGATGGGGGAAATACAGACAGGATTTAATCTGCAGGCTTTCTTATTGGATTGTCACTCATGGCACCAGCCTGCTTTAGAAAGAGTCTGTCTTAATAACTGAGTGCATTTGAAGAAACAACTTAAAACAGGAAATAGCTTAATATTACGTTATCTGTAATTTTTTTTATCTTGGTCCTTTGTTTGTGGGTGTGTGCTGGTGCCTTCTGTGCACTCATATATCCCCAATGCCAGCCTTTTGCAAGGGACTTGTAGCCGATTGGTTGGAGCACTTGCCTTATAACACGGAGGGGTGCAGGAATTCAAACCTCCTCTGAGATGGTTGAATGCCTGTATTAGGAACCTTGGGCAAAACTTCAATCACAATTACTGAAGTGCCATCAATAATTGATTGCTGGTCATTTCATTTTGGTGTTTAATATGATGATGATGATGATGGTGGTGGTGGTGGTGGTGATGGTGATGGTGATGGTGATGATGATGATGCCAAGCTGCTAGGCAACCATGTGATAGCTAGTAATGAATTTGACTCCTTGCACTGACCTTAATTAATATTATAAATGCGTTGTCTGGGTTCTAAATCACTCACTGACCTTGCTAAGGTCGTTAAGGTCTGTGTTGTGTGGAAGCGGTTGGCTGGCCGGCCAAGTGGAAGCGTATCCTTCTAATGAACTGACTGATGACTTCAAATGAAGCAGTGGAAATGCTGTGGCATGAGCTGCAGTTAGTTATCATGTTTTCCTGGTAGTCATTATGGCTCCAGTTGCTCTACTGGGCTGGGCTTGTTGGATGGAAGTGGATGTTGGAAAGTCTGGTAATCTGATCCATTTCATGGAGTCTACGTCTGGCAGGTGTAAAGTTGGATTTGATCGATGGCTACAAGTTATCTTGAGAATAAACATTTGCGATGGCTACAAGTTATCTTGAGAATAAACATTTGCGATAGATTAATGAATGACCCACTAGATAAAGCTTTAGCCTTCCGGCCTTGTGCTGTGGGTTGCCATTGTCCTGTATCGACATCATAAAGCTTACCTGCCTTCTGCTTATGTTTGAGTCTGTTATCTGGCCGTACTTAATTACTGGAAGTCCAGAAGGGCTATAGGCCTATGTTGTAAGCTTTATCAGGGTTTCACTTGGAATATTGTTGATAGATCATGAATGTGGAGGGGTTATAACCATGTATACATATGGATGGAATTCGTCCCTGGGAAGGTGCCTTCCAGGTCTTTGTTTTGCCACATTTCCCTGCATGCACAGCTCACTGGCTAGCCTAATGTGCTGGCCAGATGCTTTTCATTAGCGTTGCAACTTCCGTCAGTGGAACTATCCAAGCACTTGATATAATGAATTGCTATATAATATAGGTGCTGATGAGTTAGCAGCTTTAACCGACTCTGGCTGAATGAATTGATGTATATGGTAACAAAGTTCTGCATGTGATGAAATCTTTCCTGTAACATTTTTACTAAACTTTAGGAATGCCGGAAAGCAAGTTTTTACCTTCCTACTGCTTTTGATATATTTTTTCTCTGAATTCCTACAGTCTCTTGACACATTTGCGAAAATCTTGCTCAAGGTTTGTTATTTTTACTTCTCTTACCACTATTCATCAAATTGCAGTACTTATGCTTTTTCTTATACTTGTGTGTCACTTCACTCTCCTCATTTTGCATAATCGCAGCATCAGTATTATGTTAAACGTGTTAGTATGTTCAGATGTTTTAATATGTTAAAATGTGTTGATGTTAAAATCTGTTAGTATGTTCAAATGTGGTGTTAGAATGCGTTTGACTGAATTACTATATAAATTTTGCCTTCCGAATATAAGTTGAAAGGATATCATTACTAGAATTCTTCATACTTATTAACAGTTGCTTTATATTACTTTTTATTTATATTACTATAATGTTATATTATGTTATTATTAATTCTTTTAAATTCATGCATGCCGAGCAATGAAGCTTTATATTTCATATATTTAATTTTCTTTGTCCTTGACATTAGAAGATGTGCTGTACAATCCTCTGGCTCACAGACATTGTGCCAACTTAATTACTGGTCAGTATGTTGAACACCTGCATGACAGGTCTCATGGGTAATTAAGGTTTCTTTGTGTAGGCAAACTCATCAGAACTTTTGTGTTGTCTATTGTGGGCCAAGACTGATGGACCTGGTTGAAAGGGCCTCAGCCACGGACCCTGAACCTGAGTATAACATCACCCTCAGCCTGGGGAATTCCTTAAATGACAAAACCAGCTTCAAATGATGGAAAGACCTGATGGAATACTAAGAGAATTTTTATTGCCTTTCTGAACAGATCAGGATGGCACTTTGGCTCCCTGATCACTGTGTCACTGCAATATAGACAGCCAGTTGGTGATAGCTTTTGTTGTGTGTCTGTGTGTGTGCCCACTTAAGTGTGTGTACATGAGTGTGTCTATGTGTGTGTATCCTTGTGGTGTAGACCAGAGCATCCAAAAATGCCATAATACCAACTGGTGATAGTTAACTGCATACCTATCATTTGCCCTCTCTAATTGTCTATTAATATGACTGTACCAGGTAATGTGTACCAACATTTGTCTGTAAGTGCACCAATGTTTGCCTGCAATGTACACAAACATAAATTTGCCAAAACAGGTGAATGACTAATGTACACTCTGTCCAGTTTGATTAAACATTGTTATACAGTGCATGGAAATTAATGCACAGTAGTTTTGTTCAGCTGTGTGTCAAGTCAACTAGTGTGTCCACTGACCATTGAACATACTGGGACACTTCCATTCCATGAAAAATAGATACAAAATCATACAATTCAATATACAATTCAATACAATTAAGCATTTATATCGCGTCTTAACAAAACAAAGTCTTGCATAATAGGATATGTTGAGTTTTATTCAGAGAATACTTTATTAGTTGCTTCTGAAATAATTTGTTTTCTAATGTAATCTAATGACATTAGGGTGCCACTGCATCAGTCGCCAGGTGCCCCTTGAAAGAGAAATATCTTGTCAAATTCGTGATCCATCAGAGATGCGAGGTTAATCTACATCCTCCTCATAATGTGAACAATTTCTCAGCTAATTAGTGACTATGATTCACACGGCTCTCTGATCTTGTGAGCATAATAAATTTGTCACATATAATTACAATGATTTATTAAGTGAAATGCCTTAATGTTTGGCCACTTTGATGTAGATAATAATAATTGTCTGACAATTTTTTTCTATATCCAAGTGGCAGCCCATTTATATGCAGGCTAGCTGAAGAAAGCTCAACATGATGACGCAGACCAAGGATTTCCAGCTTTATTCATTCTTCTGATTGTTGGCAATGTGAGTCAAGTAACTGGAGTAAATACTGAACATACGATTTACTTCTAAATCTTCTAGTAGGTCATACTGATGAAGGAAGAATTATTTTACCTTGCATACTGTTGTTCTGTGACAGTTTTAATTGCAATTGACTTGGGACCAATGCATGGAAATGTTGAGGCTGTAGTTTGTCTGATAAAATCAAAACTTCAGGATTGTGTGGTGATGGAAGCAGATGACTGCATGGGAAGGCTTCCACGTACAACGAACCATGGAGTAATGGTAAATTTGAAAGATGGAACTGCTGTAGAATCTGCAGGACGTCAAAGTTGGTTTCGTGCGTACAAGGAAATTGTCCTTTGGTGTTTGAGAGGATTTGTTATTGGTTGCATGTCGTACATGTTCCGCTGCTCTCGAAATTCCTTGCTCGCATTCCCACTGCTCACTATGCTATGGAACCCTGGCAACACACATGTTCCAATAAAACTCTTCTTCAGAGTTTTCACTGCTCACCCAAACTACTTCAGTCGTTCAATGCTGTTGAAGCCTGACTTGTTCAGTTGTATCTTATCTATTGTCTCACTCTTGGTTGAAGTGCATGATGATTGTGCTGTATCGTCCAAGGTTATCAGTAAATGTTAATGTTTAAGTTAAACCGTACTGTTTTTATCAGGAGAGAGAGAGCAAGTTTTGGCTATTAATTATGACGGTTCATTATTACCATTATATGACATTAATTAAGTGTAATTTATTATTGTTGGACATGTCACAACTTTTAATTATTTCTGCTAGAGACATATTAATTGCCTCTTGACCTATTCATTATTATTGGAATACAATTTTTTTATGTATTCAGTACTATAAATGTATAAGCATTAGTTTCTCGATCCTTTTGACAGCTATTACAAATATATATGTTTTAAGGAACGTTGTTTTGAGTCTTATTCTAAATTGATCAACTGCAGGTGGTTGCAAATGCCAGGTAGTTGGTCCAGCAGCAGAGAAACTCTCGAACCATATATTGTGGCCTGGGTCTCATTGCTGGAAGATGGAGACATCAGATTGCATATATGATGTTACTAGAGGGAGCATCATTCGTACTAGACTGTGTCTATTACTGATCTGAGTGCTTCCCATTGGTTCTGAAAATTTCATTCAGAAGGTTAATCTAATGTAAACTTCTGTCAAAGAGTATCCTGCAATTGTGTTTGCTGTTTAACCACTAGTCTGACAGTTGCTGCATTCAGTGTAGAGCTGTAGGACTGAACTATTACAAGCCGTTGTCCCCAACCGTATACATATGAGTCAGCATAATTTGACCATTTGTGTGGCCGGTTTCCACTTATGTACTTATGGTGCATTTATGAGAATTGCGGCCTGCCATGGCTTGCCTTGCATTGCACAGGTCACGTTTCTCAGAGGTTGAAGTTTATCTATAATAGAAGGGGTTACTTATTCCGGGGATGAGGACTTCTTGAGTCTTGATTGACTTCCTATGGCTTGTCAGTACAGCACATCAAGACTGTTGGTGGCCGTCTAGTCATGCACTTACTCTGAAGTCGTTACAGTTTCTGTTGGAAGAGATTCCTCGGCACAAAGTCATGCGGAGGACAATCTGGAAGTTGAGCAGCCTTCCAGGAGGATTTATTTGACAGTTGGAAAAGAGATGGAAAAGAGAATTCAGTCTTCAGCTGATGTCATTCCGAGGCACGTACATCACAAGAACCGGTGAAGAAGGAACGAGACTTGCGATCTTTTTACTGTTATGCATGGTAAGAAGGATATCTTCCTCTCGCTATCTTCACAGAAGACGTAAGCGCAAACCGATGGAATGTTATTTTTGCAATCATGCTATCGTTTTCAACGATCCTTTACAGGTGTTATTTATGGTTGACGTTTAGTGAAAGGGAAGGTAGGCAGGCATTGAATTTCTCTAACTGTTTCTCTTGGTTTCTTATGTTGAACGTAACGACCTCTTAACTCCTTTGAAGTGTTCATGGTAGAATGACTCTATGCCTGGGGATTAGTTGACTTGATTCATGGGATGTTTGCGGATAAATGCCCTGTATGCAGTTGTTTAAGTTTTCTATATATTATACCTGCATGCTAACAAAAATGAATTCACCTAGGACCTAGGTGAACAACGTAGGACATGGCTCATGCTCTTGAAGCCCGCTTTGCACTTAGTCCTTTTGTCAGTGTGTTACTCTGCACGCGTGCAAAAATCAGTTTGGATAAATTCAGTATACATTAAAATTCCAGAGCATAGTTCACAGTTGGTAAATAGCACACCTGAATGCCTCTGATGCGTCTGCGTTGAAAAGGAGCTATATAAAATTATAAATCTATGATTTCGACTCAGCACTGAACAGGTTTAATGTTTCAATTAATGCTTTTAATGTTCATAATAACTGTCAACTACATTCAGTAGTCGCAATAGGCCTACTTGAAAGTCTATAAAAGCTGCGATGAGTGAGTAGGGAGAGGTTATACAATTTTTGGTCTGTTCTGATGTGGCACAGTAACTGTTGGTAAAATTACCTGTATTAAAGTGTATTGCACAGTGGCGTAGGCAAGGGGGGGGTTTCGGGAGTTAAAACCCCCCCATTGGCTCCGAAAAAAAGGTTTTTTAAGGCTATTTTTCCGTTTAAGTAAGAAAAAATAGCAAAAAACAGGGTTTCCGGCCATAAAACCCCCCCATGAAAAATTCCTGGCTACGCTACTGGTATTGCATATTTTTACATTCTTTTTAAAATGAATTTACCTGAAATTGATGAGTTATTGTTGAGGTAACAGGGATTCAAACTGTAAAATATCCAGGTCCTTAGCTTGTTGAAAACATCCTAAAATAAATTTGATCTTTGCCAACTGGCACAGTGTTCAAACCAAACGATATGGCTGCACGCGAGCCAAGCTATTAGTTTTGAATGTCAGAACTTCATGTTTATAGTGACTTAGTGTTTATTGTGTTCATAGTGACTTAGTGTTTATAGTGACGATGATTACTGCACTGCAACTATTATACACTATGAGCTCATTAGGCTAAATCTAAATCTGATACATGAAGCAACTGTGAGTGAAGGACATGCTGGAAGTCCCTAACAGTAACCATCTTGGGGGCAGTTTGAAGAGAACATGTGCTCATAGTTTTCTGCTCTCATAAGTTTCCCATTAAAGGCTCCAGCCCCCCCCCCCCCACCTCTGTCCCACCAGATGCAGCCCAACAGTTTGCTCTGGTGCCCCACAGTGAGGATCTTGGGAAGGTTGAGTGTCTGTTTTCTTTGAAGCATTGTCATTGATACCATGTGGATTGTATTATAAGTGTAGTGATGCCATTAGATTTCATTGAGACAGTGAGAAGATGCTGGTTATTCGACTATTTCTAATATATATATATATGTATGTATACCCGTGTATATGTGTGTGTAATTATATATATATAATTTATATATATTATAATGTTCATGAAGGCAAAGTCACGAACTGCTTTGTCACTCATATAGACTATTTCCCTTGTGTCATCATATATAAATTATATACAGGATATATATATCTACCATATATATACCATATATATTTAATTATTTATATGATCATCTAACTGTCCTATGTATAGAAATGCATTACTACATGCATTTGTCATGAGAAATAACCAGCGTATAATTAGATTCATGTGTGTGTCTATCAGAGCTGACTAGTGACGTTGTGTGTTGTATATCAGGTTTCCTGGGTTTGTTTTGACTGTGATGTTTACAGTGTGGATGTTGTGAGGTGATGTTCTCTGAGCTGTGAGTTGCGTCTGATTTCAATTAGCAAAACTACTACATTACTAAATTACTAATCGAGTGGAATGTTTGATTTCCAGTGACTTTGATGGAACAAATGCTATCTCATTTATTTGTGGCTAATATTATGGTTTCCTGTTTTGTCGAATATTATATTAGTTGGAAAGAATGGTGTGCAGTGTGCATGTAAGATTATAAGTTTTCTGCTCCTTTTTGTCAGGTCCTCTGTTTCTCTTTGATTGCCTAGCTCTGATTGCCTGCCTTCTTGTCACCTTGTCCATTTCTCTTTGTCTCGTACCCACCTGCTGAATGCTGAAGAAACTACGTAAACATTACGGCCATGTAGCAGTTATACTTCTATAGCATTAAACTGGACAATGGCTTGCTTGGTTTATAGCTGACCCACTGCCTTCTATGGTGAAATGCAACTTAACTGATGGAATGCAGTGTGGTTGATGTTGTAAATAAGGTTAATGGGTCTTCCAGTCTAAGCCAGAGTATGCCCCAGAACAATGATTTCTTGGCTTTACTTTGTGCCATGCCTGAAGTTATCAATGGCTATAAAGTTTTATTCCCTCGTAAAACTGTCAGAGACGTGCTAGATTAGCATCTGATTGACTCAGTCGTGGCCCTATCCAGAATAGCAGCTCATAGCTAGAATTACCCCAGAGGGGGTTTGTTTCTGCTTAACGTCTCCTGTGGTTTTGCTCTTTCACAGATCTGGATTAACAAGTCATCTAAATGCTGTGGATAGTTAAGCTGATAGCATAGCATGACTTTGATCTGCAGGACTATATGAGGTGAAAAGATAAAAGTGAAATCAATTGCAAAGTTATTTAATTGTGAATTCTTATTAATTTTTTGATGATGAGCTGCCATGGTTTCTTATCCATTTTAAATTGATCTTAGACATTCATGATGTTATTATTTTACCAGGTGAAGGTGTCTTTCTGTGAAGCTACAGCATGCCACTGTTTAAGAAGGTGAGCGTAGACACTGGTTCAATGCTCGAGACACATCGCCGATCTCTGAGACGTTGTCGCCTCATCTTTCTCAAGGATCTCGACGTTTCGCAGGTGATGGACTACATGGCACCAGATGACGGCTTTCGACAGGAGCAGCGTGACGCAATCCTTGCATGTGCAACGCGTGAGCAACGGGTTGCAACATTCCTCGATCATTTGGAGTCACGGGGAGAGCGAGCCTTTGGTCTGTTTCAGGAGGCTCTGAAAGCACGATATAAGCATCTGTATACGTATATTGAAGAGACGATTCAGACCATTGATGAGTGGGATAACAGTCTGCATTCTGAGAAGGCTTCTATAAGCGGCGTAGCACTGCGCAGAATGTTAGGGAAGCGCAAGATGGAGTTGTCAGCACAGAGCAACGAAGAAAGCGAAAATGTTGCAGACAAGATCAGTGGTGACTTGCAGAGCAGTGTCTCCAGCAACTACATAAACTGCTATTCGATCACTGCGAAAGGTCATCTACAGAAAGACAAATGGATTTTGCACATTGATGATTGTAAGCCGTATTCGTTGCAGAGAAATGAAAAGTCATACATGGCGTCTGTCCGTTCAAACCTCGTCTGTAGGCGAATAGACTGGGATGCCGTGAAACTTCGGCCAGGTTTCAAAAGACCTCCAAATGACCAAATACCAGCTTATTTATTTGAGAAAGAAACGAGCTACGTTTTTCCATCTATGTCAAGACAGACGAGTCACGACGTGGGAGATTCGTCGCTGATGTCCGCCCACAGAAGGAGAGAGAAGGCAGAACCTGGAAATAAATCTGATATGCATGGCTGCATTCCAACTAATTCTTTTCGTATGCGTTC
Source organism: Lumbricus terrestris (assembly GCA_949752735.1). Lineage (NCBI taxonomy): Eukaryota > Metazoa > Annelida > Clitellata > Crassiclitellata > Lumbricidae > Lumbricus > Lumbricus terrestris. Next base: position 53,130,287 of record OX457039.1, read on the forward strand.
ATCCATGCCACCACCGCCTGTTCCCCCGAAACCAGACAATTTGCCTATGTGGGGTTTAGTGGGCTGCCCACCTCTGCCGAAACCACGCAAGGCATCGGATGGTCTAAATGTCGCTCCACCGCCTAGAACAACGAGTACGATTTTACTTCCCAATGGTCAAGTCAAACCTCCGATGTCAAAGAGCAAGCCATGTACACGCATACAACAGAGTCAGTCTGCGGACAGTGCGCTCAGAAACCTAAAACAAGCTTCTCTCGTTCCTTCTTTGTCGGAGAAAATTGGAGGAACGATGAGCATCTTAAAAGCGTCTTCTTTTACTGAGGGAAACTTTGCTGAGGTGGACAGTGAAGATGAGGATTGTGTGTCACTCAATTATAACGTGAGTGTAGCCAGCACGCTGGAGCCTGATGATGAGTCACAATACCCTGAAGATGAGGAAGACGATTGTGATACCATGAATGAAGGAGACTCTTCTTTGATTGGTATCATCAATGGTTCCGATCCAAATCATTTGGACATCAACAAAAACAGAAGAAAGAGTGCCACAGAAGAACAAGTGGAGGAATACAGTACAGAGGAGCAAGTGCAGGCAGGGCAACAGGAGCAATCAGTGCAAGAACAACTACCAGAAGAGTCACAGGCGCCGCAGATACAAACAAGTGAAGAACCAATAAACAATGAACAGGCGCAGTTGTGGGAAGAAGAACCGACAGATAAACAATGGGATAATAGACTGCAAGTGGAACAATCATGCGAGGCATTGTCTTCTCTTGTTGCAGGCAACAAAGGTTCTGCAGACGAAGAATCGAAAGAGGAAGTAAAGTACGATTTACCACCAAGTGAAGATGCTGACGATGATGGTTCGCAGACAATTGAAAATGATTCGGACACGCCAAATGCCACTGACCCGCAGCAGCAGCAGCATGTGCGTCTTCCGAAGCCATCTGTTGATCAACCTGCATTTGCGGATGATGAGTTTTCATCCGACAATTCATACTACGAGGAAATTGAGCAGTTCTTTGTTGACTGCCCGTCTCCTTCTGTGCAAAGCTGTTCCACTTATCTTGATCCGTACACATCGTCGCTAAGAAAGAGAGCCTCCAACCGATCTTCACATCACTTTGTAGTCGACGAATTCAGAAAATCTGGCCGAAAGTTCCTGTGCAGAAATTCACTTCTGTTGGTAGAAACGGATTCTTACGATTTGGACCTGAAATCTCTTAGTGACTATATGAACATTGTAAGCAACGATGAATCACCACCACAGGAGCCGGACTCCTCAGATGTTTTTAAAGGCACAACCTTAGGTTTTGATAAGGAAGGATGCGCTTTCTACGTTCCTAGTCAGTTTTTGAAGAGGTATGGTGAGCCAGAAGGTGAGCCGTGGTTTTACCCGACGAGTATGACGTCAAGGCAGGCATCGTTGTTTCTGTCCAGCATGAGGCAAGAAGGCTGCTTTGTTGTTTATTGCCCAGATGACGGTGTTTCCAATGTAGCCTACAACCTATCCGTCTGTCTCACAAACGGCGATGTTGTACACTATCACATTCTCGAGAATGTTCACGGTGATTTCGGAATAGAAGGACATGATCATACTTTCATGACTGTTAGTGAATTGGTCGAATACTTTCGACGAAATAAGAGCTCACTGGCAACACGTCTCCGGCGTCCGTTGAGTTGTGCAAAGCAGCCAATCACACCTGGTTACCATTACGACATCCGGTACGAACTGAATCGCAATGATCTATCGCTGACTGGAAACATAATCGGTCAGGGAAACTTCGGGGTCGTCTGCTCGGGTCTGTATCGAAATGTGTCGGTTGCTGTCAAAGTGCTGCAGAAGTCAGATAATTTAACGCCTGCTGACGAGGACGATTTTATTGAAGAAGCAATTGCAATGATGGAGTTGAGACACGATCACATTGTACGTTTTGTGGGAATTAGTTGCAAGTTGCGTCCTTATTTCCTCGTCACAGAGTACATGCAAAAAGGAAATCTGAAGGATTGCCTGCGTAGTGGTGTTGTACAAGCGGACAACATTGACATGCTGTTTGATGTCTGTATTCAGGTATGTAGTATCATAACATGTCAATGGTGATTAAGGTGCACTTGTTTTTGACTGATCTGAGCTATATTGAATTTTGCCTAGAAATGCATTAACGAGCAAGACTAGATGTTGTTTGTATAAGTACTATACAATACATGCAAGTTGTTATTAAAGCGTGAAGTTCTTTTTAAATTTGTACCAACTCACGCCTTTATTATGATTCATTTCTTTGCAGATTTATTCGTGTCTTGTAGTCTTACGTTTTATGATATGTTCTCTGCTGTTGCCCTACAGTGTCACTCTCATGTGAGACAGATGTAGCAGATGAGGACATTGACACATGTAGAGGACATTGACACTTGCAGCAATAGTTTATGTTTACTAGTGATTAATCACTGTTCACAGTTGTAATTGTCATTACAAGATTTCCACTGTCCTGCTTGGCTATGTGTAGAATTGTACTGACCGGTATTGCAATCTTGATATTTTCTATCCTTCTTGATCTGAAATGGCTGACACATCCTGGGAAATCTTAAAGTTGAAGAACGAAGGTTTGACTGGACCAGGGATCGGTTGGGACCGGAATGCACAGGAACGGCGTTCCGAATCTTTTTTGGACTACCAATACCCCAATACCATAATGCCATGCCATACATTCTAGGTTAACTTGGTGTCTAAAGCCAGTGTTCTGATTCTTTTTGGTTTAGGATGGTATCACTGGATTAAACATTAGCATTTTCTTAAACTGAACTAATTCTGGTTATTCAGTTATGTTATTGATTGATAGCTCAGAATATGTATATATATATATATATATATATATATATATATATATATATCCTCCCTAGAGTATAAAAATTTATGAATCCTCATGTTTAAGTTTAAAACATGTATTGGCTAAATTCGCAGCTTTTAGTTAAAGTAAGGAGCAGGCTTATTTTTGTTGAAGTTCTGTTTAACCAGTTATGCATTTGCCTTACCGTAGTTCTTGTGCTTGTTTTGCTCAGACCAAAATTCTCTTCTATAATCAGAACAACATTTGGCTTATGAGCTTGGAAGGCTTAACAGGATATTTGGTATTTATGTAGGGCTGGCTTATGGACCACCCTGAACTCCTTAATTGTAGTTTTGGTGCCACTGTGTACACTTCACAGCCTGAGGCAGCAGCAGGTAGCCAGAAGGGTTGAAGGCTAGTGTCACTATGACAGACTGAATCTTTATTTATCATCTGCCAATGTCTTACCATTGACAGTAGCCTTGCACTCGAAAAATGACCCCTGACCTTTGGTCTCGTAGCAACTCTTATGTCTGACGCTTAGGAATTCTCCTAGACGACAAGAAAATGACATTCTTGTGGCCTGAAGAGTTGGTGTGGGCCACCACCGTTTACTGCATGGTCACAACTGTCTACTGGATCACCACCAGTTTGCCCTCAGTGATCGTGATTGCTAGTGCTGTGTGATGTACCAGCATCCTGTTACAAAGTGGACATTGCATTGACGTACTATTTATCTCTGATGGTGTCTGAGAGCTAAGTGCCATTGGGTGATCAACACATGTAATGACCAAGTGCTTGTTTATCACAGGCCACGCTTAGTAACCGTTGCCACTAGTGGGTGTATAGGTAGGTTGCCTGGAGACATGAAATGCCCCATTCCAGAGTGGAGTTCAACTTGATAACAACTCGTTAAAATGACGCCACACCGTCTGTCAATTCCTCCAGAATCGTGCGATGTTAGTTGGCAACTATTTCACTCAGTTATATTTCCGTTTGATGCTTAATTAACCGTTAGTCTGGTTTTATCGGGTACGTTGCTATCTTTGGGCAGAGCCGATAAGGAGAATAAACGAATGCTTAAGAACCTCTTCTTATCTGAACTGCCTCTAATGTTATCAGAAAACTTTTTGTGCAGTCTGAGTTGCCTTATCGAATAAAGCACTGCGGCAGTCAATTAAGTTACACAACAGTCAATCTGAAGAGAGACAACAGTCAGCTTATTCGCCACATGAGAAAAGTTGCTTTTCTTTAGCAACAATAAGTAGACTGGCCATTTGACCTGAGAGTCGGTTGCAAGAATTTGTTGGAAAACACATGCCAAAATATTCTGTCTTTGCCAGTTCATTTGAATACATAATTCATCATGACCAACGTTCTCATAGTAGGCAATGACCAAAGTTCTCATATTATTCAAGCCTTCAAGGTACTGTTTTGCAGTGGCTTGTAATGCTATCAGGAGTTTAATCCCTTTTGTGTGTGTTGCTCTGCCTTGCCGCAATGTGGCTAGAAGGACATTTCTCATGTCTATCGGCAATGTGCGGTTAAGTATAAGCCATGTTCTTTTGGTCAATAAGTCCATCAGGATTTTGAACCATTGCACAAATTATTTATACAAGTTGCATGGCATTGCAGTACTTCTTGTGGCTGAACGAGTAATAATGATTTTGATGCTGTATTATTCAGGTGGTGTCTGCAATGCAATACCTAGAAGGTCTGCACTTCATGCTTCACCGAGACCTGGCAGCACGAAACTTTCTAGTCGACGACCACCTAAGAATCAAGCTAGCCGACTTCGGGCGAGCACGACTTGTTTCTGATGACTACTACCAAGCCCCGGGAACTGAGAAAATCTGCATAAAATGGGCGTCACCAGAGGTTTTGATCTACTCCCACTACAGCACGAAATCTGATGTCTGGGCACTTGGCGTAGTGTTTTGGGAAGTGTTCAGTTCAGGTGCAAGGCCATTCAGTTTATTTTCCGGTGAGCAGACGGCCTTGTACGTTACAGAAGGCGGTCGACTGGATAAGCCACCAGGATGCCCTGCGGATATTTACGACGTGATGAAGAGCTGCTGGCTGGAAGATCCAGACGATCGGCCGTCGTTTCACGATCTGGCCGAGACTCTGAAGAGCATATCGTGCGTCTATTACTCCAAGCTCTCGAATCAAAAACTGCTTCGCAATCGTCCTGCGGCAGATGCTGTCAAACATTCATCCACTTTACCTTCCAAACCAAAAACGCCGCCTGGTAAGTCCGTCGTAAGTCCAACGTCTACGGGAACCAACTCCCGCATGTTCAACGTTCGCGACAAAAGCACGAAATGCGACATGCCTAATGAGAAGCGGGAGAGGAGTAAGAGTGACACGCGTTACATTCTTAACCACGAAGGACCGTTCACAAACTACTTGTCGGATCTTTCGATTGCCACCGTCTCGTCGGAAATCACAGACCTTGACCAAGATGTCTCGCGAGGCGATCGAATTCGAAAAAGTTTACGTAGGTTAATCAATAAAAAGTCGAAGACAAAGATAAACGAACTTGGTGGCAAAGCTGTCCACATTTTACAAGACTTTCCTGCAGTGCAGTAAATCTAAAAATGACTGATGATACTATTACTGATACTGTTATTAATAAACTTATTAATAATTTAAATATATCTGTAAAAGATTTGTGCCTTTTTGCAACGTTTTGCACCTGTTCAGCATGAAGGAAGGTGATGTAAAAGTAGTCGTTTTAAGTTATCCAAGATGCGTTATAATTTTGGCAACCATATTTTGGTATGTAATCGAGTTTTAGTAATTCTGAGTATTTCTACTGCATCGTATAGTATAGTTTGGCGATCGTTTTCAGTGCTGGTCACATTTGAAGATGTTTTGGCAGTTCATTGTATTTACATTGTAAGTTTGTCTTGTGTGTTTATACATGTTGATGTTGACGAATTGTTTTCTTCCATTCTGGGACCAAACGTGAAGCTTGTATGATCATGTCTTGTCTGAACAACTGCAATGAATGATAGGATTGTCACATGAGTTGTAATAGTTAATTACGGCAGTTGAATCAATTATCCTTTTCATCAGAGTACATAAACATCTTTCTAGGAAACCTATTAATGGTTCATAGCTAATTATATAATTATGTGCGGTTGTTTAATCTTAATTGTGTTCATCGAATATTTGCACGATACTAGGCAAGAATCATGCGTATACATGTTCAAGTTATTAAAGTTTGTAGCCAGACATGTTGGTTTCTTATGCATTTTCTTTGGATTTGAAGTTTTTTGTGAAAACTTATGTTTGTAGATAGTATGTATAATTAGCAGTCTACTATGGCTGCTACCAGTAATTGGGCCTAATGCATTTGACATAAGGCTGGAAGTCCTTGGCACTGTAAGCTGTGATCAATCATCTCATCAAGACGGATAGAATCTGCTTAAAAGTACGACCTTTCTGATGGACGTCATGTAACTAAAAAAATCCTTAGGCAGCAATCCCATATATTTAAGAAACTCGTCTTTTTCGGCCAAACAATCGATGCTGAGACTTAGGGGGGACGGTCCCCTCAATGTTTGTGGTGGGGAACCATCCATGCATTTGTCCCACCCCCAATGGTTAAGTGTTAGGCCATGCACAGTTGATGAATGTACTTGTGATGCTATAACATTATAAGAAGCGATTTTCAAGCAAATGACGAAACAAATAAAAAAGTCATTTTAAGAAAATTTCCACAAAAAGACTAAAAAAAGGTCGTCAGAAACTCAGCCGTCCCCCAAAATCTCGCGTCTCGGGCGGTTGTCCTTCACTTCTACACCAAGTCTCCATCTATGGATGCAGACTGCTAACTTAAACTCAGATTTCTTCAGCCGATTTCATATTGTCATTTTGATGCAGCATATCTTTCCAATAGGGCCAATACGAGCCTAATAGCCCAAGGACCAATGAGAGCCTAACTTGATGTTTTTTTAAGCCTTATGATATGGTGCTTTTTTATTGATGCCCGGCATTACATAATTATCACCAAACAATTATCCTTGTAGCTAAATTATCATAATAACATCTATATTATTAAACACAATTTTAAAAATATTCCCGTACAAAGAAGACCGATGTAGCAATGTACCAGTATGTCTGTTGTAGAGCCAGGGAACTAGTCCAAGATTTAAGTATCTGAAATAAGCCAACATTGAACACAGATGTTCATAGGATGCGGTCTGTGCTCTCACATACAATTATACATGCATCAGTGACAGAGACATGCCAAATGGCCCAAAGTCATTACATGGAGCCTGCCATCCAATCACTAGTGATACAAAGTGGTCCTTTTATTAATGCTGCTCAATTGTTCTCTGTTGGCCTGGGAGAAAGCATATCTACATACCTTTGGAATTACATTATAGAAATCACTTTTTCATAATGAACCTAGATAAAAATTCCATTCTTGTAGATTAATCACGTCAAAGTATGTCCACACAGAAAACAGTGGCACAGAACTATTAAAAACAGATATGTGACATGAAATGATCGAAACACAACATTTATAAATTAATCTCCCACATCCTGACTCAATTGCAAAAACCGTGCAAGTTCACACTCCAAAGTCAGAGGTCCTAACTTTGCAACAGTAACTGAAGAAAACTTGAATTTGTACAAGAATCCTAATTTCTGTAACTGCCTCCTCTGAAGCACAGTAGGCATCAGTAACAAATTCCATTTTAGATGTTAAAATTCTGTTGAATTGCTGCTCTGCATCATTTGCGCTGCCTGGACTTTCGACAGAACTTTCCGGAATGTGCAAACTGTAAATGACTTTCTGTAGCTAAATACAGGCATTGCGTTGTAATCATCTCTGCTTGGCTGTAGTTGTGACTGGTAAAATATCGACTGCTGGAAAGCCATACAGGAACAAGAGCAGCAGGAGTGTCGCTAATGTTGGACATATCAGAAGCCACTGCAGGTCGTTGAGAAATGTCGTGTGGAACCTACACAATATAAACAATATAAACAAACAATATAAACAAACAATATAAACAAACAATATAAACAAACACAGTGACTGCTTCTTAATGAAAATCAAGAGTAGTTCATCCTATGCTGAAAGTGTCAATTTCTTCAATGAATAACAAGTCACTTGAAGTTATATCAATGCTGACATTGCATAATCATAATGAACATGCCTGGCACAGAACCTGTACTTTTGGCTAATGATAACTACAGAAAATATATCATAAAAATAAATGAGACTTTCTTTCATTCATCCACTTAAATAGCTCTTGGAAAATATCTAAAGGTCTCACAATTACACATTACTAGTAGCACGTAAAAAAAACTTGTGCAGTGTTCAAAGATGAATGCTTGACTCACAGAAAGGCAGTCAACTCATAACTTAAAAGCTCCATTTAATTTTGTCCTTAAATTGCTTGCAACAAATATCATAAGAAACATCTCACAATGACCAACTTTTTACTTCGAATAAGCGAATAAGAATCACATACTTGACTGCAATGCTATCTCGAAGAACTTTTCCAGTTCTAGTCCTACAGATGACGACTAGATGCGCAACAAGTGGCTTAGATGGGCTTTCAACATCAAGGCTATAAATTCCAGGATGCGCGTATGAAGCATTTGCAAGTACCATGCTACCAAGCAACACCTAAGAAGACAACAGGAAACCTAGTCAGAAATGAAACAGTTGTTGACAACTTGCAAATTGCAACTATCAATTAGTTGCTATAAAAATACTGTTAAATACTGTTCAACTTTACAAGACAGTGGATATGAATTTGGAGAACTTCTGAATTATAGCAAGGAATTACAGTAAGGAAAGACAAGACAATTGTCAATCTGGATGGTTTATAGTGCAACATTAGCTCAGGAAGGGTCTGATCTTTAAATAATAAAATTAATTAACTGAACAGTTCACTGACAACTTTACTTCAAAGTAACTAAACACAGGGGTCTAGCAAAGACATATTTTGTAACTCAACCTATCGTTGGAGTCATGACAGACTGCCACTACTAACTTCGTGCTCTTTAACAATGTATTCACAACTGTTTTTGCAATGCCTAGGTATAATTCTATACATGCATCAAGACATAATATAGCACATATTTTACCCTGGTAAGTACATCGAAAAAGAACTCTTTACTGCCACTACAGCACATACAGTCGTTACAAATTCAGACATTCAACGACTGGTCGGGACTTTTCTGTAGCAGCTGAGAAAAAATAGCTTCTGTCTAATATCTGCGAAATTTCGTCACTTTGTCACTTTTCCACATCTGTCCGCCATCTTAAACGCATGCTTGACTGAAAGCTTAACCATTTCTGAACACATAAATCTTGTATGTTGTCCTTGTTTTTCGCCAGCTGCAGCAATTGCAGGGCTTTCAGTTTACTTTCATCATTACTGCACTTGCTCCGCTCTGTTATAAGGTCTTGCACTGTATGGAGTGTACGCATCATGTACCCCATTGATTGCATATTTTTCAGCATATTGAATTTAAGATATTGGTCTGCGTCCAACATTGCCAGTTGCGGAAATGCCTCTGGCTAGTTAAAGGAGTTCTGCTGCCCATTGCTGGATTGGTTTGCCATGGAAATCTTCATTTTGTGTCTCATGGATGACTTGCTCCCTGTGCACACATTTCAAATACGCAATGTCGTGCCTTCTCCTAAGTGCACTGGGTCATCGAACCTTCCTTCAGGTCAGTGTGCTATTCAACCAGGGACTCAGTGTACAACTTTCACAAGCAATTGTATTACCTGACAGTGATACGGGGAGGAGAGGGTACCATCTGCCAGAGTAAATGTTACAGGAAATGTAGACTTTGTATATTCTGGAACATTGTATATGCCAGTCCGGTCGAGCCACACACCAAGCTGCAAAAAATAAAACATGTTTGACAGACAAAATTTTGTCTTTTTAATTAGGATTACTCAGCACTGTAGGTCTACACTTCTCACCATATACCAAGTTATTTGCTACTCACCATACAACACGTGTATATACATACATACATACATACATACACATACACATACATACATACATACATACATACATACATACATACATACATACATACATACATACATACATACATACATACATACATACAACATATACACACACACATACATACATACATACATATGGTACATACACTATATACCAAGTTATTTGCAATAGTTTAGTAGCAAAATTGGAAATTTCTGTATGGTTAAACACAGATATATCAAGTTAAAAAGCAAATGGATATTTACAGCCCAGAGTTGAACGGCCAAGACGTCACTGACCACTATGAACGAACTGCTTACCCGATCATAGAGAAAGGTGAAGTCATTGTGCGTCTTCGTTTCTGAAGGCCAAGCCAGATAGGACATGACATCAGCATCATCATCATCTGCAGATTGTGCAGAGATACTGAAGTTGCTCTGCATCAAGCACATCAGAATGCCGTCCTTTGTTGCCACGAGCAGTTCCACGCCAGGAATCATTGGCAGAAGGTCGTGCGACGCCAGTGGAACGAGCGACATCTCGCCCAAACTGACAGAGCGGCGACAGGCAATGTCGGTCGACAGCAAGTGCAGCACTCCGTCTTTGCTCAGACCAACCTTTTGCAGAAGCAGTCAACAAATACCGCAACTGAATCTAAAGTTCGTTTAAATTAATTAAAGTTTTAAAATATTAATTAACGATTAATTAATCGGCAACTTATGCAGACCTATTTATTATGCATAGAATATGGTAACTACTGCTAAAATGTGAATAAAATCACTGCCATCTAGGACACCGCAATGATTCACATTTAATTTCAGATTCACATTTTGGTGTGACTTGCACATGTTACAAATTTATTTACGCATAGAATATGGCAAATTATAATATTTGAATAAAATAACTTTTATCTGTGACACTGCAATGACAAATCCATTTTAAGTGATTACCAGAATCGTCAAATCGAGATGGTGCATGCGGGTTATGAGTGGTGGTCCGGTGAAACTCTGTCCCATGTGTACTGGCCATCCAGACAAAACTTTACCTGTCTCACCTGACAAGACCCAGAAGTGTCTAAAAAAAAACAAGACACACATGTCACAATTGTCACATGCAACACACACAAACAGTCTTGGCTTTGTAAAAAAAAGTACAGTGGGGACCCATTTACACGATGTTGTTGGGGGGCGGGGACAACCTGTCCGATATATTACATTAACCAGACCACATTGGTCTGGTTAAACAGACAAATGCAAACTGGACTATTTCATAACAAAATTAATGTAGCCACCCATCTGACTGTCGATTTGTCCACCTGGTTGTCAGTCCATCAATTAGCCAGTGAATGTTCACTGACCGGCCATCCCATGGATTGACCAATAGTCATTCCGTCCATCAATTCCCCCAACAGTCCCTACTACCAGCCTGCCTAGCTGACTGACACTTTGCCTGTACAGATGACAGTCCATCCGACCATCTGTCTGTTTGTCATCCGTTCATCTGACTACTCATCCAGCCGTCCATGTCACTGTCAATATCCAGTTGTAAAAGCCAACATTCAGCATTACACTGAATTTCTTATATGGCATGTTTATTAACATGGCATCATTGGCATGTTAAGTTAGCTGTCAGTACATTTAATGAGTTCACATAAACATGTAGATGCAATGCATTAACACAAACAAGGCTAAAAATGTGCTACATAATTGACATATTCAAATCATTGAAATATTGTACAAAGAACGCATGTCAAACGCTACTTGCCCAGTGGATCCTGCAATGACAACTTCCAACAGTCCATCATTATTTGCATCAGTCAGTCTTACGCCAAGTGCTGCTGCTCCTGGCACGTCTGTCTCCCAAAGCCTATAACCTCGAGCATCATAGCAGAAGACAATACCACTGGAATCCTGCACAATCAGCTCCAGCTCTCCATCGCTATTGATATCCTCAACTGCAACCTAAGCACAAATGTTTAATAAAAGCAATAAAATATAAGCTACAGTATGGATGGTAGAACAACATTAAACCATCAAGTTACTATTCATAGCTCAGCCAATTTTATGAAAGTAAGAATCTGTGTGTGGAGGACAACAAACTTCAAGTGTGGCATTAAATTATTTCTCCCATCAGACTGTCGCACCCAAACAAAACCGACATGATAGTTCAAACTGTATAAACAAACAGTAAGAACCCTGCTTAACTCAACAACATGTAAAAACATTATCAAAACTTCCAAAATACCTATACAAACGTTACAGAACTAAAATGACATGCACAAACATCGTCAATAACGCTGTTCACCGCTCAAAATCTTTATGAGAAAATTCTGATTCCTTCAACTGCAAACTCTTCATTAACAAACAAAATGTGACTCATTATTCTTTGTTCCTTCATCATGAACAACCCTTCCCCTTCTCTCCATTTTGAAAAGCAATATAAATAGAGCATACTGAATGGCACAACCATGATTCTGGCTTTATCAATCAATCAATCAAAAACGCTCTTATTGTTCACCAAAACAGTTCAATCATAACAGAAAGGCAGCCATTGTACATTCAGTGACAATGGGCAAAACCAAAAGAACTGAAGAATCCGCAAACAGGGTCGCCTATTGCAAATAGTCATTAGACAATCTCAATGCATCATCTCCTATTATTACAGCTGTTTAACGATTAAAATCATACTCATGATTGATCTTGCCATTAAAATCATACTCATGATTAATCTTGCCATTAAAATCATACTCATGATTAATCTTGCCATTACAATCATACTCATGATTAATCTTTCCATTAAAATCATACTCATGATTTATCTTGTGAACAATCGATAGCAATGTATAGAAGATACTATTTTCTCTTTAAACAAACTTCGTAGTTTGAACAGCATTTACTAATACCCAAGTTTTTAATTAACAGAAATTTATGTAGATTTACTATGTTCATCCACCTTCTGTTTGTTATATGTCTTTCTTAACCAATTATTGAGATAAACTAACTAAAGAAATTGTTGTGGCAGAAAAACCATGCAATGTATGAAGTGTTTTAAAAATAATAGATATGATGCAATACAAGTGGGTGAATTAACCCTTACCGGTCCGAAGGATAATTTATTGGCCCAAAATTGGCCGCTGAGAGCGGACACAGGATCGGTAAAGGTTAAGACAACTCTCAGTCAAAAACCTTTGGCTTTTTACTGCCTCATGCATTAGTGTGCTCAGTAAGTTCTTAACCAAAACTGTGGATGCGGTTTAATTTCAATTAAGCTTTTGATCACATTCATCGTCCTGAAAATGTAAAGCATTGATCATTTGCATAGACAGCAAGTAATCAACATTCAACAGCCCTAGTCATTATCATACTATTACAATAAACCGCCATAGTCATTACCATACTATTAAATCGCAGCTGTTTGAATTCTAATGACTATTACCATTACATACCATATGAAAGATCAGAAACCGACCTGTGTCTGTATGCTTTCGGTCGGTAGAGGAAATGGTCGTAGTGACCGACCCAGATGGTCAAACAAATGCAAATGACCAGCAGAAGTACCGACCGTTAACTCAAGTCCAGCGCGATCAACAATTAGATCAGCTACAGTCGGAGTCGCCAAGATATAGGCAGGATACTCAGAGGATGTCTTCACAAACAATCATGAAAAACAAACCATCTAAGTGCTCAGCAACAGGACAAACAATTTTATTTGTTAACTGATAAGGTATTCAGCTGAAATTACCACATGTAAATTTATGTCTATAATAACTCATAAACAATTCGCTAATCCAGTCCAATTGCTTTATTAATTATCTACCAGGTAGTCAGTCTAATGCTGTTATCAGAAAAGCCATGATCAAATCTAGTCAGGATTGAGCCGGTAAATGTATTTAAAATTATATATAATCTACCTTTGTGAGATCAAGGTGAATGGTAATAATTGGAGTCATAGAAGTGAGATTGAATATGACAAGGGCTCCAGCCAAGTAATTCTCCAAGTCTGATGATGAGATATTGCCAGACTTTGTCACATACTCAGGGTCACTGCAACACAATGGAGATAAGAAATTAAGTTCATATTAATGTTTTAAGAAAAATGGTATAAATAAGAAATCTTCAGTATAACTGTAACATTGAAATTTTCATTCTCAAAGCGATTGACTGTTGCACATTTAATATCTACTAATCCCACATATAATAATTTACAGAACATTTTAAGATGTTGAGAAGAGAATTGAAATGCTGGTCTATAAACAGGAAACAGAGTTACAATATAGGACAGCCCATGAAAAGTCGATCACTCAATCACTTAAGCAATCATTTACATAATTCATTATGTTGAACAAAAATATAACTGAACGTTCAAACTAAACCCATAATGGGACTTTAATTTTGATAATCATTAATCAACTGTTTATATAATAAAAAGGCAATAGTTCAATACCTGTAGTCATCCGGATCATAGTAGTATGAAACGGGAATAACAAGTTCTTCCGTAATGCCGTCCTGATTAAGGTCGTCAATGACACCAGTGGCCAAAATATGTGGATCAACTTCCATATAATTCACACCCTCAAAAATGGAACAGAATTAGAGCATAATAAGACATATTTTAAACTATTCTCTTCCACAGGAAGAAAGCTTAACAAAAAAGCTTAAGGGAATACTTTCTTAATCATCTCAAGTGATAACTTAATATGACTATAAAGAAATGAGAACACTAAAACAGCTGGAAAATAACTCATTTTAGCTTATCAAAATTTCCATATGATGTACAAACATATCAAACCACAAAATAGCACAATTATAGTTAAATCTGAGATACGTCAGTTATAAGGCCTCAGTGGTATCATATTATGGACTGAAATCGTGTTGCTTTCAAAATAAAAAAAACTGCTAGAATCTACGAAGCAAAGAAAAACTGGTCTAATCCTAAAGTAACATAACGTCACCAAAATCTTTGTAGAATTCTTGATTGGTGATTTTAATACGATATTACATAGTCATAAAAAAACAAAGTTTACCTGCAGTGCCATACGTGGATTATCCAGTATGTAGTCATGAATATTTAGCTGACTGACTGACAGACGTTTCTTATACCAGTCTTTGTCTACCGACAGTTTTTGCAACTGGAAGAAAACAGCCAATCAGAGTTGTAAATGTAAAGTCAAGTCATGATAAGGCAACAGTACATGTCTGGTGCACATAATACGCAACCAAACCATCGTTACTGTGGGTTTCATCTACGTATTAGAAACTACAAGTTCTACAAAACGAACCACATAACAATAGGGTTACCATGCGCCCAGGTTTCCCCGGAAACGTCTTCTTTTTAGACCCCTGTCTGGGCATCCGGGCGGCTTTCCAGAAATATGGTTTTGTCCGGGTTTACCACGTCCGCCCCGATCGATCAATCTTACTTACTTTTCCGTGTTATATACTATATTAATCTTTGTTTAATTAGACAAATCAGGGTGACACACCGCACCCAGTTACATGTCAATACACTTTAAAAGTAAACAGCAAAATAATGTGAAGATAACAATGTCATTAATGGGTGTCTAAGAGAACCCTCGGAATAAAGTTTCTAACATCTTTAACTGGTAGAACAAAGGGAAGTGGTCTAGGTCGCAAGTTATAGGTGGTTTTTGCAAGAGGTGGAAAAAGGTTCCTCAGGACATGACTATCCCATTCCGTGAACTAAACACACGTTCCAGCAACATTTAGCTCAGCCTCAATTGGATTTCCGGTTCCTGAAGCGTTTTTTTGTAAAACCAAACACATACTATAACGTGAGTTACACAATGATAACTGTAAATGTATGAAATAATTAATTCTTCAATTTAAATAAAAACATTGACATAAAAAATGCCGAAACGTACGTATTTATTTACAGACGCACTAAAAGCCCAAT
Organism: Lumbricus terrestris; assembly: GCA_949752735.1. Classification (NCBI taxonomy): domain Eukaryota; kingdom Metazoa; phylum Annelida; class Clitellata; order Crassiclitellata; family Lumbricidae; genus Lumbricus; species Lumbricus terrestris. Next base: position 53,146,020 of record OX457039.1, read on the forward strand.
ACGTAGGCTTTCGTGCAGGTCGTTACGACTGGGAAGCTGAATGTTTGACATGTGGCAGCGGAACTTATATCTCAGTTGCCAATAAGGGTGCACTAGAACTTCATTTGTCCTCTTTTACATCTGAGCACTTATGGTAACCGTACATAACAACAATGTTCACAAGTCCACAACAAATTGCCTGTTCTTGAATAAAATAATTTAAAAGCCATGAACTACTTAAGATTACAAGAAACTTTCAAAATCCATTATCATGCAAACTATAAACACAATTCAAGTGAACAGATGAGAAAATATCTCAACACTGGCTAAAGAATTACATAGCTTTACTTGAAAAGATTTGTCCTGCATTGGCTCCCCATTTCCTGTCAAAAAGAAAAGCTTGCCATCTGAAGTAGTGATGAGTATGTCCAGTAAGCCATTATGATCAATATCGTACTGAAAGAAAATTATCATACAACAAATCAAAACTTGCCAGTACAAACTATACATACCTCTTCAGTATTTTCATCAACAACATGATACACCATATAGATCCATGCATAATATGATAATACCAATGTGTCCCTACCAATTTCAAACTAACATGTACACATTTACACATAACAATAAATGCTTAACTCTCTCAAAACGTTTTCTAATTAAAAATTGTATAATGCTCTGACAAAACATTTTTACATGACACTTAAAGTTATCTTGAGCTTTACTTTCAGGACCAATCTTAATGGCTTTTTTCCAGGCTGTTCCTTAATTTTGGGATACCTTTGACTGACAACTTAATTCACATTTAAATTTGCAGCAAAAATCTTGAGTATTAAAATATGATCACTACATATATTCTGCACATTTAAAAGTTGGCAATTGAAAATGACTATATGAGTATCTTAAATTCATTTACCTGGAGTGGGCCAGCATGTATTGCAGCATGATTTAGTCGATATGGCCATTGACTTGACTGCTTAACAAGGCCATCTTTAGCCTGGACAACGTGAATGCTGCCAGAGAAAGACGTTGTTACAATGTCCAGCTGTCCATCTGCGTCCACATCAGCAATCAACGGAGTTGACGCAATGGGAGCTGTACTCAGCTCACGACTCCAGGCCAAAGTCAGGTCAGGTATGCATCTAAAGCGACACCAAAATAGCAAAGAAGACTTTAACTTGCAGTTGGTCTATTTCAGACTAAAGTCCACGTTTTGCAAAGTAATGATAAAAAAGGAGATTTCGCCAGCAAAATCGGTTTTTATATAAATACAATCGCCACCTCAATTGCACAAGTGTAAAGCACTGAACTCCCAAGACCGGCAATTGCAAAGCAAACACTTAATAAGTATAAATGCCACGAAAGTGCTCTTCAAGCTGCTTCAAGTTGCTTCAATTAAGACACAAATGTACACTAAAGGAAATTCATTAACACATTTTTCACAAAAAATTGCAGTGCTAGGTAGCAAACAAACTCTTTTAAAACACTAAAACAAATCATGACTTCTGTCCTTTCTATTTACATATTATACATATGACATGAGTCCACGTGTTCTGCATATTTGGGTTTTGTACATCATCATCACGTAATCGTAACCACCAGTTGTTGGTCGATGATGGCAATGCAAACAATACAGAGCCGCGATTACTGTGCAAGAACCCTGGGAAAGTTCATAGCGCGTAACTGCTCAGCGTCATCAATGCTCTGTTGTCTGTGTACTGCTAAACTCTGGAAGGGGCCAATATAGTATCAAACAGTTGCATTTTGTATTTAATCCGTAGAATCCACAATTTTACAAAAGCATTATGGCGATTCGTGGATGCAATGCAATGTGGGACAGAAAACTTGGAGTTTCAGAGTTACAGCCACTGATTGATATCCGCGTAGGGACCTTGGGCAAGTCCTTCACTCGCAATTGCTCAGCGCTTCGGCGTGAAACTCCGATGCAGTGTCCGCTCTGCAGTCGGGAGCGCCTCTGAGTAGGGGCTTGAAGGGGCGCTATAACAAATGCGCATACAAACAAAACAAACAAACCAGCTAATTCGTCAGCTGGGAAGTACTATGTAACAGTGGGCGGCGATATTACAAGGATTAAACACTTCACGCTTTACTGACTACACAGCAAAGAAAACCTGTGTCTTGTATGAGCTGCATATTGTTTTCCTGTCGTAAAATAAACCAAAAATGGACAAATTAAGATTAAACATCTTAAAATCGAGATTAAGATCATTTTATTCAAATCATTTAGAAGGTAAACAAACAACGTGGTTTGAGTTTATAGATCAATGGTCAGTGTTGCCACTGAAATTTCTGAAATAAACCCAGATTTCCTTTCGAAAAAAACCCAGAAAAACCCAGACTATTCATATAAGCTATTTTAGACCCCCTTTGTTCAAATTAAGTTGGTTTTTCGTTTGTTCGCATGAGTATTAACTAAATGTTCGTCAAGAGAGTCGAATAAAATGTAATTACAACTTTAAAAATATCAATTGTTAAAGTTGTCAGAGACTCGGGAACCATACTGACAATGAGCTTAATCGATACATTCGTATGCGCAGCGGGTCGAGTCTACCAGAATTGTAAGCACATGACACACGTGGCTTAAGTTTACAAAGTTCTAAAGTTGTCTGAGGTTTCCAGCCAAATTTTCTTAATACACCAACAATCCAATGTTTTAATCACCTGGAACATTAATACAGTAATACTCTGCAACAACTTGGCTATTATACCACTTAGGATTGACCTGACCTACAGTGTATAACTGTATGTGCATGTTATAGAATGATGTGATACGGCTTTACATGGAAAGAGACGAGTGACCTGACCTATTTTGAAATGTCAAAATGGTTTATTTCTGTGCAGAACTATTCTTCAGGTTATAAATTATTTGTGAATTGACAACATGCGATCTTGATTGTGGAGTTTAAAATTAAAATTAGTGGAAAAATTATGTATCACAACCATTTTACATTGAATTTCACAGAATATTCATGTGTTGTAAGTACAAAATGTCAACTCACCCAAATAAACCCAGATTTTGCCCAAAAAAAACCCAGAAACCCAGACGAAGGCAAAAAACCCAGATCTAGTCGAAAAAACCCAGCTGTGGCATCACTGTCAATGGTGCCAAGATCGGCTGCTCTAGGGTCTAGGCCACGCCCATCAGCGCCCGAAACGTTGATGAATACAGATAAATTCAATTCAGTTCAATTTTTGTTTAATTAGGACTTCAGACTTACAGAACGCAACCTGCCACATGTAATTAGATTTACTTATCAGGGCTTTTTAAAAAGCACAGCCAGGAAATTTCTCGTCGTTTCTGAACAATTTCCCATTAAATGTCGCTAGTCAGCGACGAAAAAACTGATTAGGCCTACTTTTTAAACTCGTTTGTTGAGAGAATTGTCCCAAGTTTTTGCTAGAAATATCGCAGGTCGCCGACGAAAAAGCCTGATGACCTTTTTATTTTTTTATTTTTATAGTCATCGACTTGAAAACTTAATTTATTTCACCTTCCTGCTTATTTTTTCACTGCACATAGCCTAGGCCTATCCTTTTTCTTCCGTGGCAAACAGGCCTGTAATTACCTTTTTCTAATGATTTACACTGCACAATGTCATGACTGCTTTGACAACTGCACATAATTATTCATTTACAAATGCAGATTTTGTGTAACCCTGAATTTAAAAAAAGTTTTAAGTCCAAGTTCAGTTCATTTGCAACCAGGGCCGGTGTCACAAAAATAAAGTCTCCCCCTGAAACAAAGTCTCCCCGAAACAGAATCTCACCCTGGCTGAAAAATCTGTATAGGAAGACATTTTTCTGGTGTAAAAGTATACACAATGCGAAGGCTAACTCAATTTTGCACAATAATTATTTATTCAGACTTCAGTAATTAAAGTCAAACATTTTAATTTTTCATAAATAACAAAGTAAGAATAAACAACAAAGAATTTCTTGGAAGAACAAAAATAAAGAATTTCTTGAAAGAACATAATATTTCACGAATATAATATTCGTTCAAAGATTCGTGAATATTAATTTAGAAAATCTCAATATTCGTAATATGCGAATAGTCAATCAATGCCCTCCAATCGCTCTCTTCCTCCACACCCTCCAATCGCTCTCTTCCTCCACACCCTCCAATCGCTCTCTTCCTCCACACCCTCCATTCGCTCTCTTCCTCCACACCCTCCAATCGCTCTCTTCCTCCACACCCTCCAATCGCTTTCTTCCTCCACACCCTCCAATCGCTCTCTTCCTCCACACCCTCCAATCGCTCTCTTCCTCCACACCCTCCAATCGCTCTCTTCCTCCACACCCTCCATTCGCTCTCTTCCTCCACACCCTCCATTCGCTCTCTTCCTCCACACCCTCCATTCGCTCCCTTCCTCCACACCCTCCAATCGCTCTCTTTCTCCACACCCTCCAATCGCTCTCTTCCTCCACACCCTCCATTCGCTCTCTTCCTCCACACCCTCCAATCGCTCTCTACCTCCACACCCTCCAATCGCTCTCTTCCTCCACACCCTCCATTCGCTCTCTTCCTCCACACCCTCCATTCGCTCTCTTCCTCCACACCCTCCATTCGCTCTCTTCCTCCACACCCTCTATTCGCTCTCTTCCTCCACACCCTCCATTCGCTCGCTTCCTCCACACCCTCCATTCGCTCTCTTCCTCCACACCCTCCATTCGCTCTCTTCCTCCACACCCTCCAATCGCTCTCTTCCTCCACATCCTCCATTCGCTCTCTTCCTCCACACCCTCCAATCGCTCTCTACCTCCACACCCTCCAATGGCTCTCTTCCTCCACACCCTCCATTCGCTCTCTTCCTCCACACCCTCCAATCGCTCTCTTTCTCCACACCCTCCAATCGCTCTCTACCTCTACACCCTCCAATCGCTCTCTTCCTCGACACCCTCCATTCGCTCTCTTCCTCCACACCCTCCAATCGCTCTCTTCCTCCACACCCTCCAATCGCTCTCTTCCTCCACACCCTCCAATCGCACTCTACCTCCACACCCTCCAATCGCTCTCTTCCTCCACACCCTCCATTCGCTCTCTTCCTCCACACCCTCCAATCGCTCTCTTCCTCCACACCCTCCAATCGCTCTCTTCCTCCACACCCTCCAATCGCTCTCTTCCTCCACACCCTCCAATCGCTCTCTTCCTCCACACCCTCCAATCGCTCTCTACCTCCACACCCTCCATTCGCTCTCTTCCTCCACACCCTCCATTCGCTCTCTTCCTCCACACCCTCCATTCGCTCTCTTCCTCCACACCCTCCAATCGCTCTCTTCCTCCACACCCTCCAATCGCACTCTACTTCCACACCCTCCAATCGCTCTCTTCCTCCACACCCTCCAATCGCTCTCTACCTCCACACCCTCCAATCGCACTCTACCTCCACACGCTTCATTCGCGAATGAAGCAGAATTTCAATGAACCTTCACATTAAGCTATAATCGCCGCTTATTCTGATAATCAGTGACGGTCTCACTAAAAATGATATAACTTTTGTTCCGTTTGAATATTGTGGTGAAATCTGGCCACTGTGCGAAAATATGAATTGTCTTTAGGCGTGTAAAATTTGATATATTAAAAAAAACTTTTGTCCAAGATATTTGACAAAACCTTAGGGAGGGCTATTTTCTCCGAGATGCTTCAGCCCCACCCCAAAACTGAAATCCTGGCGCCGCCACTGTATAATTATAATTTGATGAGAGATTGTGTTAGGATGTGTTACAAAAATCTTTTGAATGGAACTCTAGAGAATTATGAATTTGCACTTAATTAAGAGACACAATCCCGACGGCGCAGCGCATGCCCACAGGAGGCCTGCGAGGCGGATGGAATATATAACCGATAGATGTACGGGGCTGTAGGTATATAGGCCTACTGGCTAAATTATAGGTGAGTATGCGGCAGCGTGTATATATAGGCATACAGTATTACAGTATGCCTGTATATACACGCTACGATTATGGGAGCCATATTCTGTTATTTCATGAGCCACTTCAGTCCCTCCACTTGCTCCAGCGATCTGGACGTTTCACAATGCGTTGACCACTTGACCTACACAATGCGTTTGTTGACATAGCACACGGAAGCTGTCAAAGGTATAGGCATAGGCATAGGCATAGGCCGTTTGAGTTGACGCAAGTATACCTGTCTAGGCCTAGCCTAGTCTAATAGCGACAGTAGAGACTGCCTGGAGAGCGAGTAAGGACTCGAGCGACGAGATTCATTTCGATTGGTCGCGGACACATATATGTCTTGAACAATGCATTCTCACGGGCTCTCAATTATAGCATATATAATTAGGCTATAGCTTCACGTATATATAGGCCTTAATTCGTCTCGAAAAACGCTAAACATATGTGACGCAGGGGCTCGAAACCCGTCGTTTGTCGTTCCTAGATATTGCGCTAGACGCCGAAATAGGCGAGAGGGGTAAAGAATGCAGTTTATTCTTCAATTCAGTATATGACTGTGAATTCGCCCTAATTTGCGAAGTAGTGAACCGGTTTTGATGCCGTTTGGGTTATCTTATTCAGAATATATGCCTCTAATGCACAAAAATTATATGCCATGGAGATCGCCTGGATAACTGTGACATTTGCAAGAGTTGGGCATCTCACTTGGTGAGATATGGTTGCTTGAAATGGTTAGGTTTTTTCTTCGTCTCTTCTTCTATAGTTCAGAATCAGAAGCTGGTCCATTTCCTCGTACAAGACACGATCGAGATATAATTCGCTTATAGGCGTAGACTACGAGACACGACAACACAGGTAAAGGACTCATGAGGTTAGTTCACCAATCAGTTAACAGAGCGATAAATAACTTATAGTAGGCATACCTGTAGGCCTACTATAACGCCTATTAACTGCAGTCCTGATACTGTGATGCTATTAGTAGGGTGTGCACTGTACAGGTAGGCCTAGACATACCGTGTCAATCTTTAATTTTAGTCCCTACATAGAAACAGCCGATCGTGCAATGTAGGCCTAAACTTAAGCCTATCGCGGATTATATCGATAGGCCTCAAATAATTAAGCGCAACTTTGTTACAGTAAACGAGAAACAAATCAGAAGGCTTAGCCTATACCTAAACAGCTGTCCTGGTACCGTACTATATGCGAAGTTCGCGTAGGCCACTGCCTATACGTGCGTGGGTAGGCCTATAGGTCCTCCCTAGAACTCAATAGTCTACAGTCTTAGTCTATAAAATAAAACAATAGACTTAATTATGACTTGTATGCCTCCATCTGACAATAATCTGCAGGAATAAACTGCTTTGTACATAATTATATGTAATGAGGGTAATAAATTAACAGTGGGTCTCTATATAAACGTCGCATGACAAATTCATCGTAAATCATAAAAGATAAAAGATTGTTACATGTGTAGCTAACTGCATTCAGACATTGTTGCTGGAAAGACTCGACAAGACCGAGGCTCGAGCTAATCATAGCACGTCGTTCACGCCTATTATAAATTAAATAAAATGTTGGATTGTTTGTAGGCCTATAGGCTATATTGGCCTCGTCGTCGTCGGTGCCCTATTCGTATGTCCGAAGTCCGAACTTTGGCGGCACAAAGGGCGATCTGTCTCCAAGAAAATTTCTGCTGCGTTGCTCGAATCGCCTGATCCATCGTCATCCCGGTCCACTCTCTCACGTCGTCGACCCACATCGTATAGGCTACGTGGTCTTCCGCGTCTCCTCTTTCCCTCCGTTTTTCCAGTGAGCTATAGGCATATGTCCTCTTCCAGACAGTTTTCTTTCCTCATGGTGTGACCAAAGTAGCTTAACTTCCTCCCCACCACCTCTCCCCACAGCCGTTCACCACCCACCTCCCGCAGCGTTGGCCTAGATCTATTGGCCTAGTTCTATTGGCCTAGATGGCAATATTAGGCAGAATAGTGGGCCTGTTGCTGAATCTAAATATCACATGTTCAGTTTAGGCGGTAGGCCTACAAGTCGTCGCAGGCCTATAAGCTTGGCCTATAGCCTATAGGTCTATTGGGGATGGTTATAAACAAGAATACACGATAATTAAGTTTGGATTGCTCCTCATTCGAATGATTTGGACGGATCCTGTAGCCTATAATAAATGGATATAGGCCTATAGGCCTAACAAAATTAGATTAACATAAAATGGTAGCTTTAGATATCACAATTTGCTGATTGCTTGCGCATAGGTATGAGCTCATCTTGGTAAAGTAAAGTATGTAGGCCTAAGCAAGGCCGATTCTTCCGGTAGAAATTACAATTCAAGGTCTGCATCTGGTCTCAATGGCGGCGGCGTATTTGTCTTGTAAGTTGGCGGTCTCTCAAACGGTTCTCTGAAATAAAACATACCAATGCAGTTTAGTTAAGCAGTCGGCAGCAAGAATAACAGTTTTCAGTGCCTGCACGCACAAATTAACACGTAGGCTACAGATCTATAGGCCTACATTAAGGCAGTGCTGTCCAACACGCGGGCCACACGGGGTCCATGAGCTGATTGTAAATGGCCCGTCTAAATACAAACTAGGGAAATTTTTCAATGCTCGTATTTTGGTTTATTATTGACAATGTGAACACAAAATTCAGTTGCTACGACGCGTTCGTTACAATTATTTCTCAGTAAATTTTAATGGAACTTAAACAAGAATATTAATTAGATTATATGTTTGTTGTTTTTGAGTTCACCAGTGCGGCCCTCGGCTTCAAAAACAAATTCTTCGGTGGCTCGCTGTGTTAAAAAGGTTGGACAGCAGTGCATGCATTAGGGCATCAAAATACACAGCAGAACTCATAATTATGATTGTTCAGGATGCCATCTTATAGATCTACGAATCAGAGGCGGAGCCAATGGGCAAATTCGGCCATGCCCCCCCACATTGAGAGACGCCCATAGAACGTGGCCTCAATTTGGTTTCAACAAGCTTTCAACAGTATAGGTTTCAATGGCATCAGTTTTTTTGGCAGGGAAAATGGAATACATTTCAAGCCAAGTTGGACCAGACGACTGAAAAAAGTCATCAGTTTTCCCCCCAAATTTTGGCCCACACCTCCGAAAATTTCTGTATCCACTCCTGCTACGAAAAGGAATGAATGCAAATAAAAACAGACATTCTTGTTTCAAGAAGTCGTCTCTACTCCGCTGTCGGAAAGATTCAGTTAAGAAGCATAAGCTTAGGCCTATTCAAGTATAGCCCTAATTGGCAGAGTTTTTGCTTATTTTCTGCATCATAAGCTGTAGGCCTAAGGTTTAGGTCATTTAGACATGTAAGTGACGCAATGCATAAAATGATATTATTTATTGACGCTGAATATATTGAGGCCTATTTGGAGTCGATGAGAAAGAGAAAGGAGCAGGGTGAGAATTGCCCGGGGTTTGAGGGTTCAACCTCCAGTCTTTCTTAGGGCCATAGTGAATTCTGCTTTTCACACCACAATCCCACGTGGACACCTCCGTTATTTTTCCGTAATTTTCATACTGGAAAGGAGTGAAAGCTTGGAGGAAAATCTATGCTTGGGAGATTCAGCCGATGTTGCATTGAAGAGACAACTTAAGCATCTCGCACCAAAAAAGTGGATTGGAAAACACGAATCACTTTAAATTGCATTTGACTATAGCTATTAGTGAAGCAAAGATCGACTATAGCCAAACTCAGAAAGTGCATTCATTGGTCGAGTTTCTCAATCTATGCAAAATGTAATCGTAACTCACAAGTCAAACATCGTCGCGTCCCCTGTTTTTGCCTCGAGTGGTTGGGTGTTGGCGTAACTGAGTTGGAACTCCTCTAAGTCAGATTCTCCCTTCGTTGGTTCCGTTTTCTGAGGAGCTGGACCAACTCTGAAGAAATACAACGACAACAAATGTTTCTTGCAGTTTAACCGCACTATATAAACATCAGCGTCACCCTCCTCCATCATCCAGGCTTGGGACTGGCACTGCCAGAGTACAAGCAATGGCGGAGTTCGACAAGACAGTGTAAAAGATCCGATAGATATTATACCGTAGTTCTTCCATTAGGCCTACACGAACTTTTTACATGTGTGGCTGTGTGCCCACTAATCTTCCGGTTTACCAATCGTTTGTCTGAAAGAAGACACGAAACGCAATGTTTCGATGAAAAGTCCCTCCGTACGTAGTCCCTATTTCAGTCTACATATATATATAGGCCTATTAATAATAATTATAATGACGACAATTTCTATGGCGCCGTAACACAGCACATGCCGTTACAAAGGCGCCTCTACAAACACAAAGATAATATATTCAGTACGCCTTAGAAAACAAATATGTCTTCAGACGAGTTTTGAAAACCCCAACAGAGTTGGCAGAACGAACTGTGGAAGGCAGACTGTTCCAGCAGCGGGGGCCAGCAGTTGAAAAAGCACGCTCCCCGAAGCGTGTCTTCGTCCTTCGCACATACATATCTCCTTTCACACTGGATCTCAGCGTAAGACCATTATATTATAAACTTAATTTCATGTTACCCACGCAAACTATAACTATAATAACTATAGGTTATCGAAGATTCTCTGCAAGATATTTATATCTCTAAAAAGACATTTGAAAAGCTACTGATGGCGCTATATGAATACGCTGGCATACATTATAAAGAACCTACCGCGCGCCCACGTTCTGCCACATCAACCTAACGTAGAGACGTACTTTCATAGGTCTATATAAATTGATATAGGTCTGCAGGCCCCTAATTGTATAGATTTATTAATTATAGGCCTATTATAAAAGACGTCTTTTACACGATGATCAGCATGACTTAATAATGTAGGCCTATACTAAAATGCATCATATATATATAAATAATATTATAGTATTAGACGTTCCTCTGATAGAATGATCTCGTGTGAACTTACTTGTCTTGTCTGAAGCAGGCCATTTTGAAGTACTTAAGAAGGAGGACGATGGCGGTGATGATGAGCGCCAAAGCAACGACGCAGACAACCGTCAGAGTGGCAATTCCTTCGACTGTGTCAAGAACCCAGACCGGATATGCAGGATCCACGGATACGATCTCATAGTCCTCGAACTCTGGTCCTCGAAGTCCATCGACAGGAGTTCCTACACATCCACACACACATACAAGAACAACCATACACACACACGCACCTCCACACCCATGCACAAGACATAGGACTATCGTATAAATTATACATAATAATTATTATAGGCGTCAGTGGCGGATCCAGAACTGTTCGAAGGGGGGGCCAAAAAAATTTTGGGCTGGGGTCGGAAAATTTGTCCTTGATCTTTCGCTGAAAAATCTGATGAACTTTTTTTGTCGTTTTTGACCGAAACCAGAGTTTAATTTAGCCCCCACCTCTGGGGGGATTGAGGTTTCCGGAGGGGTAGATAATTGAAGACAATCATGAGGCGCGCAGCGCCGAGAGTGGTAGGGGAGGGGTGTGGGGAGGGGATATGCCCCTCCCAACCAGAAACTTTTTGAATTTTCACATTGCAATGGTAGCATTTTAAGCTGTTATCTTAACAAAATAGCTGTACTTTTCAGTGCTTATAAGAGTGCCATAAGGTCTCAATAAATATAGACTTTACTTAAAAACTTCATTCCCGAAAACTAGATGTTCTTTTTTAAGTAATCCGCCGGAAATCTTCAAAAAGGTGTTCAATTTTCCTTCCCAAAAAACTGATGACATTTTTTGGTCATCCGTGCGAAATCTTAAAAAAGGTGTTTAATTTTTCGTCTAAAAAGAGTGATGACTTTTTAGTCTTCCGTGCGAAATTTTCAAAAAAAGGTGTTCAATTTCGCATCCCAAAAAACTGATGACTTTGTAGTCATCCGTGCGATATCTTAAAAAAGGTGTTTAATTTTTCGTCTAAAAAGAGTGAAGACTTTTTAGTCTTCCGTGCGAAAATTTCAAAAAAGGTGTTCAATTTAGAATCCAAAAAAACTGATGACTTTTTGTAGGTATTCGTGCGAAATCATAAAAAAGGTGTTTAATTGTTCGTCTAAAAAGAGTGATGACGTTTTATTCTTCCATGCGAAATTTTCATAAAAGGTGTTTAATTTCGCATCGCAAAAAACTTATGACTTATTGTAGTCATCCCTGCGAAATCTTAAAAAGGTGTTTAATTTTTCGTCTAAAAAGAGTGATGACTTTTTAGTCTACCATGCGAAATTTTCAAAAAAGGTGTTCAATTTCGCATCCCAAAAAACTGATGACTTTTGGTAGTCATCCGCGCAAAATCTTAAAAAAGGTGTTTAATTTTTCGTCTAAAAGTAGTGATGACTTTTTATTCTTCCGTGCGAAATTTTCAAAAAAAGGTGTTCAATTTAGCATCCCAAAAAACTGATGACTTTTGTAGTCATCGGTGCGAAATCTTAAAAAAGGTGTTTAATTTCTCGTCTAAAAAAAGATATCTTTTATTCTTCTGTGTGAAATTTTAAAAAATGTGTTCATTTTAGCATCCCCAAAAACTTATGAATTTTTTGTGAACCGTCCGAAATCTTCAAAAAGGTGTTAAATTTTCCTTCTAAAAAACTGATGACTTTTTAAGACTAGAATAAATAAAATACTTCCCACTACTGAATGAAATATAGTAAGATATAAATAAAAACAAGGAGTAAACATGTGTTATCATTCACCGCATTTTCTTGCACATATAGACTAAACTCAAAACTTAACATGTTTCGCCCTGAAATTTTTTGGCATCTGCAAATAATAAATTACATCCCAAACACTGTTGTTAGTGTTAACTTGATTTGTAATTAATAGTTAATTGTACTTAGTTGTAATTGTGTTTATTGGTGTTAATATTTTTACAGTTTACTATGAATATATACACGAATAACATACATTGTATGCCACAAATCATAGTTGGATACTGTTGAAAGATTGTTTCATTTCGTTGCTTTATATTAAGACAATGCAATTGCGTGAGAGACTTAGATTAGATTTTAATTACATTTATACATTATTTCTATTATAGATTTTAATTACATTTATACATTAATTCTCCTGTGCATGACTGACACCCTGATTTTTTTTTCGGGCCGCCATGGATGGGGGGGCCACGTCCCATGGGGATTTGAAATGGGGGGAGGCCATGGCCGGATTGGCCCCCCCCTGGATCCGCCCCTGATAGGCGTATACATAAACCGACCATTGCACATGCATAGTCTACAATATTGTATTATTTTGACCTATAATAATAATTATTATTATAAACACGTCTCATAATATACACCCTAGACCAATTAGTTGACGCAAGAATAGCCTATTTAACATTAACATGTGAATTGTATTCGCTTATTGTGCTCATAGGACAAGTCTATAGCTATATGAATATAATTCTGTGCGCGCGTGCATGTGCGTGTGCGTTATTATCATTTTCGCAATTATTATTGATTATTGCTTATTAATATAATTATTATTATGCTCAAGTGTGCAAACCAATGTTTAGTCCTATAAATTATACGAATACAGTTGGATTCTTTCCTTACCATAGATGTCCGTTCTCATTTTCGCCAGCAGATCATCTCTGTCTATGAAACGCTTTGGTGTTGGTTCTGATGAGAATGTGCTGACTGGATCATAGGCGTAGATGGTAACAATGGTGCTGTTTGAAGATAAATATGAAAATCTTAATTAAATCACTTCTAATACAGAATGAAAAAATACGTCTGATACCAAGCTGCTTTCGTGCGGTGTGTCAGATTGAATGTGAATCAACGAATATTATAAAAATAAATGTTGAAAATGAATGACGAAATAGCTATAAGAGAAAGAGATTCATATTCCACATAATGTAATTCAGATGTTGAAAATGCGTAGGCTATAGGCCTAAGTTAACAAACTAAACTTAATTAGGCTATCCTATGATTTCCTATCTCCTTTATTTAGTCTTTGCATAATAACTATATAGCACAATAATATTATTTCTTCGAGCCTTAAGCGCTATACATGCGCCTTCTAGCAATTTGAAGTTTAACGAGTAAACTGACCGTACACTGTGATGAGACGGCGACGAATGGATTGGACGTCTATTCTCATATTATACCAAGGCAAAGGAAACTGAAGTCACTAATAATCTACTTCAAAATCTTGTCTGCCACTCGGGCTAGCTTAAATGACTATACTCATTTTATTCTTTGTAAATAATTAAATCCATTGAGCTGGATAGGCCTATAGGTCTATATAGGCCTATTTATCACCAGAGCGATATCATATATTTAGACTCAATTAGCCGCTATTAATAAATATCAGCCCCCGTTATAAGCCTAAACGGAAGAGCAGACAAATTAATTTTCTTGTTCAGTTAGGTGATCCATAATAATTATTATCATATTGCAAGCATCAACCCACTTGTCTCCATCGTATTTGAGGTCCTCTATTTTGACGGTCCATGGCTTTAGGAAATCATTCAACTTCGCTAGGAATTCTGGGAGCTTTGGATCAGTTTCCGACAGAGGGCGAAGCATTTCTATGTCGATCAGTTGGTTCGCTGCATCATACGTATCTATGGCAACGGTTGCCGGGCTACACAAAGAAAACGTTTAAAACCACGTATATATACGCTTTATAACTCGCTTTAGAGTGACATAAGGCGGTGTCTTAACAGTTAAGTGTACAGAACCAAGGTTCGTATCATGATACAATGACCATCGGAATCGGAATTAAATTGATTGAAGTGGAAGAACCGTGAGCAACTGACGGTGACAGGAGGATTGGGATAATGGAAACGTGTAGGCTACAGTAATTGTAGGCCTATGGGTGAGTTACATGACTTTATATTTTACTCGATATTGTAAGTCACGAAATAACCTTTGCACGTATTTTACCCTCAAACGTCAAGCGCATATCTTTTTAACTTTGATATGGTGTTCTCAAAGCGCTTATCTCCGCATTTTGCCAGATTAATGGGTTTGCGTTTGTACGTCGCCTATTTTCGGGGAAGGGTCTGCTATGATTATTTTGTAATCGCGAGGTGGAAACGACGAAATTATTTTGGTAGCCCACCTTCTTGATCATAGTTATGCTCCTGTCGAGATCCTTATAATAATTTTTACCCGATCTCACTTTCAAATACCATCCCTTAACGATTCTGCACAGGATCAGCGTGGAACATAATAGGCTATTATTCGGACTTATTCTACCAAATCTATATTTTATTTATAGCATTAAATAGACCGTTTGCATACGATGCAGACTGTAGAGCTAAGAGAACAAAATTAATAATAAATGAGGAAAAGAAAATGCAAGGACAAGAGAAATAGTGAACATGAGGACTTTGTGTGCATGTAGGCTAGCAGAACACGCAAAGGAGTGAAATAAATAAATTTATATTTAAATTACGATATTTCAAGAGAGAAACATTTCGTAGTCTATTTTTGTCGAAACCATATTATTTATTTTTTATTGCTTGCTAATACGAAAAGCTATCGATAACATAGTTGACGTTTCAAATCGGTTTAAGCTGATACCACTTGCAATTGACTTTGAAATATGTTAGATGAGAAAGCTGATATCTCACTCGGTGAAGTAGTCCTTTGCTTGTCCTGTGTCGGTCGCCATTACGTACAATGTGTACCGTTTGTAGGACGACAACTTCCGCTTTGGAACAATATCACCAGACGATCTGACGTCAAAGTCATCTTGTACGACGATGATTTGGTAGTTTATGTTGTTCACGAGAACTGCAATTGCATGTCGACCAACAAATCATGTTAATCATCGTTTATTCACATAGACTATAGTATGCTTACAAGTATTTCTACAACTTTTGCATAACTATCGAGACAGCCATCTTAAATTAATGGGTTCAGACAGTGGCGGCGCTAGGGGGGGGAGGCTGGGGGGCCATCCGAATTTTTTACATTGAAATATCCACGATTTTGGGCTGACGACTAAAAAAAAGGTCGTCAGAAATTTTGGCGGCGAAAATTAAAATTTTTCATGAGATTTCGGTCGATGACTAAAAAAAAGGTCGTCAGAAATTTTGGCGGCGAAAATGTAAAATTTTCGCCGCGAGGCTTCGGCCCCCCGAAACTGACATCCTGGCGCCGCCACTGGGTTCAGAGGGGGTCTTTATGACGCAATCCGTAGCATCTGGTGTCTGGCAATGGTCCAATGAACCTCACCTCAGTGTAGAGGAACACCAAAAGGTTAGCGTGCGACGAACAAGGTCAATTTCTTCGGAAATATTCTTGACCAGCGTGACTGCATCAGGTATACAACGTCCATCATCGCTGATGTGCAATGCAATCGAGTCTGGATGTAAACAAAGACCTATAGTCCTATGTACGTTGTCTGTGGCGGTGCATCGTCTCGGTGGAGGACGTCCAGCGTGTGTCTTTGGAATGAACCCGACCGTTAGTCACTGGTGGCTCTTCAACATATCTATCGGCACACGCGACTAATTTTTAATTGTGTGCGCATTAATGTGGCGAACTGTGTGGCCGAACATTTGTATGAATAATTATCTTCTACCAATGAGAGGAGGCAGCTATTGCTGGGAGGCGACGTCATCGTCTGAGCGGAAAGCTGCTGTCATCTGCCATCTAAACGGGAATCCGTTGGGTGGTCTCCACGTATGAGGGTTGGGGAGTGGGGGTGGGTGGAGGGCCGAACACTGGTAACTTTACTTGTCTTCTGTGCATTGTGTTGCTTGCTGATGAACTAACGGCCCATAATAACACTTTACATCATAATATAGGCTGCCACCGAAAGAAATGACGCTGCATAAAGAAACAGAAATAAGAAACAGAAATAAGAAACAGAATAAGGAAGGACCTGTATTCCAGCCTACCGCTGTCTGGGTCTGTGACGTTGAGGGTATAGATGGATGATCCGACGGGTGAATCGGATCTCGTCTCTATTTCCATGTACGGCTCTTCGAACCACGGCGCATGTGCGTTGGTAGCATTGACGACGATGAAGACGAGGGCCGTAGAGTTGAGGGACGGTTGACCCCCGTCAGAGGCCAAAACGGTGAAGGTCATGTTTGGATAGGTCGGCTGACTTATCGGCTGCTTCTGGGTTATGGTTCCAGTCACTGGATCGACCTGTTAACAGGGTGCAACACAAGGAACAATAATTTCAAACGCCTGAGAAAGCGGTGGCTAGCTGGGCCTCATTAATCGAGCAATTTATCATATATTTAGAAATGTTAACACTGTCTAGATCTATACTCTATAGAATATAACCACATATTACTGTAATATAGTATATGTGACATAACTGCTAATTTACTGAAAGAGCATCAGTGATGCTTAAGTCGAAACTAATGTACAATAGCCTAATTTGTTGCACATTTGAAGAGAATTGAAACAGGTCTGTTGCAAGAAATTAAAGCGAGTAATTTAACCATCTGCCTGCTTAATTTTTAAATTATGTTCTCAAGTAATATCCTTTGCAGGTCCTTAGACTAAGACAACTTAGAGAAGCAATTAAATAATTATGGACAATAATATTATGTGCAACATGTGCACGTGTCTAGAGATGTCTTGTAAGGTGCTATATATAAATGGCCATACATACTCTAATAGTGGACCATAAGTGATGTTGAATAATTATACGCATTATGCAGGCTGATGGACTATTTGCTTTACCTGAAAGTATAAATTTGCAAGGTCGTCGAGTATGGAATACGTTATGGTTTTATTGTTTCTGCAGTCTGGATCTGTGGCAGACAGCTGCACACCTGTTGGACTTCCACCTACTCCGTTTTCTGAAACCAATCATTCGACATCTTAGGCAAACTGTATACATTCACTTATGAACTTCAAAAGATTATTATCCACCACTTATCTAATGCAAGATACACAGGTGGACCAATAGACGTGTCATGTAAAGAAATAAGTACACGCCCGTTTATCTTGCATCAGAGCAGATTCTGCCTGGATGAACCCTTCATCAGTTTCATTTTAGACACATGCAGCATATTGCACGAAGAAGAAGCACTCGAACAACAGCTGCTATATATAGACTCTAATGAAGCACCTCTTTCGTTTCGTGAAGGTAATTTTTTATCTGTTATAATTATTGAAATGCCCCAATATTACTAAATCACGTGATTTTCACATAATTATGTGACTGCTCATAAGCAGCGTAGGCGGCGCCACCATAGGTCGCGACAAGTAGGTCCACAGCATTGACCAACATGTACCTCATGAATGTTGAAATTCTTTAGAATATTTAGTATCGTCTTTGCATTAACATTTTAATTTCTTCGACCTATAGGATAACTGCCGTCTGCCATGACTCTTACGCGACCTGATGGAATTGTATAACTGGTGCCACCACTGTCCGTAGGCATACTTCGTAGATGAACGAAAAATTCCTATTTCTTATGCTGATTAATGGGAGGCTACAAGAACATAACTTCTTAACCTCCTCGAAACCGAAACTATGTGTTTGTTTGTTTGTTTGTTTGCATGTGCACTTGTCATAGCGCCCCTTCAAGATCTCTCTAACCAGAGGCGCTCCCGACTGAAGAGCGGACACGACATCGGAGTTTCACACCGAAGCGCTGAGCAATTGCGAGTGAAGGACTTGCCCAAGGTCCCTAAGCGGCGACTAGAGGTGGATTCGAACCTCGAACCTTCCGGCTTCAAGGCAACGACGCCACCACTACACCACCGCGCCCCACAATGAGTGAGTTAACAATGGGCTTGAGATAGTCTTAGATAAAAGTCTCATATAAAGTGATATAGCATAAACCTATAGTGTTAAATGTAGGGTTATATACTATCTGTTAACAAGGTCGGATCCAGGGAGGCCAATCAGGCCATGGTACCCCATTTCAAAAGTGCATAGGACGTGACCCCCATTTGGTTTCAACAAGTTTGTGATCAATGTATCGGGACAAGGGTGATGACTAAAAAGGGTCATCACTTTTTGGCAGGAAAAATTTAGTAGGCCTATATTTTCCCAACATTTCGATCAATGGCTAAAAAAGGTCATCAGATTTTTTCTGGCGAAGATCACCGAAAATTTTGGCTCCTTTCCGAAATTTCTTTTTCCGCCCCTGTCTGTTAACATATAATTAATTGCTCGCTGAGTCCATGTAAAAGAAACACATGAGTAGGCTCATACAATATAAATAAACGAACCTGCAACGGATCCGTTGAACTGCTCTTGACTGAACGTCGGACTTTCTCGATTGCTTCTTTCGACATATACGGTCAAAGTCGATGGAATGGAAACTTTTCCGTAAGAGTCTCTGGCAATGACCTGCATGCTATATGTCTGATTGCATGCGTTGGGAGGTAGGATAAACAGAGACCCGGATGTGTACATCACTTTGGTGACGTTGTCTACGACGAAATGAGGATCGCTGACGAGAAACACGAGGTAGTCACCAAGGTTATTGTCACATTCGCGATCGTTTGCAGTTATTGTAATTCCAGGCACCGGAGTTCCAACAGCCTAAATAGTTACCAGAACGATTAGAAAGGCTCGTAAGCCAAATCAACAAGTGCCATTACTGCATGTGAATTCCTCACATAACCTAGAAAAGTCGGGTGACACTTGGTTTCAGAGAAAGCTTATGTTGTGGATATATTCGCAAGAGAGCAATGGACCGGGTTGACCTGTAGCCTATAGATGACATGCTGCAAAAATTCTATGATTTTATCGTCGACCAATTTCCAGTGTGTTATTTGTCGTCTTAATATGATTTAGAACATATGAGTCAAGTACTAATCGCTTGCGAAGGCCCTACATTTTT
This sequence comes from Lumbricus terrestris, assembly GCA_949752735.1. Lineage (NCBI taxonomy): Eukaryota > Metazoa > Annelida > Clitellata > Crassiclitellata > Lumbricidae > Lumbricus > Lumbricus terrestris. The sequence continues at coordinate 53,165,710 of OX457039.1, forward strand.
AGATGTAGGCCTAATATTTAGGATAATTATGGGCAGCCTACATAATGTGACCGGTAGCCAACTCCTACAGAATTGTTGTCTCTTACATGCAGACTGTCCATATATGGCCAATATGGAATCCGAATCCCATATGAGAGCCATTTATATGACGAATGTGGATAAAATATTCCAGCCTGCTGCAAAAATAAGGCTGTTGTTTTAATGTTTTAAATTTTAATTGTTTTAACTGTCCAGTTCTTAGACAAAGTAGGCTATTGGTAATAATCGGTTTACCACATCTTCCGACATCACAGTAGCAGATGGTGGTGCAATGGTAATCGTCGGAGCACTGTCGACCCACTTCACATTAACGGTTAGTGTTCTTGGTTCGCTGAACAACGTGATGGTGGGGCCGTACTTCAACGCTGATTGTATCTCTATTGCATACTGCTTTACGACCAGATAATCCAAAGCCTTGTTCAGTGACACACTCCCTGAAATAGGACATTTTCGCTTAGAAATTAGGAACGTTGCATTCATTCATTCAAGTATTTATATAGCACATTTTCAGTGAAATTACTCAGAGGTGCTCCCGATTTCAATGCGGCCAAGACGAACAGTTTTCAAGTGCTTAAACGATAATTATGTTACAGAGAGTGACCAAGGGAGCAGGCGCAACTCAAGCGGGAGGCCTTTCCATACCGCCGGACCAATCGCAGAAAAAGCACGGCTATATATGCATGATGGAGGCACGAGCAAACATGACTCGGCAGTGGCGGCGCTAGAGGGGGGCTGGGAGGGGCTAAGCCCCCCTACAAGAGGCTCAGCCCCCCTAAAAAAGGGCCATCGGAATTTTTTACCATTTAAATATCCACGATTTTGGGCTGACGACTAAAAAAAAAAGTCGTCAGAAATTTTGGCGGCGGAAATGGAAATTTTTCATGAGATTCCGGTCGATGACTAAAGGAAAAAAGGTCGTCAGAGATGTTGGCGGCGAAAATGGAAAATTTTGGCGGCGAGGCTTCAGCCTCCCCCCCCCGAAACTGAAATCCTGGCGCCGCCACTGTGACTCGGAGCACCCCTCGAGAGAGAGGTTCACTATCAACAGGGCAAATTTCAAAAGGGCGCAATCAAAAGGGCGCAATCAAAAGGGCGAAAATTAAAAGGGCGCATTGTTTTTAGAGCGCACGGTCGAAAGGGCGAAATCAAAAGGGCGCATGTTTAAAAGACCGCAATCAAAAGGGCGCATGTATCCACCGTTGAAAGAGTCTTCGTCCAGCTTCCATTTCTTAAACATTATTTTCGTCAATCTAGCTTCCATTTCTTAAACATTATTTTCGTCAATCCAGCTTCTATTTTCAAGCATTATTTCCATCAATCCAACTCCTATTTCATCAGTGAAAGAACATTCATCCAGCTTCCATTTCTTAAACATTATTTTCGTCAATCCAGCTTTCATTTCTTAAACATTATTTTCGTCAATCCAGCTTCAATTTCTTAAGCATTATTTTCATCAATCCAACTCCTATTTCATCAATAAAAGAACATTCATCCAGCTTCCAGTTCTTAAACAATATTTTCTTCAATCCAGTTTCTATTTCACATTAAAAGAAACTTCATCCAGCTTTCATTTCATAATCGTTCTTTTCTTACAGACCTTTTCAAATTCTTCTTTTCATCATGTCGTTTCAATCCAGTGGGCTTCAATTGCTCGTCGCCTTATTAACAAACTCTTTATTTAGGCCTGCCCTTTTCGGTTCCCTTTGGTCTTTTAAAACTTGCGCCCTTTGACTGCCTTAATTTTTGTTGTATTCGTTTGCGCTCCTTTGATTGCGCCCTTTTGATCACTCTTACAATATGTCTTTTCGCCCTATTGATCGTGCGCTCTAAAAACAATGTGCTCTCTTGATTATCGCCCATTAATTTTGATTGCGCCCTTTTGATTGCGCCCTTTTGAAATTCGCCCTGTTGATAGGATACCCTCGAGAGAGCGAGCGAGCGAGCGACAGTTGGTAGAAACAGTGGCGACTGAGGCGATTGAGGTAAGGTGCAAAGGTAAGTTACTGGTTCAATAGGATGTCAGAACTATTGTCGCATTGTATTGTAGTATTGTAGTTGGCGGAAGTGAAGAAATTGTAGTTCGAACATTCAGCAGAGGTTAACTAGCCAGCTGCTGTAGGGAACTCATCCGAATGAATGTGGTTTTTACAGGGCTTAGGTAGAGGCGGTTTGACGCCATCCATGCCCTCAGGCCTGACCCATAGCCCTGACAGCAGAAGCAACGTCTTCAAAGGGAGTCCTTTCGTTTAGCTCTTTTATTAGGCGCTATCTAATCTAGAAAGATTATACAAGACAAGAAAGATTATACAAGACACGAAGTAAGCGCATTAACTGCATGCTACCGCCGCCAATTAAATTTCTCTTGAAGCAGAGTTAGGCTATTCAAATTTTCTAATCACAGCGACAGTTACAATTACAAACGAACCTACCTGCAATGCTGGAAATACTAAAAGTGCTTGGACCGATGCCGGTATAAGGAACTTCGCTGAGTATTGCATACGTAGGAGCAGAGGCTCTTGAGTCATTAGACGACGTAACCTAACAGATTAAAGAAAGATCCCTCTAAAGAATGACAGTGAACATTGTTAGACTGTTAGCGTTTATTCTTTGGACAATCCGAAGACCAGAGCCCTAAGCGTGACACATGAGTTCTATTGTTGTCACGAAATAGAGTATCCTCTAAAATTTACGGGAACAGTAATTTCATTCAGCTTCCATTTACGGGAACCAGAGGTGGATCCACGGGGCAAATCCGGCCATGACTCCTCATGAGAAATGTCCATAGAACGTGGCCTCCCATTACGGTAGGCCTATATAAATTGTTTACCTCATGGGTACATTGGGGGGGGATATCCGGGAATTGTCCTAATGAAACATCCAGCGAGGAAGGTCGGGGGAATGTCCGGGGACTGTAAAGTCCGGGGAAATTGTCCCAAAACCGTAACCTTCGTTGTGTTCACCACCTTAATATTGGCAATTCTTTCTGTATATACCATTGGGGTAACCCTACCCTACTCAGAGGGATAGTCTATCCCTCCTGCCTCCTGAACTTCTTTTTGTTTGCCAAAGCAGCACCCCTTTAATATCTATAAATGTTTTAACGTAATTAATTGGGTTGCAATTAAAGATTTGATTGATTTTATATGACTGAATCATACATACATACATGCAACCATACATACATACATACATACATACATAAATATATATAAATACATACATACGTACGTACGTACATACGCACGTATATACATATGTATATGCATACATGCATACAAACATACACACATGCATACATACATGCATATATACATACATGCATACATACATACATACATACATACATACATACATACATACATACATACATGCACACATACATACATACATACATACATACATACATGCACACATACATACATACATACATACATACATACATACATACATACATACATACATACATACATACATACATACATACATACATACATACATACATTGACACATATTATGCGCTACAATAGTTTTACATCTATACTCTATAGTATAGGGGATGAATTAACTTACAGTATATATTATGGGGATTACGGTTGTTGTGGTTTCATCTAAGAATATTGTAGCGTTGAGGTTTGTTAGAACGGGTGGTTGGATGAGGTTAGTCAAAACGACCGTAAGTATCTTTGGTCCATCCACGAATTGTGTGTCGGATAGGATGATGCTGATGTTGAAGACGTCAGGCCCAGTCCAGTCATTCAAAGTCGGCGTTGCTCTTACTTCACCGTTGCCTATCACAGAAACAACGTTTGTCGGATCATTTTTACAGTGTATATAAAAATTAGATTACTTTGTATTGATTACTTTTTTTGTTTTTGACTGTCTCTATTCCGATTGGAAATTCGTTAGTTGGGTTCGCTGTTCTTGCGAAAGCAGACACTTACAACGAACTTCAACACTGTCTGTGCTTGCCGTCTTGTCCATGGGACTAAAATAAGTTCTATAGGTATGTAGGCCTATACCGCAGGCAGCGCTGCAAGATACAAAATGATTCTAAAAGGCGCTATATACGGTACAGGGTGGGTCATAAAAAGTAATCCCTACGGTTTTACCAATATCTTGAAAAAAAATGTTCAAATCAAGTTTTACGGGCTTAAAGGTAATTCATATCTACGTAAAGAGCCCAAATTCCATAGAAGTATTTGAAACAGGACAAAAGTTACATCACTTTTAGTAGCCCAGCCGCTGTATTTTGACTATTCAAAACCACAACGCAACAAAAAGTAACAAAAAACGATTTTATTAAGTCACATCTCAAATAATTGTTATCAAAATGAACTTGGTATTGCCAGATAATCATTATAGTAGCTACATGTATTTAGAAAAGAAACATGTACACGTACCAACGTAGCTGCACAACACTGTGACATCATTTTGCAAGGCGACTAGGAATTTGTAAATAAAGATTTTTCCGATTCAAATTTTGCTATTAAAACAGTAAAATTGAAATTTAAGAGACATTAAAATGGCCAAAGCTTCAGTGACAGGCAAAATGTGTATTCAGATACTTCACGAGCAGTGTCTTGGAGCTTAAGCTATAATTGCCACTGAATCCTGATGAATAGTAAGAGCGGAGAAATTAAGAGTTAAATTGAGAGTTAAGAAATATGCCATTGATGAAAGGAGATCGTCAATATTATTGTTCTGGTTTTATTGAGAAGAACCAGTAATCCCTAATTTTCGGATTTTTACCCGATAGATTATCATTTGTGGAGAGCTAGGCCGGAGAAATCCCATAATCTGCGGCCAGAGCAAAGTGTGATAAGAGAATTGATGGTCACATTGGAGCTGACATGGGGAAGACTTACCTCTGGAACACATCAACAAGGCCATCAAGAACTTTACAAAGAGACTGAGTACAAGTGTGAGCACTGGTGGTGAACACATTGTACACAATTTGTGAAGCAATACCAAGCTCATTTGATATCAAATAATTTTAGATGCGACTTAATAAAATCGTTTCTTTTTACTTTTTGTTTTGGATCGTCAAAAAACGGTTGGTGGCTTCACTAAAAGTGACATAACTTTTATTCTGTTCAAAATATTTGTATGAAATTTGGCTATTGTGCGTAGATATGAATTACCTTTTGGCCCGTGATATAGGCAAAAAGAGATCGCAGAGGATTGCTTTTTTATGACTCAACCTGTATAATGGATGCCTAGATTGCTTGCTAACTTGATATTTAACCCATAATTATTATTTTTAATTGCGTTCACTCCTCAAATGATTTTAAGACTATAAAGCTTTAATTTACGGCGTTTTTATGTAGGCCTAGAGAAAGGGTAAGTTAAGTCTCACCTGCTGCGTTTGGAGTTATGTCGAATATATGATAAGGTGGACTGATGTCAACGATGGAGAAGGACTTTATATATTTTGTGACAAAAAAAGCCAGATCCGGATCTGTGAAGGTTACAGTATATATCTGAAAAATAAAATAAAATGAACAGCACAAGTGCTTCATTAGCAACATGATAAGGTAACAATAATGAGGTCGAAAGGCTATAAAAAATCTCTGACCCTCACTATTTACCGATTTAGAAATTCCATTAATAGGGACAACTGATGTAAAGTAAAAGCAGAGACATCATCCGGCACATTTCTCTATCGGCCACGCAGCCTATCACCACCGTAAAACCATGCGATCTCCTCGGCTTGATCTCCCCAATGTTGATGTGGCATCGGAACGACTATTGCGGACTTGATTTGATATAACGCCGGTGAATAAACTGCTCTTTCTAGCGTGACTTCTGTGGGCGCTGAGAAATTTTCGCAGATTTACATTATATTTACAAAGCGCTCCTCGCTGATCTAACTATAGTAGTCGATTAAGCTTATTGCTAGAAAAGACATCTTCATCGGCGCACGAATGACATGTTTCTGGAAAGTCTCCACTGACGGTCACGTACAGACATGTAGAGTCCGACCGTTGAATTCCATCAACGGTTGACAGATCATAGAAGCATGTACATTATAGCCTATATAGACCATCGTCTGGATCGCACTGGAAAAGAAGGCACCAGCTTATTCACGAGCGCTTAAATGAATGAATGAATGAATGATCTCATCTATTCATTTCCGTTATAGGTCTATACTATGCTGTTCTCTGCGCTTATACAATGATAATCTACTTTGATCTACAGCAATACAATCTAGTTTAATTCAATCTAATCAAATCTATGGCGACCGATTGGATGAAAACACAACCTCCTGAACTTTTATGATCGATTTAAAACTCAACTCAATAGCCGCTCCTCGTGGAACCACTGATTGCCTACAAGCGCACACCATGCACTGAGATTATGACACGCAGTCAACCAAGAATCGAAGGCTGATCACCGAAGATCAATTAATCATTCAATTAATTATCTACAGACAGATCTAGCCAATTTTGTTCAGCACTATATATATATATAAATATATATATATAGTCTATACTGTAAAGTATTGTCTGATGTATGGTAACTTACCAAAAAATTGGATGTGATAAGTGTGGCCGAATCGAGCGTAATAGTCTGAGGCAGATTGTCTATCTGATGCGGTTCATTGATGTTAGTTACGTCGACAGTTAACGAACTTTTGTTGGCTGGACCATCGATCTGCTGTACTTGAACATCAACTGTACATGTAGTAGGTGCGGTCAGGGTGTTGACATTGAATAAATTTGCAACTGTGATTGAGCCTAAAACAAAAAAAGTTTGCATGATGCCACATCGTTCATCATTGACGAAGCTCTGCTTAATTTGAGGCGCATAGAAATCTTCACTGTCGTTATTGCTCAGCATTTGGCTTACTTCAGGATCACAGACTTCATCGCCATTTACCTTACTTGCTATGCGTAATTGTTTATGGACTACATGTACGATGCGTGTGTAAGCAGTTGAGTGCGTGTGCGTGCGTTTTTGTGTGCTGAACAAATTCGAGAAAGTTAGGCTAAGACCTTCACAGTTACTAATCTAGATAGACCTATATTTTATGTTGGCGATCCTGTAAGCACGATCTCAGATTATTTGTTGCTCTTGACTATTAGACTAGCTCACTCACAATAAAATATATAACTCGTTGGAAACACTTTAGGGCCTACATTGCGATATTGATTATTTAGCTGGTCTGCCAAAGTAGACCTAATGTTTCTCGCGTTCAGTTAAGAGGCGATCACTTTACGACAGCGGTGCGCAACCTGCGGCCGTACGGCCGCATGCGGCCGTGAGAGGAAGAATTGGCGGCCGTGGACGCGAGGTCTAATTATTACATACTGGCGGCCGTGTGTTGATTCATTCATAAATATTTTTGTTTCAATGTTTTGAAACTAAGGTTATGTGAGGTAATTAGTTACATATGTCTCTGTTTGAGTGTATATAGGAATTAATAAGCCCATGCTCTCGCTCTAGAAGCACGTAGGCTACTCATGCACACAAGAATGCCACACATTGTCCGTCGCATGTGCATACACCTTAGACTCAGAGGTATCAGTTGCATATGCATCGTCCAGATGTAGCTCAAAGAGGCCGGCAGAGTAATACTATTCCATCTCCAGCCCTCGACAGTCAATCACTGCATACAATATTATTCCAATATTATTCCAATATTCTTCCACTAGTCCGTGGAAAGATCTTAATATTGTGCGAGCAGAGGTGACAGACAGCTGACCGGGGTTGAATGCCCATTGCCCAAAGAAACTTACAACACTACGCATGCATGATAATCTTCAGGTATATTGGGTTACCCTGTACAAATGTATCTGTGTAGGGCAGTATGCGAAACAGGTGGCGTATTAATTAAACCGGGGCTCAGTCCTTGATCATGCGGTTGTCTGTCTGGTATGCATGAATACATGTAGGACACACTCTCACTGCGAATTAAGAAGAGGAACCAATAGGTGATTTTTCTGTATTCTATATGCAAAGTGTAAACATAGTGCAGATCAAAAATTGCGAGCTTTCGCTTTACTCGATTTTGATTCGGAAGCACCTACGTCTGTGAGGCAGCGTTCTTTCAAATGAAGTACTTGAAAAAACAAGTACAGAACTAGACTGATGGACCAAAACCTGGAGAATGGAATACGCCTCAATGTCTCCAGCGAGTCTCCAGACTTCGCACGCCTAGCTCACAGCCAGCATCCAAGACCAGGGTAGTCATTAACTTCGTCGGTAAACTTTATTATTTCTAACGGAAAACTTACCTATTTCTGGACATCGCCAGTTTTCTAGCATTATCTTATTTCTCATCACAATAGACATGCATAAAATTTAAATATCACAGTAGCAGATATCTTGGCGGCCGTGGTAAGAGTATGAGCCTTTGATGCGGCCGACACGAACGAAAAGGTTGCGCACCCCTGCTTTACGATTTCATTGAACAAAACTTAATGTCCCCGAATCTTCGTCAATAATAATTTATTTGTCACATGGTTTTCTTTGCCTGTCCATGAAAGCAGACAACTATTGGACCACCTTATACGACAATATGAAAGTTTTTTTAAGAAATTCTTACTGTATACCTTCCACTGTGACTGTCTCTTGACACAAGATTGTTAGGCTAAAGCTACGATAGTTACGCTGACGATGAATGCAACAACTGCGAAAACTCCTGTTCTAGACATCTTATGAGTTACGACGAATGTCTAGTAAGTTGATGACTAGATACAATCGTCTAGGCCTACTACAAAACACCCAATCTAAGCTGCTGGAATAAACACTATATATATATGTGTGTGTGTGTGTTAGTGTGTGTGTGCGCGCGTGTGTGCGTGTGTGTGTAGGTGTGTGTGTAGGTGTGTGTGTAATAAGGGTATACGCGAAAATGCAAAGCTGAAAATACGAAAAAGCTAAGGCGCAAACACGACAATAGTCGTGCCCAACAAATTGTAATGCCGTTCCCTACAAATGCTATTGGCTAGACAGAATTTTTTTACTTGTAGCATATATACTGCTGTACATCCATGATATAGTTAGGAAGTGAATATGAAGAAAATTCAAACGAAACATTAGCTTACCATTAGCTGGGTCTATTTCAAACCAGGACATATTGCAAGTTGTCGATGGGAGTATGGAGTAGAGTAGCGGCGGTGTAATTGTTGGATTCCAGTTAAATTTATTGCTGGCCTCGACTTGAAACACAAACGTCCCGACGGGCAGTAGCTCGATAATGGAAATCGTACTTGGAAGATTAAGTATGACCGGAGGTCTCGTTTCTACGAAAATATCCAGTCAAGACGAATACAAATACCACACAATTAAGTTTCAATTTTTAATTATGTAATTATATGCAGATGAATATAATATCAGAATCATTTAAACTCACCGAATTAGGTTACTTTGACTAATTAGTAATTGAGCAGAGCTCTCGCATTGACCCATGCACTCCATGTATTTTTAAACATGGTTCGGTCTTAGGCTTGTGGGAACTCCGCCACCGTTTGCTCTCTGACAGTGCCAGTCCCATGCCTGGATAAAGGAGGAGGGCGATGATTTTGATCTTTGTCATCACGCATTATATATTTAAACTGAAACCATTACTAGGTTATAGGCAGCCTTTACCAAATTTGCTTCCTGCGAACATTTATCCGTTGGGTAATTCGCCAGCAGTATACATAGGGCCTATATGTGATACGGATACTCGCTAAATAATATTAGACTTATAATCTTTATAATCTTATCAAGTGAATATAACGCTGCTGTCAAAGTTTTTTTACATAATAACAAACGAAATTATTTTCTGCTCTATTCTGAAACTGTTTGCTTACCAACATCAAGACGAACGTCAATTCCATAGCTTCTTCCAACTACGGACGCTGTCTGCCAAGAGCAAGGACCGCCACCAACGCTTGAGCTGCTACAAGTTGAATTACTCGGCAGAACGTACATAGTGGTCGAAGATGCCGGAAGACCAGAGTCGAAGCCAATCTTACGATCCGTTTCTCCAGAGTCAATAGGCCTATATATGTCATGCCTAGACAGTCAACAAAACACACCAATGCACTTATTAGAGGATAGTGGAAGCATAAACTTGAAAACTTATAGACCTATGGGATGATGATTTGACGACTTTTTCTAAGAAATGTAAACGCACGTAGGTCCTACATTAGAGCAGCAATCGGAATTCTTTTGCATTACCAACGGAATAGCAAACTATGACTTTTATCTACATGAAAGTGTGGCGGTCGTAGCCTACGTCATTTCAACGGCGACGATGTAGAAAGCTTATGCTCATAAATAATGGTAAGCCTGTAGTCTTCATGCTATTATTAGAGCCATTAATATTTTGTCATATTAATGTGCACAACGTTCAACTTACCAGGCTATAGCGTCTCCAGGTTGAACTGGTATTCTGGAACTCGGAGGAATATTCACAGTAAACAGATCGTCGTTAGCTAAACAGCACACGAAAAGTTTAGAATTTTTTGACAAAAAAACCAAATCAGATGAATGGATTTATGAAGCCGAATCGGCTAGATTGACTTGCAGACAGACAGACAGCGAGACAGACAGCCAATATGCAGTGACGTAACTAGCGTTGGGCTTGGGGGGGCTTAAGCCCCCCCAAACGAAGCTGAAGCCCCCCCAAAAATAAATCAAGCCGTTGTATGCTTACGGCTAAATATTTGAACATATGATTTTGATTAAATCTTAAAATCTCATCTTCTGAGATTCATACAAATGGCTTGAAAATTGTTCTTCTGTCTATTCAAATCTATCTCTACCAGCCCTAATCTGGATACAGCTGCGTCACTCGTTTGACAGTACTTACTTATTTACGTCGATCAATGTCAGATACGCAGCAGCTGCTGCCGTTGTTTTTCCGTATACTTTCTATGTAAGAATTCTATATTACAGGACAGCTTACTTGGGAACATTTTGTGGTCATTATTTCACTCTGAGCAATAGATGGCGCTCCACTTAAAACCTGAGTCTCTTTGTAGTTTGTGATGATTTACTGCTGCAATAATATGTTGTTGCTATTATTTACTATTAGGTGTCGTCCATAAAGGACGTCCGCAATGAGGGGGAATGGGTTCATTCAAATGCAGACAAATGCAGGACATGAGGGGAGGGGTGGTCGTGACAGGTGCGGACGTCCGCATATAAATTTGGTAAATAGACCTATTTCAGTACAATCTGTGCCATTTTAAAGCCTGTTCACACACTAATCACCAACTTCAGTCAGATAAAATAATATTTATTGTTTCAGACTTCCCAAACTATACATTTAGGAATAATTTGCTCGTTGAAAGATTTTTCGTAATGTTTCTTCTTCATGTTATGCCCCAGTGTAGTACCGTACACTAGGTAGATTGGATTCATGTACATGTGGGGCGCGGTGGTGTAGTGGTGGCGTCGTTGCCTTGAAGCCGGAAGGTTCGAGGTTCGAATCCACCTGACGTCGTCGCGTATGGACCTTGGGCAAATCCTTCACTCGCAATTGCTCAGCGCTTCGGCGTGAAACTTCGCTGCAGTGTCCGCTCTGCAGTCGGAAGCGCCTCTGAGTAGTGAGAGAGAGCTTGAAGGGGCGCTATAACAAGTGCACATACATACATACATGTATACCCTGCTAGCCTAATTTCGTCCCGAGGGATGCATTATCAGCTGCTCTAACAAGCAATCTAACAATCATTTAAGGAGTTTGGCGTGCGGATGTGCAAATGGGGTGGGGGGGGGGGGGGGGTTGGCGAGGATAAATGCGGACAAGGAGGAAGGAGGGGTTCAAAGTTGGTCATTTTCTGCGGACGTCCTTTATGGACTACCCCTTATTATTATTATTATTATTATTATTATTATTATTATTATTATTATTATTATAAATAATTATTATTATTCTGTTAGTAATATTACTTATTTATTTATTAATATTATTTAATATTTTAATTATTGTTATTAGGCTATTATTGCATTGTATGTTTATCCCTATTATTTTAAAGGGTTCACTTTTGAAGTCATAAACCGCGACTTTCGGCACTGAAAATTGATGAGCCGTTTCGTTAAAATGACAGCCTGAAATGCAACTACTGCAAATAATTATGTGCAAATTCATCAAATTTGACCATTGGGGAGGGGACATTTGTTGAACTCTTAAATCACACTGCTGAAAGTCTTGATTTAAGAGAGATTTTGCTGAGATGACAGCTTAAAATAATACCATTACAGTTGGGAAATTTGACAGATTTAAACAATAGGAGAACAGACTTTTAAGCCGTAAACCACGACTATCAGCACTGAAATGATAAGCTTTTTCGCTATAATGACAGTCTAACATGCTAATATTGCAGCGTGTATGTTGATAATGGGGATGGGCATAATCTCCTCCACCAAACCCATCCCTCTCTTAGTAATCGCAATCGATCGTAACCGTCAACTCCTAACTTCTAAAGCGCTACTCAAAAGCCAAACGCGGGGCACCAGCTTATTCACGAGCGCTGCGTCGAGTCAAAAGAGTTGTCCGTAAGTGTAGTCCGAAGGTGGTCCGGGTCGAGTTACCAAAGGATCAGAGGGGCGGGACAGCAACCAGTGGCGGCGCCAGGATTTCAGTTTCGGGGGGCTGAGCCCCGCAAATTTTCGCCGCCAAAATTTCTGACGACCTTTTTTTTTTAGTCATCGACCGAAAATCGTGGATATTTCAATGTAAAAATTCGGATGACCCTTTTTTTAGGGGTGGCTGAACCTCTTGTAGGGGGGCTTAGCCCCCCCCAGCCCCCCCTCTAGCGCCGCCACTGACAGCAACTGAGGCGACTGTCGTCTGGACCGGGAATTGGATGGTGGAGGATCAGATGAGACATAGAAAGAGTTTTTGAAAAGACGTGACTTCATTTTCGAATTAAAAACCCAGGGTGTGATGGATGGAGGAGCCTGAGGAAGGTGATGGCGCGTGATCAGTAAAAGATGGTGGAGGAACTGAAAAAGATCGGAATTCAGGAGACAGATCAGGCCAAAAAAAAATAATGTTGTGTTTCCGGTAACCCGACCGACTCTCTTTTATTGCCGCGACTCAAATAATTTTGTAAAAAAAATTTATTTAAAAATATTTCATGAAAAAAAATTTTACGAAAATTTTTTTTATGAAATTTTTTTTATGAAATTTTTTTGGGACATAATACGGTGACATTGCCTTCCGTATAAAGTTGGATCTTAGGCAAAAAAATGTTGTGTTTCCGGTAACCCAACCGACTCACTTTTATTGCAGCGACTCGGAAAATTTTGCGTAAATTTTTTATTTATATTGACATTGCCTTAGAGTTTCACGCCTGCCTAACTACTTCCTGGTTGCCAGTCTTGAGAAACCTCTAGCCTTATCATTCTCACTTGAGTCACCTCTAACGGTGACTAGGGAAAATAAATCTAGCAACCTCTAGGTGTAACTAGTCACTGGCTCGATCAGTCTGGAACGACCCCTAGCAGTGATATTTTGTTCGCGCTCATCTTCCCCTTCCCTTCCCACTTTATCTTACCAGAAAGGATGTCAACAAAATGAAATTAATAGAATTGTTTTCTAGAGCAATTTCAGGTACAGGGAAATAGGCAGTTTATACTTGCTTAGAACACGTACTTTGTTGCAGCGTGTACCTATATGCAAAAAAGAGTATTTCGGTATAATTTTTCGTATAGTCACTGTATAAAAATATTTTACCAAAATAAAAATATTTTTCGACCTACCTACCCAATTTTTTTAGCTCTGTTACCGGAAACACAGCATTATTTTTTTTGGCCTCATTCCAAATGCGTGGTACTGTGTTGGATATGGCTCGGTTGGAGAACTTGAGATGACTTGTGACCGACGGTCGAGAAAGAAAGACAGGCCGATGATCGGGTATAGAGCTGATTGGCTGGATGTGAACAGTTCGCGAAGATATCTGGACTGGCAGCATTGTAAGGAGTTGTAGGTTAAGGAGAGAACTTTGATGTGGATTCGCTCTGGGATTTCAACCATAGTGAAGTGACTTGAAGCTAGTGCCAGTGGCTCAACACTAAGAAATGGTTGCAAAATACACAAAGTATAGGCTAAGCCTTCATAGAATTAGCTTTAAAAAAATTAGAATTCAAATTACACATTTTGGGTGGGCTGAGCTGGTAAAACTCATAAAGGGTTTTCCTATACGGTACCCATTATGACAGCTGTAAACTTATAAACTTGTTATAGGCCTAAACTTGTAACTTTTGCGATCATGGTAAAGACAAAACCCATTTTTTTGCAATACAAAACTTTGACTTTGTTATCCTGATAATCTGCTACTCTGCAAAAAGACTTCTTCTTGAAGTTTTCATGACTTTATCGATCATAAAATAGCTGGCAAATAAGAGCCTAAAATGGACTCTAGTTGAGGTCAACACAGCTAAAAATGCGTTTGTCGCTGGGGCTCCGCCCCAGACCCCGCTGGGGGAGCTTACGACGCTCCCCCAGACCCCCTAGTCGGTATGGGCTTCGTGCCTTCGGCACTCGCAACTTCGCGCCTTCTGCGCTTTCCGCCAAAAAGTAAGAACCGGCAACTTTTCCAAACCACTTTCAGCCCGGGGCTTAAGCCCCCCCAAACGAGAAATCCTAGTTACGTCCCTGCCAATATGCAGTCAGATGCTGTCAAGACGCTAGTGGAAAGAAGATTGAGACAAATTCCAGTAATTAAGGCTAGGCTATTTTGAATATCCAAATACAATTCTGAATGCACTACCGGTGGTCCATAATACGAACCGACGTCATACTGAATTAATTGCTTCGCTTCCTTCCTTCTCCTAATTCACATCGATCTAACAACATCTGACGTATTATAATAGTGGACCTACGCTCCTTTTAATTGTTTTCAGATGTGTATAGTCCAACGTATAGTGCTAAGATCCAGATTAGACTGCAGTGAGAACAATCAGAGCATGCTTCGTCAGACAAGAAAATCTTAATCGATTCGATTAGGTAAACTGAAGTCTGACAACATTATTAGTTTTCAAGGCACATATTGTAGGCTGCCCGCATTTTCTCCGATACCAGTACTCGGTGACCATGGGCGGAGTTTATCAGAGGCCAGAGGTGGCTAAGCCCCGAAGTATAGACGACCCAGATTCATTTTTTACCGTGTAAATGGCATCTTTTCCCGGGCTTAGCCCCCCGCAAGAAGGCTTTGGCGAAGTTTAGCCCCTCCAAGAACGGAAACCAAACTCCGCCCATGTCGGTGACCCTTTCTTTCACTTTTTGCGACGTCCATATCGACCGACACGTAGCGCACTTCTTAGTGTAATTAGAGTTTCACTAGATTGTTCAACTTATATGACCATATTGCACGTACCGCTTGAACTGAGGAAATCATTGCAAAAATCCATGTCAAAGAGCATATTTTCTCCAACAAGAAGGTATTCCTTTGAATAAGGAGGCGACGGCCGCCATATTTGTGCTCTAGATGTGTAACACGTACCGTTTTCAAGATCTTGAGCACTTCTGAAAGACCATGTCTGTTTCCAAAGACAAAATGGATGCAATAGGCCATTAGCAATATCAACATACGCCATATATTACAGGATTCAGGATTAAAAACAATAGGCTATACCCTATACTAAAATTGATAATAGTACCCTATATATCTATAGTAGGCCTAGGCCTATAGCCTACAAACGGTGTAGGTATTGTAGTCCATAATAATTATAATTATAGATTTTCTATGTGTCATGATATCAAAAATGTTTATAAAGCACTAGAAATATTGAAATACAATCAATTTCAATTGCGTTTTATAATATCCAACTCGATTCATGTATAGTTCTATTGGTTTTTCGGAAATAATAGCTGTAATACTGGTAATAGTGTAGCAGTAGTAGCCTAGCTAGTGGTAGGGGTAGTAGTAGTAGCGGCAGCATTAGCCGTAGCAGCAGCAGATGGGGAGGTGAGGGGTGGGGGGGAGAGGGGGTGGGGAGTGGGGGGAGTGGGGAGGGGGTGGGGAGTGTGGGGGAGTGGGGGAGTGGGGTGGGGTGTGGAGGGGTGGGGTGGGTGGGGAGTGGGGTGGAGTGGGGGTGAGGTTGGGGTTGGGGAGAAGGTGGGGAGGGGTGTGGGGTATGGAGATTGGGGGTGAGGGAATTTTCCGAAAACCCAAATTTCACGGGTGGCGTACCGGTGGAGGTCGGAGTGTGGTGGTGTGTTGTGGGGTGGGGTTGTGATGCGGTGGAGTGTGGTGTGGTTGTGGCCGAGAGCGGGTCGTATCCTAAATTTCCCGGGCAACGCCGGGTACCCCAGCTAGTAAGAAATATACATTGCGCTGTGAAATACGGACAATAACGATTAAGTTTCGTGTTATTTTATAGGTTTCGCAATGATGCCGCTTACTGACCGTAATGACACCGTAACAGCTTATGTACTGCGGATTTGCGATGAGGAAGAGAGAATCGGCGTCGTTGTCGGTTGTGTATTCTGCACGAGATTTTCCAGAACCTGGACCGACAGTTGCACTCGGTGCGCATTCTACAATTCAGTTCATATGCGAAGGAAATTTAACCATGCTAAAGTTTTAATATATTCATGACCAGAGGTTCGTCAATCACAAGCGTATTTTCCTTACAATATGAGGGTGAGAAAGTGAATTTGTAGGGGTATGTGGTCAACAGGTAATGAAGCTGCGGCAGCTTCAAAGCCTACGTGTAGCTTGTAATAGCCTACAAGGCTACAACTGATACTTCTGCGTGAGGATAGGCTATTATAGACTACGATGAGAATAATATCTCATCCTCTTCCTTTGCAAAATTATAGGCCTGCCCTGTATGCTATGCACCAAAAGATGACTGCTTATAAACATATTTATTCAATTTTCCTGATGATTATTGAAATCTCGTCAGCATAGGTCAACTGGCCACCAGAAGGTCGTCGTTGAAACCCTCCATTTCCGTCAATATCTTAATGCGTAGGCCTATGTACGACAGCTTCTGCTATCGATCAATGGATCAACAAGACAACAACACCCAAAACGCCAAGATCCATCCGCGTATACATAGGCTAGGCCTAAATGAGCGCTTATCCAGGAATACGAACTTATACGAAGAGATCACTAACAACTATAAACAAGCTGAAGAATTATGAACAGCCAAATGGAAATGTCAGTGAACACACTTGGAGGGCTGATGGTAAAGTTCGCTGTTGCCCTCCCACAACCATTCACTACAGTCGGGAGGATAGATCAAATCACTTCAAGTCGTGTAGAATATGTATGAATTTGTGTGGAGTAAAAGACGTCCAGAATCTCATAGTCATCTCAAGCATCCCATAACTTTATTTAAAGGTTATTCAGCACTACATACGGAATAAATTTTCTATATGGGACCAAGACATAATAATTGTGGAAAATGGAATTAAGATAAGATAAGAATATTCTTTGATATACCAATTGCTATTCGCATTTTGGTGTACATAGGCCTACAAGGTATAGGCTAATAAACAAACGTAGGCTACATCATTTCTATATCAAACCATATTCAAAATATTTTAGAATAGCATAAAATCCTAAGTCCAAATTCAATATGAATTCAAAATTTAAAAAAGAAGTTCTTTTAATGACCAACAATTTATGCTGCACTTTGGTTTATATGGTATTACATTTAAATATGATAGAGCATCCGCGTCAAAAATGATTTCCTCGTTAGGTTGACCGCCCTAGGAATGATTCGGTCATGTAGTCTTAATTGGTCTCATGGAATAAGGCTGGGGACAGCCTGGGGTCTCAATGGTGGTAGGAGTGGGTTTAATACATGTCCTGGATTAAGTATATGATTAATTATGGATGTGCACACATGAATTTATAGGCCTATAAAATAAATATATACGTGGACAATATATGTGTATATAATATAATATATATATATATATATATAAGACAGAGAAAGACAGAGACAGAGGGAAAATGCAGAAAGATATATCAATTTGAATTAGAACAGGCACGATTATCAAAGATCAATATTGAGTGCAATTGAATACATGTGTAGTGTCAAGGCATTTACACTATTTTAACTTCCTTTTAATAATTCTAAGCCTCCATTTTAACTTTTCAATCGGTCATCGTCAACAATAATTATTGAGGTGAAAATTCTGCAGAAGTCGATCGATGTTTGTTCGAGTAGGCTACTCTGCGTGTGATCATACTTAATCCTCTTGATTTCGCTGTCTTCTTATCAGAGCATTCCACTTAAAGCTGTTGAAGTGCCCTACCACTTCAACAACAAACTGTTGACATTATCATTTCTATGCCTACAAGAAGAGTTCTGGTGTGAGCATGAATACCAATTAACTCTAAACTAAATAATACTAGCAAGACGAGAGTTCCTGTGTTTGTGAATGCTATAAAACTATAGGCCTAAAGAGCATCGGGTTATTAAATCTGATTTACACAATAATGTAAAATATTCTCATTGAGATTATTCAATCGGAGAAGCAAGAACATCGGCTTACACGTAGGTCTATTTAAACGCAGGCCTATCCGAGCTACACCGGTTTCATCAACGGTGTCCAATTCTGTGAAAACCATTATTTGGGTGGTTCATATTAGGCCTAATAAAAAGAAGTGATTTATTGTCCGTTTCTGACGATCTATTGCATGGTTGTTGGAGATAAATAGGGATGACTATTCAGTAAAGCTAATGGTAACAAAAGAGAAGTCTAATCTTTCGGAGACGAGGCTATACTAGGAGTCTTAGAAAATGAAGACCATTAGTGAAGATAAAAATGTAGACGTCGAGACCGAGAATGATGCATATAACGCTGATTACAATCATTCCGAACAGGCGCGTCAGTTACTTTTAGTGAGGTCACCCACCGTTTTTTGACGATTCAAAAACGAAGCGCAACAAAAATTAGGTTTTTGGCCAATATCCTGGCCAAAAGTAAGAATATCGAAATGAAATTTTACAGGCTTAAAGACAATTCATAGCTGCACATGGTGGCCAGATTTCATCAAAATATTTCAAACAGGACAAAAGTTATACCACTTTTAGTGAGGCCACCCACCGGTTTTTGACGATTCAGAAACGAAACACAACAAAAAGTAACAAAAACACGATTTTATTAAGTCTCTGGCTATAATGTGTAAATATAAATTGTCTATAAGCCTGTAGAATTTCATTTGGAAATTCTTACTTTTGGTCAAGATATTGGCAAAAAACCTAGTGGGGGTCTTTTTTGGCGCACCCTGTATATTAGCCTATGTGGCTCAGGTTAGCTGTACATATGCAAGTGAACGTAAATAACAAAAGTAAAGGGTTAAGCTACATATGGTCATTATGGTGTTATCCACAGTTGATGAATACTTCCGTATTGAGTGGTCTGCTGATACACTCATGATCAATACTTTTGTTGTCTGCAGATGAGAAGTCAACAGAAATTCCATAGCCATTCTCCTACACCAATCAACTAGCCTACGTTCTAATCAAGAAGCCAAGAAATTGTTATTGTGCAGCCTCTGGTGCTTCTCTGCTCTCGAAGGAAGACAACAGCTGTTGTATGAACTGCCATTCCAAAGCATTAATTTGGCCATAATAATTGGCTTAGAGAGGAGCTTACCTTAATTGCAATTGATCAGGCCCTATGTAAAGTTCTTTCCTTAGCGGTTGGTGATTTTTCTATAAAAGTTCTGGGGTTTGGTCTTATTGTTTTATGATTTTTTTGCCTTGTTTCAGCCGTCCTCACCGCGAGGGTTGGCCGCATCATGAATTATCCTTCTCCATTCTTGTCGACCCTCCCTGCTCCTCATGATCCGCTCCACCGTCATTCCAGTCCAGGCTCGAATGTTATCCATCCATGTCATATTAGGTCTACCTCTTCCTCGCCCACCCGGTGCCATGCCATGATGCCCTGTATCAGATCTTTTTCCATACGGCTTCCTTTTTTCCTAATTATATGACCATAATATCCCATCTTCCTTTCTTTTATATTTGATAGTAACATTCTGTCAACTTCAGCTTTTTCAAGTAGGCCTACCCATTCGTTTGTTCTTTTCTCCGTCCATGCTACACGTAGTACTCGTCTTATAGGCATTTCATTTCGAATGCGTTTATTCTTTCCTCGTCGGACTTCTTTATTATTGTCCAACCTACTGTCTTTCCGTGGCTGAACGAATTTAATTCGAGAGTTGATGTTCTGTCTCGCACTATAGCAGGCCTGCTGGAATATTCAATGCAGTCTAGTATACTAGACAGGAGCGTTTCAGTCGCGTGTTTTCTATCATTAGCCTATAGTGCCTATGCTACTCTACCCAGGAAGTCTCGCATCTGGACATAATATAGACCTAATTTGAATCTTCCTGGAGATCTGATTTTGCTAACAATCTCTCTTTTCTACTCATTTGTAATCAGATTCTGAAACATTAATTTTATGTCCTTTTATCTCTAGCCTATTCCATAGCAACATTGTTCACTCGAGCGACATCTTTGAGATCAATGTGATTAATATCTAAGTATAAGCAATTAATTTTAGTAAGTAAGTAAGTAGCCTTTATTTGCATCTGACAAACGCACTTGAAGGTCTATTTGATGGCATACATTACAAAAAAGCAATAACAGCCAACAGCAGATTTTAAAGTCACTCGATCATGCATGTAGACATTGTAGAGTCAAATATGACTGAAGATGCATCTGTTGATGAAGCTATACTTTAAAGCAAATTTGATATAACGCGGGGCAGCGCATATCCTCTCTTGCGCAGTAAATTTATTGCCTAGCTAGGCTACTTAATTGTCCACACGAAGAGGTGACTTGCGCTGCTGGATCCAATCATGGCCTTCTCTTTGGCCTTTCTCTTTAAATGATCTGTTCACACAAAGACAATATTTTTGCTGTAGGACTCACTTTGACTTCTGATAGTTGATAAGCTGATAATCCACACTGAAATTATCCACCAAACGACGGGCAGCCTGGCATTGCTAGCCATCGATAACCGCTGACGCAGGCAATTATTCCACTGGAAAGTAGGCCTAATAAATTATTGCCGTTTCTAATTATTCAAAGAAAAAACTTCGATCGACGGAATAGTCTCCAGTCAAGCATCCATAACACATTCGGTAACACTAGAAAGTCACACGAAAGTCTAAGTCGTAATCGAGTTTAAGTCGTAATTAACAGCTAAGCCGGTTAAACTTAATTTATCGCCTGTTGAGTTCACGTCACGTGTCGAGCGTTCAATGTGGAGATTCGAGTGCGAACGAAACAGCGAAATATGCAAAGCGCCGTTGCGAGGAAAAACATACGCCATGATTAGTTAAGAGCTTTATGTTTATACAGGCGCTGCTGCTCTTCAATGCTCTCAAGTCACTGTCGAGTACGGCTAAGTCCAGAAGTCAAGCTGTGTTCGTATACACTGCATGTAAGATATATTCCCCCTGCAGGCCATTATCGATCTACACGATTGAAGGACTCGAAGAGATTAAGATTATAGCGACTGCAGCGCAGCATGAGTAAAGCAGCCAATGACTACAATTTATATTAGTTTCCAATTGCTTTATGGCTAAGTGACAACACTATGTGTGACAATCTATATAGCATGGTTTAGGGATTGAAATCGGTCACGTTTTAGGCACGGTATGCAAATGATGTTACGAGGTGTGTCTGTTAATTATAGGCCTACCTTCTGTAGGCTACATATAAACATAGGCGAGGGTTTAAAGACTCTAAGTCATTAAGAAATAGCTTATGACCCATTCGATGGCTAATAATGTAATTACTGGTGTGAAAAATATAGCCTCGTGAGTTGATCGTGACTTGGTTTATATGATTGTAACCTAAAAGGCGTCGCAGCGAACACGACTCACAACTCGAAAATGACATTGCGATTGATTGATCGATCAATAAATATCTTATGTAGAAGCTCTGTAGAAGCTCTGTAGACGTTGTTATATCTTAGGGTCCGCAGTCCTAGACATGCGTAGCTTAGAAGTGGATAAGTTTAATTTGTTTAACTACATAAAACTACACTGTTTTGAGATATGGATGCATTAATTAGCGACGCCCTGTTCGTATCCTCAGGTTTGGAGCTGCATTATTTGTTTGAGAGAAACGTCGGATACCCGCTGCAACAATGATTGTTACATTATAGTGGTTCACTCTGGCGAATGAAGCAGCTGCTGCTGTTCGCATACGTTGCATGGAATGTGATTACTGTATATAGACTCAGGGTCATCATCAGCGCTGCAGTGTGTTCAAACGATCAGTAGGCCAAGGTCTTACAGCGATTCGTTTATGTCACATAAATATTATGCTTAAGCCTTATCAGTTGTCACTTGCGCCCCTAGCGATCGGAGCGATAAAAGGTACGCTGGTCGAATTGTCGTACGAGCACAGTTACCGAGAGCAGTCGTAGACTATAATATCTTTGCTTAGAGTAGTCTGAGAGCCTGAGAGAAAGAGGCGGAGATGAAGGGGGGGATTCGCACAGTGGTGCAGGGTTTATCGTACTCTCTCGGATCAATGACTACTTGACTTCCAATTCACTCCTCAACCCAAACCAGTCCGGCTTTACTAAAAAGCACTCAACCGAAACACTTCTCACTTCCCTCTACAATAAACTTGTCTCTGCCATTTCTCATCAACAAGTCTCCTGCCTTTGCCTCCTTGATGTTTCTGCAGCCTTTGACACCATCGACCACAACATACTACTCCAAAGACTTTCTTCCTGGTTTGGCTTTACCGACACTGCTCTTCTTTGGATTCAGTCTTATCTCTCATCACGCACTTTCTCAGTCAAAACACTTGAAACATCATCTCAATCATGCCCTCTTACCTGTGGTGTTCCGCAAGGTTCTGTCCTCGGGCCCCTCTTGTTCATCCTCTACACCACTCCACTCAGTTCACTCATAAAAGCATCCACAGTCGACCATCATCTATATGCTGACGACACCCAACTATTCATCTCTTTCTCTCCAAGCAGCTTCTCTGACTCCATAGATACTCTTCTCTCTGTGGTCACCCAAATCACCTCTTGGATGACCTCAAATCTCCTCTGCCTTAACCCCTCCAAGACAGAATTCATACTAATTGGCCTCAGAGAACAACTCAAGAAAATTCCTGATCCCTCTATTTCCTTCAACAATGACTCTTCTTCCAACCACACTTTCTCCGCAAATTCTCCTGTCCGAAACCTCGGTGTAATCTTTGACCAGCATCTCAACTTCTCCGACCACATAACCCAACTTTCCCGCACTTGTTTCATGCACATACGAGATCTCCGCAGAATCCGACCTATGCTCGACTTTAAAACTGCATCCACAATAGCCACATCCATAGTTCATGCGAAACTTGATTACTGCAACTCTCTCTTCCTAAACATTGATATAACCCAAATTAATCGCCTCCAAGCTATCCAGAATGCCCTTGCTCGTGCAGTGACGAAAACCCCCAAACGTCACCACATCACTCCTGTTCTGAAATCACTTCACTGGCTCAAAATACCTGAACGCATCGAATACAAAGTCCTCTCACTCACTTACAATACACTTCAATCATCCCAGCCGTTCTACCTTCGTCAGTTGTTCACCATCCAGCCACCTCGTTCAACACGCTCCTCATCCTCCATTACCCTGCTTCGCCCTTCCATCACTTCATCACTGAAATTCGCAAACCGCTCCATAGCCATTGCCGTTCCACCTCTCTGGAACAAACTTCCGCCAGCACTTCGGCAAACTTCCGACCCATCATACGAACTCACCAAAACTCCACCTCTCGCTATCTCCCCACAGGTCTTTCACTCAAAACTGAAAACATTGCTCTTTCAAAAATCCTATCCTGATTCTTCCTCTTCTACTCACATCCCCCGTCACTTCAACTCTAAACATCACCCACCTTAGCTGTCCATCTATCTGCCTGCCTGACTCTCTGGACTTGACCCGCTGCCTACCGATTTTGTTTTGATTGAGCGCCTGTGAATAAGCTGGTTCCCGCGACTTGGCTTTTGTGGGCGCTGTAGAAGTCCCGAGATTACGATTACGATTACGATTTATGTGAAAATTGTATAGTTTACCCTCATTTTGATCGAAGGTCTAAAAAATTATCGTAAGAAAAAATTACCGATCACAGTGGCTCAGCGACCGGTCGCCGTCCTGCCAAAACGGACGTTTCCCCTCCCCCGAAACTCGAATTCCTCCCCAACAGGTGGATTAGAGTAAACACTAAGTAACTCACAGATCAACGCAGAGGCATGAAAAAAGCG
The DNA here is from genome assembly GCA_949752735.1 of Lumbricus terrestris. Taxonomy (NCBI): domain Eukaryota; kingdom Metazoa; phylum Annelida; class Clitellata; order Crassiclitellata; family Lumbricidae; genus Lumbricus; species Lumbricus terrestris. Next base: position 53,189,945 of record OX457039.1, read on the forward strand.
CCAATGGTTTTCTTTCGAGTTTAGCTTAAAGGCCGAGGTTGACATTCCAGATTCTCTCTTTAAACCAGACACGTGGCGGTTGATTGGTCAGCAGGTCTCTATTTAATAGAGACCTGCTGACCAATCAACCTCTGCTTCAAGTTCACCTGAAGCTACTGACCACTGCTATAGATTGCTAGGCTGTCCAAACTGGATCGAGGACAATTGTCCACCGAAGATATCTAGACTCCCCTGAGTGGGTATTTGTATGCAGATTAGCTTGGCCTACCAGCGCTTGGCGCTGTCTTTATCTCAGCGTATGCCATGTGTACCTGTGTTTGTATACATATTCCAGAGATTCACCTCAGAGTGGGCCATGGTGCTTATATATTTTAGTATCTCAACTGGTCAGCCTAACCACACGGAATATATATAATATACTATATGCCTCATGTACTTGTTCCTGCCGAGGATCAGATGGATGGAGGATGTACACAGGAGGACAGGGATGAATCTTGGACAATTGAGGGATGTGACACAGAACAGAACGGAGTGGAGAAGGCTGGCCATGACAGTCGTTAGAGTTCCTCGAACTGACGGCACAAGGTGACAAGGTGACTTGTTCCTTGCATGGTTGCTTGCTGTGCCTTGCATTGATATGCATCACAATCCGTAAGGGATTTGATATTATTAGACACTGTCTAAGCCTTGTAACTACTTGTAAGCTCTCCACCCCTATTCCACCAATCAAATCAGTCCAGTGTTCATTGCAATGAAGGTGCACATTACGCCTATAGGCCTAACAGAACTCTTGGAGTTTGTGTTGTTGGAACCATGCAAAAGTAGGACATGCAACTTTTTGTGGATCGGTCAGAAGACGTTCTATAAAAGTTCGCATGGTTCCAGCTGCTGCAACTCCCATCGGTGTGTACAGTATATTGTCTTATGGAAGAAAAGACACAAATGATAAGAAACGGATATAGTGGGTGAATAAAGCAATTTATGAACTCCAAGACTTTTGCAACAATCAGCTTCTGACACCAAAAGAAAGGACGCTGGGATAAACCGTGAAATGGCATTTCAAAGTACATGTGTTGTCACATACGGATCATTTTATATAATTATTCTTTATGCTGACCAGTTGAGATACTCGAATATAAACATCCAGGCCCATTGTGAGGTGCATAGAACAATCAAACACCCGCACACACACGCACACACATGTAAATACGCACAGACAGAGACATGTAAACACAGGCTGTATACGCGAAGGTAAAGACAGAACCAGGTGCTGGAGGTAGGCCAAGCTAATCTGCATGCAGATACCCACTGGGTGGACAATTATTGTCCTCGACCCAGTTTAGTCAGCCTAACTATCTAGAAAAGTGGTCAGTGGCAAGATTCTTTCAATCTGATCCTGGGTCAGTGGTACACACACACGCACAGACACACACAGGCCGTATACGCCAAGCTAATCTGCATAAGGTACCCACTCAGGGGAGTCTATAGAGGTCTTCGGTGGACAATTCCTCAACCTGGTTTAGATAGGCTATAGCTATCTATAGCAGGGGTCAGTTGTTTCAGGTGCACTTGAAGCAGAGGCTGATTGACAAGCCGGTCTCTATAGGTCACGCCCAGTTTACAGAGAGAATCTGGAATGTCAACCTCGGCCTTTAAGGGATTGCGTTTCTCTTTCTGGAGATTATAGGTCTAGGTCTAGGCCTATAAATTATATCCATGTGTAACAGGTCTAATAATAATCGCACTGTAGCCTATACAGTGTATAGCCTACACCTAACTGTTTTTCATTTTTAGCGGCTTATGGCTTAATTTATTGCTCTCCTGTTTCGCGTCAACTCTTTGCATTTCCACCTTGCTCTGACCTCTCTTTCCGTGCTTCTGACTCATCTTAGAAGAATCTTAGCGTCGCATAGGCTACCAAGGTCTTTGAGTGGCCTAGCTCAGCTATTATAGGCCTAATGAACCTAACAGGCGAAAATAACAGCGCCTCTCGATGAAGTTTATAACGGTCTCTTATTTAATGGATATAACTTATAGCCTAGTTACGTTTAAAAGCACACAACCTTGCTATAAATTAGGGAAATGTTTCCTGGGCATCCAGATTTACAGGTTTAGATCTATTCGTCTAGTTTACGAATGTTTAGCGATTAACTGTTTCATGCCATACGAGGGAATTCAGAAACATGTAGAAAGACCTATGCCGGTGTCACGAAATAGAGTATCCCCCGTATTAATTGTATCCCCCAAATTAAAAGAAGTCCAAAAAACCGCTTCCGCGTGTATTTTTTTGCAAATTAATTTTCATCTGCTTTGTTTTGAACAATGACACTAACAGGTAGGCCTATGTTTATTCCTACTAAGTCAGGGGTTATTTTAACGTGCAGCTGGACACAAAGTGTGTAGTTGGGAAAGAGATTTGTGCAGTTGAAAATCAGATCTTGTGCAGTTACTTTTTGCCTAATTGCGTGAACCGATGAGAAGTTAGTGGTAAAAAGTTGGACACAAACACATGATAGTAACAGCCCAAAGTGAACATCCTTGAGGTGGTTTATTTGGGTGATATTTATGTTCAGGAAAAGAGCAGGCCTGTTGAAATTTGGCGTTAACCATAATAGATATGGTGATTACATGCAGTTTTCAAGTCAAGCATTAGACCGATACGGCGAAGGTCACTCGTGTGCATGAAGTAAGAGCGCGGAAAATGGGTGATGTAAAACCTTTTGTGGGCGCTGAGAAATTCTCAAAGATTTACATTACATTACATTACAAGACAGGGTTCTGCTAAAAATCACACATAGGCTGCAGACAGAAGAATTTGCAGTAGGCAGCACTGTAGGCTAAATGTATGGGCGGATGCAGATTCAAGGCCTGCTGTAGGTTGATATCCTGATAAAGTTGTAAAGGCCGGGGTTATCCTTCATACCATAATGACAACTTCTTGGCCATCGTAGTCTACTTTCTCCTGCTTTTGCCGCTTATTCTGACAAGCTGAAGCAGGAAGGGACGTATACAGACAGTCAGACGCATAAAGCAAAATAGTCTACTATAATATAACAAGCCAAGTATCTAACTGGAGACAGGCGATGAAAAAATAAGAATTAATCAGGAAGACATCCAGACTGTGCTTGCCTTTCAGCCACACATTCTATCCAATACATACAATATCTTGGCCAGAAGTAGGAATATCGAAATGAAATTTTTAGGGGCTTAAAGACAATTCCTATCTGCATATGATGGCCAGATTTCATCAAAATAGTTCAAACAGAAAAAAGTTATGCCACTTTTAATGAGGCCACCCACCATTTTTTGACGATTGAAAGGCGTAACGCAGCAAAAAATAGCAAAAACACGATTTTATTAACTCTCATCTCAAATAATTGTTATCAAATGGCCTTCGTATAGCCAGATGATCATTATTATTACTATTTAAAAAAGAAACAGGGTACCAGCGTAGCTGTGCGTCACTGAGAAGTCACTTAGCAAGATGATAATCAAATTGGTAAATGAGGAATCTATCAGATTAATCAACCGGTCCATCAAGAACTTTGCAAAGAGACTCAAAAGAAGTTTTGGCACGGGTGGTGGGCACATTGAACACAAGTTGTGAAGCACTACCAAGTTCAGTTGACAACAGTTATTTGAGATGAGACTTAATAAAATCGTGTTTTGTTCCCTTTTGTTGCATTTCGTTTTGGAATCATTAAAAAACGGTGGGTGGCCTCACTGAAAGTGGTATAACTTTTGTTCTGTTTGAAATATTTTTATGAAATCTGACCATCATGTGCAAATATGAATTGTCTTTAAGCCTGCAAAATTTCATTTCAAAATTCTTACTTCTGGCCAAGATATTGGCAAAAAACCTAAAGGGGGGTCTTTTTTGGCCCACCCTGTAGGATTGTAGGTCAATGCATACTCAAATTTTCTTCAAAGTTCTCAATATATCCCCATATTACACGCAACCTTTTCGAGTTTATGTGATCCCATCCAAAAATCACCATCCTCAGAATCTGAAAGATACACGTAGGCCTATGTTATTGAACTAGCATCTCGCACAGGGGGTGTAGACTTAGATGGGATAGGATCGAGGAAAGGAACCCGGAACTTGTGGTGGTGACGGAGATGCTTATATCTTATATCCCCAAAAATATTTCAGAAATATTATCACAAACATTATTATAGATTTCTACGGTGTTATCCACTGCTTGTCTATAATTATCAATTTGATACAGATGACAGCCTAAACTGCCACCATTAAGTTGTGCAATTAAATTTTTTTAAGATACAGGTAGGGGGAATTATTCAAGTCTTAAACCACGTCTCTGAGTACCAAATTATGATTGAATTTGTCAGCTATTACAACAGTGGGCAAATGACTTTTTCAGACAATGGATGAGAAAAAAAATTATGAGTAATTTTTTCAATTGACAGTTTAAACGCCAGATTAACAGCGTGCAAATGAAAAAATTAAACAATATGGAGGAGACTCTAAATTCTAAAAACATAGCTGTCTGCATTTAAAAAGAGCAATTTTGTTCAGATGACAGTTACAGTGTGGAAATTCAGAAATGTAAACAATGGGGAGGGGCATTTATTGAAGTCTCAGACCATGCCTTTTGGCATGAAATTTGTGAGCAATTTTTTTAAGATCGCAGTCTAAAAGTTGCCATTAAAATGTTGTAAAAAATATTTAAACAATGGGACGGGACACTTATTAAAGTCCTAAACCATAACTATCAGCACTGAAATGATGAGCAGCCTCGCTAAATTACAACTTAGAATACCACCAGTGCAGTGTGGAAATTAAACAAAATTCGAAAATGAGATTGGTACATCACCTTCCAAAACCCTTACCCAGCTAGGTGCTCGTGCATTGGAAATTATTGTCCTTCTGTCGCTCGTTCGTTTCCACAAACCCAGGACCAAGTCTGCGATCATTTTCGCACACACATTCTGGTTCTCATGACTGAATGACACCAGAGCTTGTAGCATATAAAATTTCCAGCAGTCGTACCCTAAGCCAAGTCATGGTATGGTAAAATATCCTTTACATGTAGATCGGCGACGCGGCTCCTGGTTAAAACTGCTATTAGCCTAAACAGTACATATTCGTGTTGATATGGGTGTCAGTATAGACCTATCGATCAACAATGACCATTTAGAAGGTTTGATAATGATATTTATCGGTCTTACATCGTATTTTGCAGTTAGTGGGTTATATTTTAAACAAAATTTGAAATTAGCTCAAAGATTTTATTTCTTGGGGAAATATATCATCTTGTCTGCTAGTTTTAGCTTTAGCAAAGCAATATCATGTTGATCTTAATGACCAGGGTTTCAGAGCAGAAAAGCAACATTTAGACCTACCCTTACATAGGCTAGGAACATAGGAGCATTTAACTTTATTACACTTAACAATTTTTCTGAGCTCTTTCCAATTCCAGCAACAACAGAGGATCTGTAAGGGATCTTTAAGGGATCTCTAGTCGATAAAGGATATTGAAAAGTCTAAACGTCTAAGAACGCCTAGCTGATTTCATTCGTTAATTCATTTGGAGATTTTGCCATGATGAACTTTGAGTCAAACTTTGTCATAACAATTGATTTTGATCTTTAATATGAATTTTTATAAAGTCGGAAAATCTTAATATTCAAACATCTAAAGCTCCAGTCGAAGGCCAAGCGCAAAGCACCAGCTTATTAACAAGCGCTCACCAAAAGCTGCTTCAGCTTTGGGGGACAAAACCCTGGTCAATGACTTTCTTTTGTCCAGTCTCAAAATACGTCATTTATGTGCAGTTGAGAAAATTCCTTAAAATAACCCCTGTACTAAGTAATTTGCTTTGCCCTGTTTTTAGAGCACTTAAAACATTTAAAACACTTAAGAACACTCAGAGTCACTAAATAAATTGGAGTTGCCTTTATCTGAGCATTGCTTAGGACACTTAAAACAGTTAGAGTCACTTTAAATTTCGATTATAGCATAATTTTTTTTATTATGCGCATTTTTCAAAAAAGGGGCTAGAATGGTTTATCCCCCCGGATAGTATAGACCGGTTAATTCCATCCGGGGGGATAGATTAATTCATCCCCCCGGATAGCTTTCAGGGGGGATACTCCATTTCGTGTCACCGGAAGAGAGTTTAAGGTACGTATAAAAGGTCCACTCAATCTTCCAATCGGCAGATGGCGGTTGTATACATGAGCAGTAGGATGTAATGAACGCCTTGCATGGCTGCCGACAATTAAATTCGACTCCTGTAATAACTCCCGACAATTCGTTCATACTTCATATATTCATATATGAGTTGCAATCATACTTCAGCGTTTTGTCGGTTTGAAATCAAACGAATATTGTTATTGGAGTTCTTATTTATAAAGGATCGATCGAGGTATTTTCATAAATATAAATATTATGCCGTCAGCAAGGGCGCACGAGGTGCAAATTGCTCTACATAAAGCAGCATAGCTATCATAGGTCGAAACGCCCACAGCATGAAAAGCCTAGACTACTATTTACGCTTGAGGCCTTTCAGTATATAGCTAGGCTATGACAAGAAGATGCATAAAATAAGTCATTTTTTGTTCCAGATACAAGATTCTGGGTAACCGATTAGTCGGTAATGAGTTCAGGCACGTGATCTAAACACACAAGCGAACGGTTCGTGTTATATTATAAGAAGAATGGCGGCTGAATATTGGGTGTATTTATTTAAAACGCACAATCTGAAACCATCTGTAGCGCACGGGATGGCGGGATAGTGACTTCGCAAAAAGCCACAGTGACTATATATCGCCTGCGTGGCTGCGTTCAGAGCAGCACGCACACACGAGTGAAAACATCCTGTTTGCATATACATAGTAGCTATGTGTAGCAACCAATCGTGATCTTGCTCCAGATTCCAGAAGCAGTAGCAGTCGCTGTTTCCATCGCTCTCTGTGTCTCTCACTTCTGCCTCTTCTCCTTTCCGCTGTTCACGTAGTCTACCTTCCCTTCTTCTTCTGTCCCCTCTCCCTTTATCCCTCTATCTTTCTCTGCCTCTCTCTCCGCCATTCGGTAGCTCGTTAATTATTGGGAAGGCCTAGGCTATGCATAAGCCTAGTGAGCACGTGCGTGGTTTTCCTGTCTGTGCGTTGCGTTAGTATAGTGTAATGCTAAGTGTAGTCTGTGTGCCTGTATCTGTGGCTGTCTTCAGGGATGCCACTCTGAATTTATTTTTTAAAAGGTCAGATCCGGCCGAAAAAAGGTAATAAAAGGCTAGATTGAGAATTTATCTGAAAAATACATGAATTTTTCGGGCTTAAAATTAATTTTCTGACGACCTTTTGTTTGTTATCCGTCGAGCAAAGTTTGCTCCTCTTTCCTGTTAAAATTTCTGACGACCTTTTTCGTTCCAAAATCTACAATTTTTGGTCCAAAATCACAAAATGTTCTACTTTTTTCGCGTCTTTTGTGCATTTTCACATAAAAGTCTCTTTTTATGTAAAAAAGTCGGAAAAACCGCAGTGAGAAAAACGCTAGATTCTGCAAAAAAACCTAGAAACCTAGACAACACCAGAAAAACCTAGGTCTATGTGGCAAAACTATGAGTGGCATCCCTGGCTGTCTTCTTTCTCCCTCTCACTCCGTATTTCTCGCTGTCTTTCAAAATGAGTGTAGGCTCATCTGTATGCGTCTGTATGCTGTCAGCCAGCATGTAAACCCTCCGCCAACTGCCTGCCCGCATTACAGATCCTGTTTACCTACGCATCAGTGCAAGCCATCACACGTGACGCACCGACGGCCCTAGCGAGTGAACGACCTCGTTGCTTACTCAAAATCGATCGATAGTCCACGTGGACAGAGATCGAAGGCATATAGTGCGCCGCGCAGTGACTGAACGAAGCAGCACAGTTATTGTCACCGTTACAATTTTACCCCAAAGAATTTCTTCCCACCCCAACGATGTTAGCTAGTGGGCCTTTTATCGGTATGGAAAACTCCGAATTATAATAAGTTAGACGTCAGCGGCAGATGTTTGTAGTCAGTGTGTAGGGCAATGTGGCATTCAGGCCTGTAGGCACCACCAATTCTTCCTCCTCCTGCACCCACGGTGACCCACCGCCTATTTCTATGCCAAGCGGTGACGATCAGAACGTCAACTAAGGTCTAAATATTGGGTCTAATTTGTAGCAGGCAGTGCCGCAGTAGCGGCGCCAGGGGGCTAAGCCCCCTCCCAAAATCGTCAGAAATTTTGGCGAATGGAAATGGAAAATTTTCATGAGATTTCCACCAAAATTTGACTAAAAAAGGTCGTCAGAAATTTTGGCGGATGAAAATATAAAATTTCCTCCGCGAGGATTCAGCCCCAAAAACTGAAATCCTGGCGCCGCCAGGATTTCAGTGGCAGTAGGCTGTAAAATAGGACCTACGACACAGCTGGAGCTGGGAGTCCGGAAGAGGTCACGTGTGCTGGTCATGACTTCAGAATGACACCGACTCGGGCCGGTCACATAGATCTAGGCGCGTCATGAATATGGATGGTAGTAATGGCAATTGAGTCGAGAGTGAAGTATGTTTATGTTTACACCAGTCTCAAGAATTCTCCTCGATAGGCCAAATAATCCAATTATTTCGGTCCAGTAGCCTATTCTATAGCCTATTAATGACTCGCGTCAATATGCCTACCTGCTATAATGGTCTAATTAAATTCCTTAGGCCTATCTGAACACCTTTCCAAGTAAAATATAGATTTAACTGAATTTGATTGTATATAGCCTAAATTCGCAATCAGTCCATATATAATAATAATTAATATAGCTAAGCTTGGCGCATTTGATCAAACTATCTGAAACTACTATTTCCTATTGCTATAAGAATCAAAATGTTTTCTCTTGGTAGCCTCTCCATAAGTAGGCTAGACTTATATAAGAGTTTCAGTCTAAATTGAGCTATCAATCTTTGGACTAATTTAATCCAACGAATTAGGTGCAGAACCTAATAATAATCGACCGATTGATTAATTGAATCAACAGATCAAACAGCCTATCATAGTAGATAGACAGATCAAGTGGCTAGGTAAAGAACTCAGACATAATTAAATTTGCAGTAGACCTACTTCTGGTGAGGAAGCTTAAACACGGGGTCAGTTACTGAATGCACACTCTATGCGCAGATAGAGCGAGCGAAGTGGTGGAATATACCACAGCAGTCCAACACCATTTCCTCATCAGCTGTTTCTCCGGAACTGGTTGAAACCGGTTGTGGAAACTAGGTACCACTTGACCTTGCGCCGTTTCCGCCTAATAGCAGCAGGTACACCGTACACGACAAGCAGTGCATTATGATAATTAATTCGCGTACTATGATGTCAGATGGGACGCTGCTATTTTTAGACCGGCCTAGCTACCACGTGACCGGCAATCAGCTGACGCCGGAAGCAGCGAGGACTTTGCAGACAATGGGTTCGATTCATTGTGCGGCGATAGATAAGAGCGAGCCATCGTCGTTCAGGTGGCAGAAGTTCGGTGACACTCGTCGAGGCAAGGACGTCTGGCTTTACGGACTGAAACAGATCGAGAGGTTGAGGAGCCATTTTGATCATCGAAGAGAGGACAAAGAAGAAGAGGAAGGAGGAGGAGCAAGTGGAGACGCCACCTGTCGATCGAAATCGTCGTCGCTGTTGTTTCTTTGTGCTTCCTTTGTGATTGTGAGAAATGAGGTCAACGTCGCGGAACCTCGTAAAGATGTCGATGAGAAACTGGGTGCAGTGTGATCTGGTGACGTCGTCGTCGTCGGGCGGATCCGGGTTCGACACCGACCCAGACTCGGCCGCCGAGTCAGGGATCTCTGCCTGCTCATCGGTCGCCTCCATCGACGACTACCTGGGGTCGTTCAGGGAGGAACGGAGGTTCCGCATCGCCACCTACAACATCCTGACGGACAAATGCATCCATCCGGAAACGTACCTCTACTGTCCGGAGGAGATGCGTTACATGAGCGGACGACACGAGAGGATCCTGGCCGAGATCCGTTCGATGAATCCGGATGTCATCTGTCTCCAGGAGGTCGACTACGACCACTACGAGACCCGGCTCAAGATGGCCATGCAGGGGATGGGATACACGGGTGTGCTGCACGAGAGGCTGGACGACCAGGGTATGGCTGTCTTCTGGAAGGATGCGGCCTTTCTGCTGGTCCAACAGAAGCACTGTCTTCTGCACCATCTTGCAGAAACTCATATCCAGGTAAGAACGACCTGTTTCTCTTTCATATTGCTTGTGTATAGTTGCTTGCTTCTGTCTCTTTTTTCTTCTATCAGTTTACCTGTGGTGTGATGATATGAAACTGGGAAATTAACATAAACAAAAGCATTGTTGGCTAATAATAGCAGCCTATGATTCTGTATAGCCTACTACACTGATTTTTAAAGCACCTTTTTTGAAGCCTCCAGTTTTATTAGGTGGGTTAAAAGTTTCCGTACGTTCGAGCTTGTGCGACCATCTATATTGCATGATTATCATACGTAGTAACTAATAAATGTATGATTGGAAACTAAAATTTGTGGTGGGTGCTTTGAAACTGGCAAAATTAGCGCAAAACATAAGCATTAATTAATTATCATTTTTGGTTTATATTCACTGACATTTATCAAGATCTATGACCCTGTACACTACATCGATTTTTTAAGTGCTCACCTTTCCTAAGATTTCAATTTTAGTAGTTAGTTGGCTTAAAAGCTCCTACATTTGCCTGTTTAAATGTCTATCAAATATTGCCTGCTTAACATACAGAGCGAATAAATTTATGATTGAAAACTAAAATTTGGTTTTGCATTCGAATGAAAGGCAGAATGCCATCTAAGAATCGAATATGAAAAAGTTGTCTGGAAACGAAATGGCGGTCATTTGCAGCAGTGTATCTAATTGGACAGGAAGATCTATTATCTGCTTTTATGTTTTTCAAATAATTTATTTCTCTTTTATAAATGATTCTCAAATGCTAATTTGTTTATTTCAGACAACTAAGGTCTGTCTTGAGACATCACAACACTTTCGCTTTTACTGTTGAACTGTTGTTACCTGGGAAAAATAATTGAATTCTTGTAGCAGGAATGTTCTCAACTCTGCTAATGGTTCTGTGTATTTCAGTGTGTATGGTGACCTCACAAACACAGTTGTACTCTACAGTTTGTTGACAGCAAGCAGTGTGGGACTCGTCTGTGGATTGTCGAAAAGGCTTCAGCGCTTGCAGAGGAACTGTAGACGAAGGAAACCTGCATGTCTATGTATATGCATATTTACAATTCTTTGCAGATGTGTTCATATCTGGTAGGTGCACACGCACGCACACATTCATTCACACACGCAGTTATGCACACATGCCCACAAATAAACACACATGCATAAACATAATATGTGTTCATGGTCCTGTTGTGTCTTTGGTACATTCTGCTGTAGCTTTCCATTCTCGGTACAGGAAGTTTTTTGTTTCAGTGCTTGTCCTCCTTAATCTGCCTTTCTGTCTCATTGGATGACCCTTGGAATTGACCCATTTGGGTTTCTCTTTTGAAGTACCAGTAATTGATACCTGGTGCATTATTATAGTGGTAGTCAACATTTGCTATTCAGTTTTGGGATGACATGCAATGTTTTTAAAATGTTGCTATTAATAATACTAGCTGGGTATCCCAAGTTGCTAGGGAAATTTTGATTTTTTGCCCTCACCTCTCCAAAGGGTCATGGGTGGGAAGGGTAGGGATTAGGTGGTCCTGATGGCACTTTGACTAGATGGAAAGTTTGTGAATAGGTGTGAAACTGGCTGTAAACAACATTGACTTGGAAATTTCCTTTTTCTCCAGCCACCCCAATTTGAAGGTTTGGTAGAGCAGGGTGGTCCTGATTGCTCTTTCTCTAGGTGCAAGGTTTCAGGTGAATAGTTGCAAAAGTGTGGCTAAGGTGTGGAAATGGGGTGAATTTTGTTAGTGAAAGTTTAGGATTTGCCCCTCACCCCCATGGTGAGGGATTCTGCCAATCCCTTTAATGGGTGATTCTGGCGGCCTTTTATCTAGGACTCTAGGTGCAAAGTTTCAGGTCAATAGCTGCAAAATTGTGGGCATGCATTTTGGACAGGCACACATTGTCTCTGCTTTATAGGTATAGAATACAAAATTTATCATTATCTGTGATGGCAAACTTGTAATTAACCCAGGAGGCTAAATTTATTGAAAATTGTTAGCAGTTTTATGATCTTCATACAAGACTTTTCTCCAACATCATTGTAGGATTTAGTAGAATGCATAAACTTTTTGATTTGAGTTGTTGGAAAATAATATAATATAATGAATTACACCAAAATAATATAATATAATGAATTACACCATATATAGCTGTTCATAAATACTAGATTGCCTCGTCCTGGGTCTATAAATATAGAGATATTACAATTTTAACATTCATACTAATATATACTTGATAACTAGCATGCAAATAAGGATCAGTGTGATTTCTACGATGTTTCTCTTAAATAAATAACTGTTGTAATTCATATCGATGAGTATAGACATGCACGTCTGTTGACCCATTTTTTTTCTAAGTTCTCGCAGAATATCTAGCTTTCTTCTAAATGCCTTTGTCCTGTAGATCGGTCGCAAACAATGGGTCACTTTTATACTGATGGTACTGTAGTCTAAAATCAGGCTATGGTTGTAAATTGTTCCAACCACACGTGCTGTCTCACCATGTGTTGACTGATGCTCATCAACTTTCTTACCTTGCCTTAATGATGTTGTTTTTGTGTCAACGTCAAGTGTGTGTGTCTGTTGTATCTTTTGTGCTGACACGTGGAGAACATAAGCAAGCGCCAGGGCATGTTGTTTATCCTGCTCTATGAATGGTAGATTTTTTTTACGAGCGTCATTTGTTTACTACATCTGCTGTTTGATGCTCGACATTTGGGTCAACAGTAGGCTGAGATTCTTTTGCGAACATTGACACTAATGTCGTCATCAATACCCTCACCTGTTTTGCTCTTCTGGGTGGGTTGGGATGTGGAGCATCTTGTTTATCAGTTCTGTTGCTTGTATATGGCCTCTCTAGTCAATTTTCCTTATTTATTGGGCTCAAAGTCAGTATAAATTACAGATAAGCCAATGACTTGAGCTTCAACCACTACACCTAGAGCATACCAATTGCCCATTAATGACCCATTTTTAGTCAGGGTTGGAAATGTCAGAGATAATTCACTTCAGTCCTACATCTAGTCCACAACTCCTCACAAGACCTCTAGCCCTCCAAGGATATTGAATTCTTTACCAACCAGCCACCTACTCTGCTCCATTTTCCTTCTGTCTTGCTGACATAGATTGATACTGTATCATCAATCATTAATAGAAACTATGCCGGACGGTTCCGAGTTCGAATCCACCTCAAGCCGCCGCATAAGGACCTTGAACAAGTCCTTCACTCACAATATCTCATGCACGAAACTCTGATGTAGTCTGTAGTACGTCTAAATAGAAAGCTTGAAGTGGCGATATAGCAAAATGCGAGAAATAAAAAATGAAAATAAAAAACATGCTTCTTGCCAAGAAAGGAATTTCTAAACTATCTGCTGTTGTTTTCACTTTGACATTTTTTACTCTGATGTAATTCACATCAATAATGATGGAAGTTGTAAACAATTATGCAGATGCATTCAAGACAGGATGGGAACCTCATGTTACGCAGAAATGTGATTGGACATGAAATAGTAAAATTGTCATCTATATTTCATATCACCTCTGTTCTAGGAGTATGGAAACTGATTTTGTTGTTGTTGACGCATTCTTTCTTATTAATCTTTTAATGATGAGCGATGCACTAAAATGTGTGGGAAACCAAGGCAGCTCATCACTAAAGGGTTAATGCTTTCTGTTTTTCACTTATCCCTGCATTGCATGCCAATCATTGACATTATATTATCATTGTGGGCTATAATCAGTTTGTTGCTCTAGCCTTAGGCAATGTTATAATGGGATCTTTCTTTTCAATGAACAATAACAATGCCTTCCTTAGCTGACTCATTGATAACTCACTTGGTGATAATGGTTGTGGATTGCAAAGTTGTTTATATTTTGCTAACATTTGTGGAGTTGCTAAATATTTCTTATTTGTTATTGCAGCCCAGACCTTTATTGTCAGGATTTATTATAGTAATTTGTTTGAACGATTCTGAAATAACACCTTTTAGAAACGGATCAAAGATGTTCCATGAGTATCTCTAAATGCTCTTTATTTATTCTTTCAGTATGTTAATAATACTATTTTCTTTGCTAAGACAGCCATTTTCATTTCGATTAATCTCAGCAGGTGGGATCGTGGGAAACGAGCCAATGGCTGGAAAGAGCCAATGGATGTCCATGACCAACTGCTGTTGTTCAGTTGTGAACTTGAATGACTCACTTGTGACCGATTACTCTTTCTCTTGTCTCACAGATGAACGAGATTAAACCTGAACTGAAGAAGGCCGTGAGACGCGCCATTGAACGACCCGAAGCCGTACTACTCGTCCGACTCCGTCATCGTAACAGCGGAAGTCACTTGGCCGTTGCTAATCTCCACGTCACCTGGGCTCAGCTGAGGTATCCTGCACTTCAGAGTCTGCAGGTATCAACAGCACATCAAATTTCCTTATAGTTAAACTGCAACAAGAGTCGTATTACTTCTGCTGGTTCGAAGAAATGATTCATTGAACTAGACAATTTATGAGTATTGGATCCTTTGATGATAAAGTATCGTTGGTTTGGGATTTTCTTACCGCTGTTTGCACCTAAGTCTGAACCTAAGTTCATGAGATTGCTTCAATTTAGATTAGTAATCCATAGTCAGAAGGTGCGATCACTAATATAAAGTGTTGCAAGATAGATTCGCCAATATAATCTTTACGCTTCATCTTGCGAATCCTCTGGTTCAAAGAGATTGCGTGCACTTTGAAAGCGATGCTGAGCTGATGCATCTTAGTCTAATGGTTTTTTTGTTTGTCTGGGTGATCTTGATGTGGTTTCTTAGCAATAGCCGTTCTGCCATCGCTTCCTTGCCACCGAAATTACTTTTTCCTCAGAATGTTCATTTTTTGCAATTACTGCCATTTCCATAAAAAATTCGGGGCGGCGCCATAATAGCCCCGTCAAAATAGCCCCGTCAAAACAGCCCCGTCATAATCGCCCAAAGACAAAATAGCCCCCGTCAAAATCGCCCAGCGACACAATAGCCCCGTCAAAATAGCCCCGTCAGAACAGCCCGGGGCTATTTTGTCGGGGACCGCAAAGTCGCGGAAGAACACGATTTTCGTAAGAAAAACGACCGACGAAATTAATGTCTTTTAATAAGCCCAATTGATTAAAATAATGATTGTAAATTTTACGATGGCTTCCGGAAATGATCGTGTTGGTAAATCGAACTATATGAATAGAAGTCGGATTTAAGCCTTTTCCTCAATCCAGCCTCTATTTAAGATGTAAGCTTATAGGCTAAAACCTACATCCAGCTTCGATTTCTCATACCATTCATTCAGCTTCTGTAATATGTATAAAATACCTTGACCCCGCTGTGATTTCTCAAGCGTTTTATCATCCATCCAGCTTCTATTTTGGATCTATGAAGGTTCTATTTGACATCCATAAAACCTTCATCCGGCTTCCATTTCTTAAGCGTTTTATCACTCATCAAGGCTTTATATATCTTAAATAGAATTTGTATGAATGATAAAACGCTAAAGAAGCTGAATGAATGGTAAAACGGTTTATATATATATATTAAATAGAAGCGGAAAGGTTTACATAGGCTGTTTTGACGGGGCTATTTTGACGGGGCTATTTTGTGGGGGCTATTTTGTCGGGTACTGATTTTTTTCTGGGCTGTTTTGTCTTTGGGCGATTTTGACGGGGCTGTTTTGTCATTGGGCGATTATGACGGGGCTGTTTTGACGGGGCTATTTTGACCCGGGCTATTATGACGGGGTGCCAAAAAATTCTGTGGATGAGTTTCACGCAGTTAACTGTAAACCTACTGTAAACATACTTTGTGAGTGATCACACACGCATGTTTTATGTTTTAGTTTAAAATTAAAAGCTTGTTTGTTAACTCAAGTGTGTTCCACCTCCACTACGACCCCATTGCCAAACAGCTTCATCCCCCAATTTGAAAATGTGCCGTCTCGATGTAGGGAGCGAGCTTAGCAACTGAACTGTAGATTGAACAGTAACGCTGTGCATGCAGGGAACAAGGTTCTGGCAGGCAAACAAAGAGAGGAATGGCCAGGGAGAGAAAAGACAAAGGTACAGAAGGTCTTGAGATGTGAGGGCTACCCATATCTAGCAGGTGCACAACAGAGTTAAAATTATAAACTGGATACAGAGGCACAGGAAGCTAGTGGAGAGTGTTCTGATTAGAGGCTGACATGTGGGTGAACCTTGGGAGGCCAACAATAATGCAGGCGGCTGTGTTAAAATTTAATATTGAATGACGGAGATGTTTATTCCGGAGTGACCAGCGTAGGTGGAGTTAAATAGTACCCAACACTGTCTAACACTCCACGTTGTGAGGATCTATTGACACTCGTGTCAGAAATATAATTGCTACCCTAAATAAAATCGAACATAGACTGAATTGTGATTGGTGGAATTGTTCTATATACAGTTGACTGAGGTCAAAGACCATTTCGTGATTAAACGAGCCTCTAATTGTGCGCTTGCTGTGGTTATTTCAAATACAGATATGTCAGTCTGTTTTAAATGGAGAAGTTAGTTGTAGTCATGAAACCTAAGCCTATGGCAGTTCAAAGTCTTCAGCATTCTGTTAGCATTTAAAATGGTTCAAGGTGAGTATGTTATGTACAGCCTTCAACCCACTCCATAAAAATCCAAAGCAGATGTTGCGCTGTGTATAAACCTGCTGAGTGGAACTTTGGTACACTTGCTGTCAAGGATAATCAGTAGTAGTAAGTGGTTAAATGTCTGACAGCCTGCCAGCCATTGATTGGCTTTCTGCATGAGTCAGTAACATAGGTCTATAGGTCCTGTGTTAGTAGCTGCAAACATACTTGAGCTATGTGTCCTTGCTGTCTTACACAGCAGGCAAATGGGTTTTCCACACAGGATAAAATAGAACTGTTCTTGTTATTTCCCTTCTTCCAGACACATCTATAAATTATGATGGAGCTTTGTGTTGCTGAGCAAAAATTGTGTTTGCTGAAGAGTTTATTCAAGGTCCCTTCATAGTAACCACCCTTGAGTGAGGCTATTATCGAGTGCTGTCTGTTTTTGTGCTAAAGGCCACATACTCAAACCAATCTGCAACTATGCCACGCACATACGCACACTCGCTGTGGTGTTTTTACTTAAAAGAAATTCCGCATAGACCTATGTTACGGTAATTATTTTTTTGTATGTATTACTGTATGTTTGTATGCATGTATGAATGTTTGCATATATATGTTTGTATGTGTTTAGAAACTTATTGTAGCACCTATTAGTACCTATGTCAAACTGTTGAGTTAATGATTACTACTTGTGTTGTCTTTGTTAAAGGTGTCGGTTGCTGCAGCTGAGTTGGCTGAATTTGCCAAAGGATTCCATTGTGCTCAGGTCATCTGTGGTGATTTCAACAGTCATCCAGATTCTATTGTCTACCATATGCTGTCAAGTGGTCGCCTTGATCATGAAATGGTAGATGCCATTAGGAACAGCAGCTCAAACCTAGTTGAAGAGGTAAGACTAAGCACTGCATTTATATCAATGTGCGTTCATATTATGTTCATAGTCACGTTAGATTACCATCGTCAGGATCATCTAATTTATTTTAAGTCATAACAAAATGATCTTATTTTATTTGTTGATTAAATTGATCCATATGATTGTTTGCTTACCAACCAATTTCTATTTTGACCAATCACTGACTTTTACATTCCTGCCTGTCAATGTTGTTTTGAATAGGCATCTGTAAATAAACTGGTTCCCTGGACTTTGCTTTTTTGAGGACTATAGAAATCTTGAGATTACAATTAAAAATGTAATCAAGTAGTTTGAATGATTGTATTTTCAGGCTGATCTGATTCGTGCGGTCGATCTGTTTGATATTCTGCCGACTGCGTTTACCATTAAGAACAAACTGAAAAGTGCTTATAAGACAGCTTTGGTCAGTTTCAACTCATATGCTTTATCGTTCTCCGTATTTATGTTACACGTTTCAGATTCTATGAAGTATTTTATATTAGTAACCAAACATCTGGTACTCAACAGGATAGCATGTGTGCATTGTGCAGCTTATGTATAAATGCAAAGCTAAATAAAAGCTTAATTCTAAGCAATCATCATCCTCAAGTGATTGTAGCTGCTGCTTTTTTTTACAGTTTTATCATTATGATAACTCAAATATATCGATATTAGCAGATGCATATATTAATTACAAATGGACTTCTATCATATTCATTTGGACATGTGCAGATGTAAATTTAGCACAAAAAACTTCAAATGTATTTATTGCATTGGCATCTGGAAAACTTCTGTATAGTAGGCGCAATTTTACAACAAACCTTCCTTTCTAAACTGCATTGCATTTTGCTTTAAATAGTTTATTAACAAGACAGTTTACATTTCTAAACTCTTCCATACATTTTGTCTGTAGGGTTGTGAACCCCCGATAACAAACTGTGATGATGCCGGTCAGTCGTATCTGGCGAAGCTGTGTCTCGACTACATCTTCTACTGTCCAACCTCACTGGAGGTGGCTGGAGTTCTCGACACGCCATCTTCCGACTCGATAACAAAACACTATGCACTGCCCAGCGTTGACTTTCCATCCGATCACATCCCACTCATGGCGGAAATCATTTTCAAGTGATGAGATTCGTCGTCGTCGTCATTGCATTTTAAGGGAACTTCTTCTCTTAGGAGGAAGTGATGCAGCTACAATTAATTTATATCATGTCTATAAATGTGCTTAAGGCTCTTTCTTATTTCTTAAAGACAGTGCAAAATGAGTCCATTGGATAGTTCTCGATCTGGAAATTGGTCCAACATTTTGTTTTTTGTGTTTAAATAGTCATCAGTTGGACCTATGAGATTTGTTTGGCCCCTGAGGTTTGAACTTATGAGGTTTAGACCTATGAGGTTTGGACCTACAAGGTTTGGACCTATGAGTTTTAGACCTATGAGGTTTGGATGTATGAGGTTTCTCTGCTGATAAATTTTATGTTAGTCACTAGTCAGGATTTATTTGGTTTTAAGTAGCCGAACCCAAACTTTCCCTCACAGCTGTGAAGAAAATACTCTTGTTTTCTTTGATTAATGCACAGGTTTTGTGATTGCATTTGTGTTTGGAATCAATCAGATTTTATACCCTTGATTACATGTAGAACAGTTAGAGTGGTTGACTTTCCCGATATGCCTAATATCTGTCATATGTTTTGTCTTGCAATCAGTGTTATGTTGAACAGATGAAAAGAATGGGAAGATAATGAAGATAACAAAAAGAAAGTAGTTTAGACATAAATTGGTATATTGAAAAGGTGGAAATCAGTATTTTTTCTTGTGAAGAGTTGATTACAGAGAGAAAGAGGAACTGGAGCAATACTGGGAAGGGAATAGACTATAAACTATTTTATACCCCTCCCCAACCCCTTTGCAGATGTCTGCACGTCAAAGCCAAAATCAATGACCAAAATTAAACATCAATGTCATGAAGAAGGTCAATAATAAATGTTCTATAATGATTTAAATGCATGCTGTTTAAAAGTCATTTGGTAATTAATATAACAGTCCTTCAAGGAAACTACACGGAAGCACTCCTGACTACACACATCCAGAAAGAACAGTTTAAGTTTGGTGAGGAAGGATAATGATAGAGAACACGACTGAGAGCTTGCATTTTCTGTTTCTGTAGAAATGACCTACAAAGGTCACTGAGATGTCGAACCTGCCTCTATGGGTCACTTTCTAGGTTTAGAAAAAATATTTCAGAATTTACAGTGGCGGTCCATATTACAAACAGGGTTGTGTAATATGGTCCACTTTGCACATTTAGAAAAGATTGTTTAAATACTTATTTGAGCAGCTTAAAGAAAAATTTGTTCATTTTGATCACAATTCATGCCAAGTAATGCCTGGAAGGCTGGAATAGAAGAAAAGAAGCTCTCAATTGCATCAGTGCTGTAAAATAGTTAAGTTCCTTAGAGACCTTTAGGGTACCTATATGCCTATTATAATAGGCATTAGGCTTGGTGAGGAAGGATAATGATGGAGCCTAATTATTAAAAGCTCCCTCACTCCTCTCCCCCCTCATTGCAGACAGGAATAAACATCTGTTAGTGTCATTGTTCACAACAAAGCAGGTGAAAAGTAATTTGCCAAAAAAATACACGCGGAAGTGACTTTTCGACTTTTCCTCATTTGGGGGACACGATTAATACGGGGGATACTCTATTTCGTGACACCGGTCTATGTCCCGTATAATCCAGACAAGGTGCCCTGGTAGGCAACAGCGTTGAAGCGTTGGATAATGACTGAGATGCTCTAAAACAGAAATATTATTTCGCGTAAATCTCCAGAGGACCTCGACATCCGGCGACTAATCTCGGACACAAAGACGAGACCAATTCATTGTTGATGGGGTCCATTGTTTCGACGGCTAAGGGGACGAAAGGGTATACGTCCTTTGGAGGTCCAAATAATTTGAGATTTTCCTTGTGGTGGCTTTCTCCGCCGCTCTCCCGGCTTCAGTCGCGTTCTCGAGGAGACGAGGACGTACGATCGCGGCTACAGTGTCCACCATGCATGGTCGCGTCCAAAATCAACGCCCTCCCGTTACTCCAGGGGATTAGAGTCTGACCGTCCGGTCTTTCCCCTCCAACCCGGTCTTTCCCCTCCAACCTGGCATGCCCGACGGCTCCTTGATTGCCGGAGTTCCAGCTCTATAAATTTGGACCCAGTGGCGGCGCTAGGGGACGGCTTAGCCCCCCTATCAGAGACTCAATCCCCCCTAAAAAAAAGGCCATCCGGGTTTTTTACATGCAAAACTGACATTTTCGACCGGATGACTAAAAAAAGTCGTCAAAATTTTTGGCGGACACAAATGGAAAATTTCCATGAGATTTCGGCTGGATGACTAAAAAAAGGTCGTCAGAAATTATTTTTTGCGGATGAAAAATGAAAATGGAAAATTTCCTCCGGGAGGCTTCAGCCCCCCAAACCTGAAATTCTGGGGCCGCCACTGAATTAGACCGAGGTAGATACGGTCTTTGATGCATGGTACGTGCTGTGTCTTGCCTGTCGACCGAATCCAATTGAGGGAGCATGAGAGACCATGCGAATCCCATCCATTATGATGACATTATCCCCTATCATCATCAACGTTATCATCATCATCATCATTATCGTTGTCGTCATCATCATCATCATCATCATCATCATCATCATCATCATCATCATCATCATCACTGTATTTTGCTAAAAGCTTAATAAAAAAAGAGAAAGCTATATAGCTAGGTTAGGCCTATGTAGCGAAGTTTGCTAATTACCGTACCGTACCCTAATAACTTTTTCTCTAGGCTACGGACAGCCCGTACGTGGATCTGAGAACTGAGTTTGATCGCAATTGTTGCAATTACCTTTTAAGGCCTATTTATGACCGGGTGTTATTACTGACAATGAACGAACAATCAGATTTACTCTGTTGTTGATCGGAGCAGAGACCTCTATTCAGATCTCTGGAGTGATGGGGAAGAAGTGGTTGATGAAGCTGATCCTGATGACAATCGCATGGATCGAATTATTGTGCGAGAAATCGAGTTGCAACACAGATCCAGGAAGTATAAAATTATGATTACATCTAATAAACTATCCTCTAGCTCAGCGGTTCTCAACCTGTGGGTCGCGATCCCCACGGGGGTCGCCTGACGATTTTCCAGGGGTCGCCTGAACCCTTCAGAAATTTGCAAAAGATGTTCACAATTATGGCGATTTCAGCGTTTTCTGCTCTATCAACTTCAAATAATTTTTTTTAGCTTACTTATACTTTTGCTATGAACCATTAGGCTATATAGCATGCAGCAGCTAATTTTATTTTTGTGATTTTTGTTTTAAAGTGTAGATTCCACTTTTACCATTGTTCTAAAAAAGGAACAATATTCGGCTTACTCATAGAATCTGTGCTGTCCGCTAGTCAGGCCAATACATGGGCGGAGACTTTTGAGACATAATTATGCAGCGAGGGCGGTCTCCCGAAGTCTGTTGTGGGGACTGAGCTGCTTACAGTGTCCCCAATATTTCAGAAATAATTATTTCCTATATAATCAATAATTTCTACCTTGTTATCCATAATAAACAATTTTTTAAAGATGTCAGTATAAAATTCTATAATTACCGTGTGCATATCAAACAATGAGGTTGAAATATTTGTTGAAATTTTAAACCACATTCTTGAGCACTGAAATCATGAGCGCGCAAATAAAATATAATTTAACCAATGGGGAAGCCTTGGAAGGACATTTATTGAAGTCTTAAACCATGTCTATCAGTATTGAAATTATGAGGCTTTTTTGGACCACACAGATTAAAATGCGATCATGGCAGAGTGGATACAAAAACAATAATAATAATGGGAGGGACACTTTTGAAGTTTTGAACCACGACTAGCAGCAAATAAAAGAATGATGACCAATTTTGCTAATATTACAACCTAAAATGCCACCATTGCAGTGTGGAAATTCAAAAACTTTTGACAACGAACTTTCTCAAGCCTCTTCCCTGCTCGCTGCATTCATAGAGAACACAAATAGCATTTACAAAATGAATCGGCTATGTTAAAAGAGTGTTAAGAAAAGAACTGCTAATGAAGAATTTTCAGAGTAGCCTATTGAGTTAAGAAAAGAAGAACTAATTGCCAATTTTCAGAGTAGCCTAGGCTATTTATTGTTTAATAGATGCATCATGATTCATGAATAGTCTGAATCGATGAAATCCGAAAAATAAACTGAAGTGCCATCGTAACTATGCTGGAAATCATAAGCAGTATTTTTAGAACAGCTGATGACGCCATGAAGGCACGCATGAGATGGGAGTGAGAGAGAAGTTCCAGTAACAAGGCGTGGCAGTTGTTGAAGTGTCACAAACTGAACAGACTTGTGAAACTTGAACTTCAAATAGCACTCTTGCAGAATCGCCATTCAGAGCCAGGAAACCTCACACAATTGCCAAAAGCAGTTTCGAATTATGAAGTGAAAATGCATGACAATGGTGACAAAAATGCAGTGACGGAGTTAGAAACGCGATCAATTTTGTTGTTAGGGGTCGTGACAACTTTCGAAAGCTTACCAAGGGGTCGACGCAATAAAAAGGTTGAGAACCGCTGCTCTAGCTGATTGCTTAAAATTGATATCTCTTCTCTAATAAAATTCAATAGACACGATTCCGAATGCCCTTGAAAATTAATGCTGCGTGTCGCAGTGGCGGCGCCAGGATTTCAGGGTTTTTTTTGGGGGCTAACGTGGTAAATCGCCCAAAATTTTTATTTTTACATGGGAGAAAAAATGGATGGCCTTTTTTAGGGGGGGGGCTTAGCCCCCTAGCCCCACTGGCGTGTCGTTGTAGAAAACGAACAATAAATATCTTCCTTCAGCGTATGCTAGGCCTAGGCCTACTTGTTAGCAACACTAAGTGATATATTTTTTATACGCCTATCCATTTCACTTAGCAAACTTTCAACTGGCAAAGAGTTGGTAGTCGATCGATATTCGTTTCTAGGCCTATTTGAATAAGCCTGCGAATAGGCTGCAGTGGTTCCCGCGACTTACCTTTTGTGGGCGCTGTAGAAGTTCCGAGTTTATGACTACTATTTGATAGACTGAGTCTTGTAGAAGAATATAAATTTGTCAATACGACTGCCCTGATAATATTCAAGCCTTCTCTGATAATAATTATTAGGCCTATTTAGTATTAATTTTAAGCCATTATTCGTAAGACTTAAAAAATTTAAGTAGGCTATTGGGCCTATCAGGACAGAGCAGTGACCAATGTTTCTGTTTTTCCCCCACAGAGGAACTTAAATCCAGTCATGCTGAGTGCGGGGGAAGATTTCAGTATTTGGAATGTTCAGACGGCAGAATCATAAGGATCATGGATGCGTTCTATTCAGTTAATAAAACCTCTTTGCATGATTGTCATCAAGCAATAGACCTATCTTGCGATCGGTCATTCAGTCTCGATGACTGCTACAACTTAGCCTACAAGTTCGCTGTGTAGAGAACGTATTATTCTCTACGTTTAACGACACTCCTGCTATTCCTTGTTAAGTTACATATAACTGTGTGTGTGTAAGCGTGTGTGATTGTGTTGTGTAGGTATGTGTGGTTGTTGATGTGGAGTTAGGAATTGGGAAGGGCAAGAGCTGGGGATATAGATGGAATTTTGCAAGCAACAGTGACAGCGCATTTCAACTACCAACGCTTGCTGAAGAAATTGTGTGTAAGAGTGACTTTGCAGTTTGCTTCCTATATAAGGCCCGGCATTCTCTGTTTGGACGCTCTCGATGTGTGGATGCTGCCGATGTCGTCTGGTTGTCGTTGGAATGCAGCAGATTGCCGAACGATTCTGGAAACGCCAGCATGATTGTCTGGAGATATACGAGTCAACAGCGGGTTGCGCAGGCATCGTAAGACGCACCTCGTAGGCTACTGTTCTTGAATCGCATTCGTTGAAGTCGTAATTGGAGATCGGAGCCCGGAAGCCAGGAAGGAAAGGAACTGCTTTCGTTAACGACGGAATTCTGTGCGGAGATTCTGGATTCTGTGAGAGACGCTGTGGAAGGGATTTTTCATTCTTTATAGAACGGGAGTCGGTTTCTACAAGGAAGGCTTGGAGAGAGAGAGAGAGACGCTGGATTCTTGTTTACAAACGAACACCGCAGCCGCAACAGCTGAGTACTATAATATAGACCTAGAAATATACGAGGGGAAAAACCCTGCATCATAAAATTCCAATAATTATTACTGCTACGTTTCTTGGGCTACAGTGTGTGTGTGTGTGTGTTGTATGGATGACCGTATTATAATTAGATTGAAAGCGAAAGTGAATTCAGCTAGATAATAATATTGTAGTAGATAGGCCCATCCTAAACTTTAAAGAGATACTGTTAATTCTAAACTACTGCCATTTGATTGCTTTTTGTGTTAACAAGAAAAATAGCTAAAGCTATATTAAATCGTACTATGTCTCTTTCATCTTTGAATAGGATAGACACTGCTGTTTTTGAAGAAGGAGGAGAAGGGCTTAGAAGAGGCGACAGTCGAAGTTCATCGCCCTTACTTAGGCCTAGGTCTAGCATGGAAGAGTTGATGTTACAAATGAGTGTGACTCTAGCTAATATGGACCAAAGACAGAGAGAAACTAATGAACGACTGAATGTACGAATGAATGAGATTGTTACAAGTGTGCATGATGTAATGAGTGAACAGAATGATATACAGGAACGGTTGATGATGGTGATGTCTGGTGATCATGAAGTTATGAATGTTGGTGGCATAAATACACGACTGACTGCCACTTCGACTGAAGACGTTAGAGAAAGAGAGAGAGTGAGATGGATGGATAGAGGGAGAGACCAAGAAGGAGCTTACAAGGAGCTGAGTATAAGAGAGGAAGAAACGAACCCTGGTCATGATATGAACATGATTACAGAAAGACCTTCTGTCGCGCCAACTCAGGCACCTACGTCGGACGGAAGAGAAGGAGGGGAGAATTTGTTGGGACAGCCGGTGGGTAGATTTAGTGCTAGGCTTCAGGGGAAGCCTAGGCCTAACTATTCGGATTTGAACCGGTTGGGTTTCCTTCACGGTCGGGTAGATTTCCCTTCTTCACTCGTGGGAACAGGCCTAGCCGAGGAAAGGGAGCAGAGTGAGATTATGAGTGGAAGGGCCCCGTTACAGCCTACTGGAGCGACGTCAAGAGGAGCAGTAGCGCCCTCCTTTGCCGCTACCAGGACAGCAACCGTGTCCAGTGGGGGCAAACCCCCTTGTAGCGTCGTCAACGAGATAAATCAAGAGACAGAGGAGGATGAAGTGAGAGTAAGCAAAGAAGCAGCCAGGGTCAATTTTGGGGGCGCTAGGCCTAAAGAGGTCAGTAGGAAGCGAGAGGCTTTCTTGAGTAGTGCCAGACCGGGCGACGACCTACTACGGGGGGGCGACGGACACGACAATGGCGACGACGGATTGGATTCGAGTCATGGAAGACGAAGAGAACATTACAATGGTGACGAAGAAACGGAAAGAAGTCATGTGGATAGGACTGGTCGGATAGTGAACGATGAGATGACGGAAAGGTCTTTTGTTGGAAGACGAGGACAAAGACTAGACGTTGACAATGAATATAGGGATAGAATGTTGAGAAGACAAGACACAAATTCTAGACTAAGATTTGATGATCATGAATGTGATTTTGATGTTGTTGATGATTATGATGATGTTGAGTGTGGCATAAGAAACGAACGGCGGAACCAAAATTTTGAAAATTATTTGGGGGGTCCGAACGTTGTTGTTGGAGCATTGCCAAACGTATGCAATGGAAATCTGCTGGATTATTTACCTGCAACTCAAGTGCGTATGTATCCGGGACGATCGACGAGTCATGACACATTTATGTCACGACAATTACCTGTGACGTCAGTGTTGTCAAACTACAATAACTCTGTTGGGGTGACGATGCTGCAAACGAGTGACTCTGTTTTGCGAGTGGGTGACAGATGGCCGAGACTGAATCATGTTGCGGCCCAGCAATACCAGCCGAATGCTCAAACATTCGCCTGTGTACCGAAAGTGTCTGTTGCTACCCAGACGTTGGGCGATGAAGTGAAGAATAATTATTCTGCGCAACTGGCTCCTGCTGCAGTATCTGCGAATGTCAGCGGATCAAACAGAAACAGTAATCAGATTAAATTGGGCTACTTCAATGGGAAGACGCCGCTACCAGTGTTCTTGAGGCGCCTCGCGATTTGTCGTCGGCAGAATAATTGGACTGAAGCGGATAGTCTTAATCACCTCTGTTGTGCGTTGGTGGACGAAGCTGCGTTGATTTTTCCAGAGGAGGAGATGGATGGAGTGACCACAACTGCCGAGGTCATAAATAAACTTCGGATTCGTTATGGCTCGGAAGACCAGCATACGATGTATCAAGTTCAGTTAAGCTCAAGACGGCAAAAAGCAAATGAGGATTTGGGTCAATTGGCTGCAGACATTAATCGCCTTATGTCGTTAGCTTATCCAGGAAAGACATCAGTTCATAGTGAGATGGTGGCAGTAAAAAGCTATCTTGACGCCTTATCTGACCGTGACCTTGCGTTGAAAGTATTGGAACGGGAGCCAAGGGATCTACAGAGCGCTGTGAAGATTTCTCTGCGTTTACACAGTTACAAACAAGCTGAACTGGGAAACGATACGAGTTATAAGACAACTGGTCGAGTGAGGTCAGTTATGAAAGGTGAGGATGAAGAAGAAATGAAATCGGAACGTGTTACGGCCCGTCAAAATAAAAACGAGCGCAACACGAACGAAAACAGAAACAGACCGCGGAATGACGTAGACATGGGGTATCATCCTGAACATAGACACTCCGCGCCGCGTCAAAGCCAGCAAGCATGGACGCCGAGACAACAGAG
The DNA here is from genome assembly GCA_949752735.1 of Lumbricus terrestris. Taxonomy (NCBI): domain Eukaryota; kingdom Metazoa; phylum Annelida; class Clitellata; order Crassiclitellata; family Lumbricidae; genus Lumbricus; species Lumbricus terrestris. Next base: position 53,217,602 of record OX457039.1, read on the forward strand.
TTACAATCGCAACGAAGAGTATAGACAGGACGCACGACGCTGTTGGGGATGTGGAGGTTTGCACCTATTAAGAAATTGCACCTACCGAACGCAGGGAGAGTTTAATAGAGGCAATAATGATAGGCCTAATTATATGACAAATTCGCAAGGAAATCACATGCGAACGCCTCCAGCGAACAACGTGAGATTCATTCAAAATTCTGCAAGTGCATATCTGAAAGCGAAAGTGAATGGAAAACTTTCTTGGGCTCTTCTGGATACTGGTTCACAGCTATGTCTGGCACCTGAAAAACTGGTAAGGCGATGTGACATAGAACCGTCTCAACAAACATTGTTGGCTGCAAACAATACTCAGATTGTTGTAGTCGGACAAACAAAACTGAAAATGATGTTGAACGGCAGGAAATTCCTGGTGAACGCTTTGGTGACGCCACAGTTGTCGGAAGTGATTCTAGGGTACCAGTGGATGCGTGAGCAGAATGTAGTGTGGAATTTAAAGGAAAAATGGGTGAACGTACGAGGTCAAAGAGAAACACTGCATCTCAGGAACCAATCTTCTAGTTGTCGTCGGGTAGCAGCGGAATGTGACGTGATTGTTCCTCCGTTCAGCGAGATAAATGTAGGAGCCTACGCCATCCTACCGGATTTAAAAGACGCAGAATATCCTTGGGCTACTTTTCCGACTGTATTGAATTCCGGACTATTGGTAGCAGGAATTCTATTACCTGCACGTGCTGTTGACCTGACGCTGCGAGTACTGAACCCTACAGACCAGGCGATCAGACTAAAGAAAGGAGAGCGTTGTGATGTTGAATCCGTTACTGTTTTTGAAGAGGAAGCCAGTGACGCGACCCCTGCAAGGTGTGCAGTGGTACAGAACGCCGCAGCGACCGAGGAAGATGCGGAAACTGTCCTGAAACCGCTGTGGGAAAATGTCGATGAAGGAGTACCGGACGATGTACGTCAGAAACTGAAAACTATGCTGATGGAAAATCGTCACGTGTTCTCATTGAGTGAGTGGGACTTGGGATTTACTCGTGTACTACAGCATCGGATTGATACTGGTACAGAAGCACCAGTGAGACAAGCACTTCGTCGGCAACCTCTGACGTTGTTGCCTGTGATTGATGAACAGGTGGAACTGATGCTCCAGCAAGGATTAATAGAACCTTCGTGCTCTGAGTGGTCTTCCAATGTTGTGGTGGTGCAAAAGAAAGATGGCGGACCTAGAATTTGTCTAGACTACAGATTTTTAAATCGTAAATCTCGGAAGGACGTCTACCCACTGCCGCTCATCAATGAATGCCTGGATGCATTGGGAGGAACGAAATGGTTCAGCACATTTGACTTGAGATCCGGATATCATCAGGTAGAAGTACACCCGGATGATCGTCATAAAACAACCTTTATAACACGTCGTGGGAGCTATCAATTCAGAGTCTTACCTTTCGGCCTGTGCAATGCTCCAGCCTGTTTTAGTAGGATGATGAATTTGGTGATGTCTGGTCTGAATTTTGCGATTTGTTTGATATACTTGGATGATATCATTGTTTTCGCTTCTGACCTAGATACGCATCTGGAGAGACTTGTGCACGTGTTGACTAGACTGGGCAGTGCAAACTTGAAGCTGAAACCGTCGAAATGCCATATTTTACAGAAAAGTGTGTTATTTCTCGGACATATTGTGAGTGGAGAAGGATTGGCGACAGATCCAGAGAAAATTTCGGCCGTACAGAACTGGCCTACGCCGGTGAAGCTGAAGGATGTAAGAGAATATCTTGGATTGTGCTCTTACTATAGAAGGTATGTGGATAACTTCGCGCAGATAGCAAAGCCATTGCACGAGTTAACGAAGAAATCAACTAGATTTGTGTGGACGCCAGAATGTCAGACCGCCTTCGATGTGCTAAAAAAAGCATTGACGGAAGCGCCAATACTCGCCCTACCGAGCGATGAAGGAACATATGTGCTTGATACAGATGCTTCAGGACAGTCGGTAGGAGGGGTGCTGTCTCAGTTGCAAGACGGCGTAGAGCGTGTAATTTGCTATGGAAGTCGCGTTTGTACCGATGCAGAACGGAATTACGACGTGACGAGACGTGAATTATTGGCTGTAATTCACTTCTTGAAAGTATACAGACCGTATCTGCTGGGTCGTAAGTTTTTGCTACGGACTGACCATTCAGCTCTACAGTGGTTGAGAAAGACGCCGACGCCTATTGGTCAGCAGGCTCGATGGTTGACAGTGATGGAGGAATTCGACTTTGATATAGTGCATCGGGCGGGACGCCATCATAATAATGCAGACGCCATGTCAAGACGACCGTGTGTAGTCAATGCAATTCATGGTACAACAGCGCCGCCAGGCGAGGATGTGGAAACGAGTGATGATGAGGACCGTACAGCAGCGCCGCCTGGAGAAGATGACGAAACGAGTGCCGTTGGGGTTGACGCAATCGCGCCACCTAGTGAAGCTGAAGGAACGTTGGATAACTGGAGCAGTGCTGTCATTACAGAAGAGCAGAGCAAAGATAAAGATTTGCAATGGATTATTGCAAAGAAACTGGAATCAACAGAAGCGCCTAGTCCAGAGGAATTACGAAGCAAGAGTCCTGATGTTAAGTTACTAGTGGCACAATGGCCGCAGCTGAAGGTCAAAGATGGCCTATTGACGAGAAGCTGGCTGAGCACAGAAACCGAGCAAGAGAGATGGCAACAGATTGTTATGCCTCCTGCTAGGCGTGGTGCTTTGATTCGTTTAGCACATGAAGGCATGTCTGGTGGTCACTTGGGGCTACGCCGAACAATGGCCCAGGTGCAACGAAGAGCTTATTGGCCAGGATGGAGAGAGAGTGTTCGTCTAGAATTGAGACGTTGCGTTCCGTGTGCACGTTACTGCCGTGGAAAGCCACCTCGACAAGGACCGTTGCAGAACATGGTTGTTGGAGCTATAGGAGAGGTCGTAGCTCTAGATTTGACTGGACCACATCCTGTATCGTCCAGCGGGCACAAATATATTCTGACGATTATTGACCATTTTAGTAGATGGGCGGAAGCTGTTCCGGTAAGGAACCAAGAAGCAGTGACGGTAGCCAAAATACTAGTGGAGCAATGGATATCACATTACGGTTGTCCGTTACAGCTGATTACGGACCAGGGAGGATGCTTCGAGGCTGAACTGTTCAAGGAATTGTGTCGATTGCTTCAGATAGATAAGGTACGTACGACGGCCTATAAGCCGTCTTCCAATGGACTTCTGGAGAGATTTCATGGGACGATGAACTCCATGATTGCCAAGGTCGTTGCCAAGAACCAAAGAGACTGGCACGTACAGTTGCCCTTGCTCATGGCTGCTTATCGTGCAAGCGTACACAGTTCAACGAACTTTAGTCCAAATAGGTTGTTTCTTGGTCGTGAGGCTTGTCTTCCAATTGATCTGGTATTGGGAGATTGTTATGAGAAGGAAAAGGTGCCTAGTTGTCATGACTTTGTGTATGAAAAAGGACAACAGATACAAGCGAATTTTGCGTTGGCGAGAGAAACAATGCAAAAGCAGGCCGAAGTACGAGCCTTTCGTTATGACTTACGAGTGCGGCCGAAGAAGTATGAAGTAGGTCAGCTGGTATGGTTTTACATGCCACGCCGCCTAACTGGAATTCAGCGGAAATGGTCCCTTCTAAATCAAGGACCATATCGCATTGAGAAGCAATTGGGTCCCGTATTGTATCTTATACGCAAGACACCAAGAAGCCAGGCAAGGATAGAGTATGTTGATAAACTGAAGCCATACTTTGGGAGCGCTGAAAATGAACAAAGTAGGTCAGTTGAGACAATGGAGGAGGAAGAGGTCGTTCAGCAAGGCAGTAAAATGAATCGACCGAAAAGAAGTATAAAAGTGCCACAGCGTTACTTGTAGTCTGTATAAAAATTGACTATAGGGACTATATGCTGTAGTGTGTATATATAGTAGAGTATAGGTGTGTAGTGGATGAAGAAAAATGTATTGTCGTAAAATGGAAACTGGAAGAGGAAAAAGATTAACAAAACGATTGTGGATTAAGGCGTTAGATGTAAATTGGGCAATTAGGTCAAAACATGCGCCGCCGGCCAGCCGCCGATGTCTGCAAGGATAGCCTGGAGGCGGGTATGAAAGATGATACGAGGAATATGTAGATTAAGCGACGGCGAATGAAGAAGACCGACGTTGGAAGCAGATGACAATGACAAATGATTTCACACTAGTATGTCATATTAAACTGTAACAGTTATTAGGCCCAGTTTTTGGAAATAGGCTACTAGGTGAAGCGGGGTTGGAGGGAAGAAGTCCCGCCCATATGGAACAGGGAGATGCTGGTCTTTTTAAGGTAGAACGCGCGTCCCTCTTTGTTAGTCTGCAGATTTTTCTTGATGAGCGGAAGTCGATAAGTCAAATTAGTGCAGAAAAGAGAATTGTTTCGTGTAAAAGGAAAAGAAATGGCATCCTGTAACAACGAGACGGGTGAGGTTGGAAGCCAGACAATGATAGGCCCCGAGATGGACGCCTACCTGGACCACCTAGATAACCACGGCTTTGGAGTGGACATTAATGAAGAGAAGGATGAGGGAACGACGGATGTACCATCCTCGCTCTCACCCATCTCAGATGTGGGGGAAGGAGAGTCATCCGCCGGAAGATCGGATATCGTGCCGACGCCGACCGCTAGAGGACCTACTACCGGCATTGATCAGCCGACCTGGAGGATACACTCAACTGGCGTACTCTTCCGGATGTTTGAAGGGATGCTTCAAAAAGGGTCAATTTACTTGGCGCCAGCTGAGATTTATCGTTTGCGGATGATGGTGCCACCGTTGAGTCTGAACGTGGATCTACTGCCGGCCATGTTGACAACCGTGCAAACGCTCGCTAGTGTTCCCAGCGTGCATAGCGTGCTACGTGTCTGGAGCAGCCGAGAACATACGATCGTCCTGGAAAGCTGTCTGCAACCGACCGGGCGACCGCGAAGCATGGATGTTGGAAACGAGAGCTATGCGTGCGACTTCGGCCTGTGGAGTCTGGCCGTACAGGTGATACTCCGTTTCATCAATCAAGGAACGCCATCCAGTGAGCTTGTGTTCCTGGCTGAGATAGGGGATATCTCAAGAGATGCGGGCATACATTCATGGGCTGTGGATGTAATTGTACACGCCTTATATTTCGTTAAAAGAGCCAGTTGGGTTTGGGGTTTGTTCACGAATGGGGGCAGTTATGCTTGAAATAAGGGTAGGGTCACTGCTAAACAAGGCTGGTAAATCATTTACTGTTGTACATGCAGTATAAAGACTATCGTGTGCTTGACAAGCGATGTTGAACTGTTGATTGAAATAATGTTTAATTAGTCAAATAAGGAAGTTATAGTTGTGTTTAGAAAGAACGTTTCATTCGTTGGACTAATGGAAGATCGATGATTTTTTTTATGTTGCTGTTATTTTAAGATCACATTATGGATTTAGATAATTATTGATTAGGGACACACAGCTATTGTAACTGTTTCTCTCTATGGTCGAAAGTCGAGAGTGGAGGCGTGTGTAGAGAACGTATTATTCTCTACGTTTAACGACACTCCTGCTATTCCTTGTTAAGTTACATATAACTGTGTGTGTGTAAGCGTGTGTGATTGTGTTGTGTAGGTATGTGTGGTTGTTGATGTGGAGTTAGGAATTGGGAAGGGCAAGAGCTGGGGATATAGATGGAATTTTGCAAGCAACAGTGACAGCGCATTTCAACTACCAACGCTTGCTGAAGAAATTGTGTGTAAGAGTGACTTTGCAGTTTGCTTCCTATATAAGGCCCGGCATTCTCTGTTTGGACGCTCTCGATGTGTGGATGCTGCCGATGTCGTCTGGTTGTCGTTGGAATGCAGCAGATTGCCGAACGATTCTGGAAACGCCAGCATGATTGTCTGGAGATATACGAGTCAACAGCGGGTTGCGCAGGCATCGTAAGACGCACCTCGTACTGTTCTTGAATCGCATTCGTTGAAGTCGTAATTGGAGATCGGAGCCCGGAAGCCAGGAAGGAAAGGAACTGCTTTCGTTAACGACGGAATTCTGTGCGGAGATTCTGGATTCTGTGAGAGACGCTGTGGAAGGGATTTTTCATTCTTTATAGAACGGGAGTCGGTTTCTACAAGGAAGGCTTGGAGAGAGAGAGAGACGCTGGATTCTTGTTTACAAACGAACACCGCAGCGGCAACAGCTGAGTACTATAATATAGACCTAGAAATATACGAGGGGAAAAACCCTGCATCATAAAATTCCAATAATTATTACTGCTACGTTTCTTGGGCTACAGTGTGTGTGTGTGTGTGTTGTATGGATGACCGTATTATAATTAGATTGAAAGCGAAAGTGAATTCAGCTAGATAATAATATTGTAGCAGATAGGCCCATCCTAAACTTTAAAGAGATACTGTTAATTCTAAACTACTGCCATTTGATTGCTTTTTGTGTTAACAAGAAAAATAGCTAAAGCTATATTAAATCGTACTATGTCTCTTTCATCTTTGAATAGGATAGACACTGCTGTTTTTGAAGAAGGAGGAGAAGGGCTTAGAAGAGGCGACAGTCGAAGTTCATCGCCCTTACTTAGGCCTAGGTCTAGCATGGAAGAGTTGATGTTACAAATGAGTGTGACTCTAGCTAATATGGACCAAAGACAGAGAGAAACTAATGAACGACTGAATGTACGAATGAATGAGATTGTTACAAGTGTGCATGATGTAATGAGTGAACAGAATGATATACAGGAACGGTTGATGATGGTGATGTCTGGTGATCATGAAGTTATGAATGTTGGTGGCATAAATACACGACTGACTGCCACTTCGACTGAAGACGTTAGAGAAAGAGAGAGAGTGAGATTGATGGATAGAGGGAGAGACCAAGAAGGAGCTTACAAGGAGCTGAGTATAAGAGAGGAAGAAACGAACCCTGGTCATGATATGAACATGATTACAGAAAGACCTTCTGTCGCGCCAACTCAGGCACCTACGTCGGACGGAAGAGAAGGAGGGGAGAATTTGTTGGGACAGCCGGTGGGTAGATTTAGTGCTAGGCTTCAGGGGAAGCCTAGGCCTAACTATTCGGATTTGAACCGGTTGGGTTTCCTTCACGGTCGGGTAGATTTCCCTTCTTCACTCGTGGGAACAGGCCTAGCCGAGGAAAGGGAGCAGAGTGAGATTATGAGTGGAAGGGCCCCGTTACAGCCTACTGGAGCGACGTCAAGAGGAGCAGTAGCGCCCTCCTTTGCCGCTACCAGGACAGCAACCGTGTCCAGTGGGGGCAAACCCCCTTGTAGCGTCGTCAACGAGATAAATCAAGAGACAGAGGAGGATGAAGTGAGAGTAAGCAAAGAAGCAGCCAGGGTCAATTTTGGGGGCGCTAGGCCTAAAGAGGTCAGTAGGAAGCGAGAGGCTTTCTTGAGTAGTGCCAGACCGGGCGACGACCTACTACGAGGGGGCGGACACGACAGCTACTCATGTCATTTATACGACAGCAAAAGCGCTGTGTAACAACGCGCAGAAATGTGACGGAATGTTTGCCAACCCAGCTACGTCTCAAGTCAGAACGAATTGCAGCAGCGACTCCACGAATAATTGTGTCACGTTTGCACTGACCTTCACTTGTATACTGGACAACAGTAGGCCAAGTCTTGCTTCGAATCCACACACCACTACTGCTGGTAATATGTCACATCAATGCTACAAGTGCCTGTTAGGCCTACTTTCTTCACTGCTCCTGCATCGCCATTTCCTTCGGCACATGTAAAGCTAAATGGCTGTAACATTACAATAATATTGCTATTAGCATTTTATTTGGTGCAATATGACATTTTCAGTGGTACTTAGACTAGGATGTCATATATCTTATTAATTTAAGGCCTAGGCCTATTATAGTTGTCTGATGTTTCACTTCAAAGTGACCACTAAATGGCTTCTCTCCAGCGCTAGGCTACTGTTAAAATTTCAAACTGTCAAATTTCAAAATGTAGCCTATTGTTCTTTGAACTCTTAGTAAAAAAATAAAACCTAGTTACTACATAGCTTCTCAATTTTGGTTGCCTTGTATTGTTTATTATTAGTAAAAAAAGACCTAATCACCACATAGCTTCCCAATTTTGGTCGCCTTGTCTTGTTTATTATTGCAGAGGCACTGTAAAAACCCTCAGATTATAGGCCTGTAATAAATGATAGGCCTAATTATGATTTGAGTGGCTGCTAATGGATCGGAGTGTACGTTCTGTCCTCAGGCGTTCACGAAACGAAGGTTGGGCGCATCGTGCACAGTTTTCTCCATTGATGTCTTTTCTTGATCCTCGTTATCAGGTCCACCGTTGAGAGTAGGCTAACTGTTAAAAATTCATTCCACGTTCTGATGCTATTCATCCTATTCGTTTTTTTATATCTGCTTCGAGCACGTGACCCTGGTGTTGGGCCTTGATTTAGACCGATTTCGTTTTCCAAACAACTCTCATCTTTCTTCATTGTATGTCAAAAGTTTTAAAATTGCTAACTGTCTCTCCTCTAAGCAGATTTGACACGTACGGTTCCTCTGAAAACCAAACGTTTCAAGTCGGTTACCATTCAGTTGATATTTAGCTGTCCATGCATTGCATATGCCTTCCCGGAAGGCATAGGCTATTAATCTCAAGCATTTAATCTCGAATGCATTTTTTTTCTTGCCTCAATATTTCTCAAAGTTCATAATAGATTGTTTCGGGATATATTATTATAAACCCCAGGTTTTGTTTTTAGATGGTCGTTTTACGAGAAGTGCGTTTGTCGGACTGATAATCGGAGTGCCTATCGTCACAGCTTCATTTAGTTGCTTTATATTCGTAGGCCTGCTTCTTCTGAGGTAAGTGTGACAAATGTTAAATGAAGTCTTCTCTTGCCATTTATTATCCGACCACAGAAGAGTTGTGAAATTGCCAGTAGGCTAAGCGTAAGCTATACGAGGGCCTATTCGCAGACACACGCGCACACACACACACACACACACACACACACACACACACACACATCACACATCACAGCATGGTCGCTTGCATAATTATTGCAGAAAGATGGTAGACTATTAGGCTACAGCCTACATGTATTTACTCCCTAATAATTCTAGTCTAGCATATATCGGTTTCTGACGACGAGTTTCAGTTGTAAATTTTTACTCTTTTTGAATAAAATGTTATGGACGCCCATGGACCACATGGAACACGGCATGGAGAGCATGGGCGCCCGCACATAGGGGCAAGGGGGTCACTTGCCCCCCTGGAAAATTGAAACCTATTTATCTAATTACTACTTTTGGGGTTTAAGAAATTTCTTCCCATTGAAATACTAATGTTACCAATGATACACTTCAGTGAAAGTCAAAAATTTAAGTAATGAAATCTCTTTAGAAATAAAGAAGCTCTTAATTTTCTGCCTTGCATTTTTTCAAGCTCTTGCTGAAAACAGTAACAATGATTTTCAACCCTCCCGCGAGTGCCCATGCAAATGGTATTCATATCAATTATGCCCTACTTGTCTGGAATCTCGCTGTAGGCTAATGCAATTTTTCACAACTACGCAAGAATTAATTATCAATAAATTACACTAATGTAAAAATTTGAAATTTATCAACAACCCATTGAAATTAAGTAATGGAGATCTACATATTCACCAGCGTTATATATGGAATCAAGTCTGCTTTAAGTCAGGCTGCATTTTGTCCATTTTGCATGCTGCCAGCTAGTACAGAATTTAGGTAGGTCACGCTGTAGAAAAACTTGGATAATTGATACTGGTTATCACGCCTCGAGATTTTCTCCCAAAACCATGTCGTCTCCTCTGTTCAAAAGAGTTGATACTCCATTCTTCTGATCCTCGGGATCCTCCACATTCCTAAACGACACCTGCAATAACATCTGACCCTCTGGATACAGGACACGGACCTCTTTCTTGACTATCCTTTAAACAGCCTGATGCAGCGCTTCTGAATAAGCTGGTGCCCTACAATTGACTTTGGAGTGGCACTTTAGAAGTCTATAAATTACGATTAAAATATAGAAGTAACTTGATGGAGCACTTACCCCTTTAAAACTGATGCCTGTTTCTCGTTCATTTATTCATTCATTATATGGCGCCCCTTCAAAAACCTACTTTTTAACATTCTACTTTTGATTTTTAATAAATTTCTTAGCTCTAAGAAAACTATTCGTATTGAGAATGATATGCCTACACCAAATGAAACTGAGAAATATGCATTAAGAAACCTCTTTGAAAAATACCCATATTCTCACTTTCCAGTTTTGCAATTTTTAAGCTCTTGCGACTAGGAAATTTAACCGTGACCAACTTAAAAATTTTGCCCCCCCTGCAAAAATTTCTGCGGGCGCCCATGAACATGTAGGCTAGCCTACTATATATGTGGTTAAGTGTAAAAGATGGCGATACCACGCGCATAGGCCTACAGGATATTAAGTTAAAGCTAAACTCGGTAATTTTAGAGCAATGATATAGATCGAGGCCGAGGCGAAATTGAATGTTTGTTTCGTTTACAGAACTCAAATTGGATAAATTGTTGGTTTAGGCTATCTCTATTTTTCACGTGCTTTAAATTCCCACCATTAGGCTATTTATGTTTCCCACCATAACCTGACATTTTTTCGCGGTCGCCAATTTGGCAGACAATCAAGGCCGTAGCGGGGTGTGTGTGCTTGAACATCCCGAAATAAAATAATGAAAAAATGCATTTATTTGCACAGGATGTATGAGCTTCAATGTAGGCCTATAATGTAACTTCAAGCAAAAAATAGTCGAAAATCGCGGAAAATAGTGCTTTTTGCACCACGGTAAACGTATTACGAGCCAAAATAGGTACAAAAAGCAGGTGATGACTAAAAAAGGTGTCAGGAAATTTCACCCAAAAGAAAAAGTCGGGAAATAATCCCCAAATCAAATCCTGACTACGGCCTTGATTACAATCATTTAAAATAAGTGAGTAGTATATATATTCTTTATTGTATCAGCTGCCAAACCGCACTCTGGTTTACATGCATGTCAACAACAAACACAACAAGTAAAAAAGGGACAGGATTAGGCCTATAGTCTAAAACAACCTAAAACGACCCCATAGCAGCATTAATGAGATATCAGGTCTACAATGGTAAAAAAATATGTGGGCCTAAGGAAAACGTTTTCTTCTTTTTCTGATCTCAAGTGTCCTGTCCTTATAATTCATTTCATACTTTTGTTCGTAAGTTAGGCCATAACTATGTCTAATTGTAGCCACAAAGCATCGTTAGCAAAATATTGCTTATACCGAATCAAGTCGAGGAACGAGTACACAATGACCGACTCGACTTGGGAAGACTCACGATCGACTCGACTTACAAGTCGATCGAGTCGACGATTTTTCAATCGACTCGACTTAGTCAAGTTACGATCGACTCGATAGATTGGGGTGTAGTTCAAGCCTGCCGCTAGTCTAATCAAATCTAAGTTTATATAAGATATACGGACCAATGAGATTAGGCCTACGTCCTAACATTTAATCAGATAGGCCTTGGCCTGCAAGTTTCGAATTGTATACTGTTTAGAAGCAGAGAAAGAATAGGGGCGTGGTGGTGTAGTGGTGGCGTCGTTGCCTTGAAGCCGGAAGGTTCGAGGTTCGAATCCACCTCGCCGCGTAAGGACCTTGGGCAAGTTCTTCACTCACAATTGCTCAGCGCTTCGGCGTGAAACTCCGATGCAGTGTCCGCTCTGCATTCGGGAGCGCCTCTGAGTAGAGAGAGCTGGAAGGGGCGCTATAACAAGTGCAGATACATAAAAAAAATTAAAAAAATAAATAGACAATCACAAATGACCTAGGCCTACATGTTATAGCTTTATATGTATACAGCATGTTGACGCATAATTGCAAAATAATTAACCTATTGGCCTCTTGTGCTCAGTGGCGGCGCTAGGGGGGTCTAGTGGGGGCTAAACCCCCCCTAAAAAAAGGCCATCCATTTTTTTCACATGTAAAAATAAACATTTTGGACGATTTACCCCCTTTAGCCCCCAAAAACTGAAATGCTTGTGCTTTCGCATTAGTGGAACTATGGAAGTTGTATAAATATAAATCCAATATTTTGCTTACGATGTAAAAATAAACATTTTGGACGATTTACCCCCTTTAGCCCCCCAAAACTGAAATGCTTGTGCTTTCGCATTAGTGGAACTATGGAAGTTGTCCGGGGGGATAATGTCCGAGAAGATAAATTTTTGCAAGTTTACGGTGACAATCCAGCGATTAAGATACGTTAAAAATGCCGTAGTTTCAGAATATTTTCAGCTCTTTAGTCAGTATATAATTAGTCCTGCCACCTCAAAACGTTCAGTTTGTACGTTAGAACAGGATTCAATAGGTTACGTCGACTTCTAACACTGATATGTGGCAACATTTTGCTCCACCTTATATTCAGCGAGTATTTATGGGACCCGAAACTGTCGCAAACGATACACTTAGATCTGCATGTATATGACACTAAATAGAATATAAAAAAAATCGGCACATGGATTTTTTGAAAAATTTAATAGGCCTACTTGCAATTTTAGCAGACGCATTGAAGCATTTGTAGTCTTTCAAATTTGTAATTAGGCCTAATTAAGGTACCGTAATGAGATATAGAGATGCAGTTGTCTTTAGCAATTTTGGTCAGTATGCCAAAGTCCATTAGTCCAAGTCGACGAAGTCGATCACATCGACCGAACCAAGTCGATCGAGTCGTAGAGAGATCGGCAAGTTGATGAAGTCGATCGAGTCGATCGTAGACCGAGTCAAGTCGATCGTAGCGCACGACTCGATCGATTGCGGTGTAGGCCTATATAGTTGAACCGTTTGAAGTAAAGTTACCTTAATATGTCTGTACAGAAAGCGAAAAACGACACTGAAGACAGAGGACTCGTCTGAAACAACTGAGATGGATGGATCAAAGTGGGACAAAACAAACAGCGTCTACTGCAATGAAATAGCTACGGCACCGGTGTCGAAGAGATACGATGAAGCAGTGTGTGGTCAGACAAGAGTTCCTAAACGCTCAACCACCTCAGATGAAAACATCAGACCAAAGAACCAAAGCGACTCAAACACATACATTTGTCAAAGAGACGAAGAAATGTCGACACAACATGCAAACTTAAAGGTGGAAATTCCAGCGGAACAAACATATTATGCAGAAATTCACACTGACTACGCCGAAATTGCCGAGCCATACACCGAATTACGGGTGCTTCAAAGCCAACTGGAAGCATGTTCAGCGAAGTGAAAGTCGATGATGAAGCTATCGTTTTAGAAAGTTCTTATATTTAGTTTTAGATATAGACCAAGTCTAACTCTAGGCCAACAATCAAATGACAGTCTGTTGATAGGCCTACGTGTCGCAGCTCTGCTTGGTTTTGAATCTCGGTTTATGCTATACGGGTATTTAAGAAACTAAAATCCATGAAGCTTTCTGCATTAATTTTGCTTGACTAAGTATAATCTGATATAATTGCTACTCTGAACTTTCCGACAACCATCATCAACCTCATCAAGTTGGTCAGGATTATTCACAAGAGGCTGAAGCTCTTGCCAAACCTCGTCTCTTTTGTCTTTTGTCCTTCTGTAAGCATTTAATTTAGGCCCTTTTTAAAACCCGGATCCATTGGTCTTGCCAATTATAGTGTCTTTAGAAAAATAGTTAAGATTAATAGACATGAAGAAAATGTGTTGTGATTAATTTGCAGTTAATTGCGATTAAAAAAAATTATTGTGCGATTAATTTCGATATAATTTTTTAATCGAACAACAGCCCTAGAACTAGGGTTCACTTTGGTGACGCTGTCTCTAGGCTACTGGACTCTCACTGTAGCTAATAGCATTGCGAATCTTCGATCTGTTCTTACCGCTGGTATCTGTCTAATTGACAAATTGCACTTGTCACATGTTGGTAAAAGTAAAAAAGGGACAGGATTACAGCCTAAAACAACCTAAAACAACCTAAAAACAGCCTACTGTGTACTGTGACCAGGGGCCGATCCAGGGAGGGGGCAAATCCGGCCATGGCCCCATTCAGGAATTTCTTTAGTTTTGACCAGCTATTCTGGTTTGGAAAGTTAACGTGGCCCACGAGGTCCTTACAGGGGCTTAAGAACACTGTACGACTAAAAAGTCATCAGATTTTTCGGTGATCAAGACGAAATTTTCGATACATTTTCCCCTGTCCCAAGACCAAAAATATTGGGCCCCCTCTTCGAAAATTTCTGTATCCGCCCCTGACTATATGACCATGCAGCTCAAGGCACTTTTGGCAACTGGTCTGGCTATCTGGAATAGTCTGTACCTGTGAGGCTGTGACTCCCTTCTCGCTTCCCCGTGACTCTGCAAGCTCTTTCTTTCGTCTTCTTAAGGACATAGCCTACCTGGGTTGGGAGCGCCTATGAGTAAAAATCTTTAAGGGACGCTATGTAGATTTATGTGATTGATTGAATTCTTAAATTAAGCACAGAGTGAATACGGAGCCTACACTGTAGACCCTACAGTGTACACAATAATTAGGATGCCGACATTATTTTCATAATGCTTCGCATTGCCCTTCATGAGTTCCGATCAGATGAGGCATTAGTGTTGACACAAGCAACGAAAACTTATGGCTCTTACTATCATTTCTGGTTGATTCTAAGATCAATATGCCTGGTAATGGAAACTTCAGTAAGGGCCCCACACATGTGCAAAAGTTGTAGTCTATAGGCTATGTTAAGATCAGTAGTTTTCGAATAATGTGACAAATTGTTCAGAGATTTTAAACTCATTTTTGCTAATATAATTAACAATGATGAAAATTATTCGAATTGCATGTGTGGGGGCCCATGAAGTGCGGGGCTCCTGTTCGCCGAATGATTTGAACATGCATGCCTTAATCCGGCCTTGATGAAGGATGCTTTGCACTGATTCCTATCCAGCAGAAAATTCAGTTTATGGCCATTAATATTATGCGCAAATGTTGTGTTGGCTCTTCCACCTTACAACACCAGCATTTTGCTGTGCTATCTCAGCACTGATAAGAGCCGCCTAAGATTTCAACAAATATAGGCTACTTACAATAATACTATTACTACTACTGCTATTATCATTATGAGCTTTTCATAACAAAGCTGCATGACGTTTGGGCATACACCTATTTCAGTAGCCCAATCTAGGTTTCTGTTCTGAAGTGTAGATCTAATATTAGGCTATATTGTTTCTCGCAAATCGACTGACAAATTATTATAGTTGACACTTTAGCCTATTTTTGCCAAAGCCTGAAAATGGAGCGAAAGATGTACTAAACGAGGTTTAAAAATTGCCTGGCCTGTAAATTATATAGAGGCTTTCTATTTAGCCTATGAACACATTGAACGGCACCTGGATTGAGATGATTACGGAACTGAGTTTGATCGCAGTTGTTTCGTAGACCTACATGAATAACGTCTACATGACAGGGTGTTATTACTGGTGACGATGGAAGAATCAGATTTTCTCTGCTGTTGATCGGAGCGGACGACCTCTACTCAGATCTCTGGAGTGATGTGCAAGAAGTGGTTGATGAAGCTGATCCTGATGACAATCGCTTGGATCGAATTATTGTGCGAGAAATCGAGCTGCAACACAGAGCCAGGAAGTAGGATTAAATCTGAGAAACTCTATCCTCTGAATGATCTCTCTTCTCGAATAAAAATTAATATACACGATTCCGAATGTTGGGAGTCGTTGTAAAAGACGAACAATATTATAAATGAGCGACGAATAGGCCTAGGCTATATCTTGCTCATGCATACTTGCTAGCATCACTTAGTGACATGATGATAGGGGCCGTCCATAAATGACGTCACGCACTTAGAGAGAAGGGATCACAAATTTGAGACAATGTGTGATATCATTAAGACTTTTGTGTTTACGCGTGGCGAGGGAAGTCAAAAATCGTCAAAAATTGAGTGTCGTCATTTATGGACGGCCCCTATAGGACTATAATTTTATTTAATACACCTATGTCTATGACCCATATCACTTAGTAAACCTTCAACTGGCAAAGAGTTGTTAGACGCTCAATAATCGTTTCTCGGCCTCTATAACATTTTAAATTCGTCAACACGAGTGTCCTGATAACATTCAAGCTTTCTTTGACAATTATAATTATTTGGTACTAATTTGCAAACCATCTTTCATACAGCCTACAGCTGGGGGTTCTCAAACTGTGGTGCACGTAGGCCTACCCATGGGGTACGCCCGACGCCGGTAAGGGTACGCAAAACATCCAGAAATGAAAATTTTATTTGAGTTTATGGACTTTAGGCCTAACCATCTTTCTTTGATTAGCAATGATTTTTAACGTTGTAACATAGCCTATATCTGAGTCTGTCTCGCGTCATGCTGCCCAGCTTCAACCGGTTCGGTCAGCAGGTCTGCTCCATACCATTAACATCTTGGAGCAGCTAGACCGCCTTGTCTGATTGAAGAGAATATTGGGAGAGAGGCATGAAGGACAACCTGGGTCAATGCCCGTATGTGTCTCACACTCTCCCCCGACTCTCTCCACCGGTCTGTCCTGACCGGTCTGTGCATCGATGACTGCTATATACAACTCTAATACACGATGTCACCAATGATTAAAAGGACTTTTAGTTGTCAATAGGGACGTTCAACAAGTATTCGATTTTTTACATTGGGGTACAACTCAAATTATAAAGTTTGAGAACCGCTGGTTATAAGCCTACTATAATTAGACTATCAGGACAGAGCAGTGACCAATTTTTCTGTTGTTTTTCCCACAGATGGACTTAAATCCAGTCATGCTGAATGCGGAGGAAGATTTCTGGGTTTGGAATGTTCAGACGGCAGACTCATTAAGATCATAGATGCGTTCTATACAGTAAAAGTAAACTCTTCAAATGATTGCCATCAAGCAATAAGCCTATCCTGCGATCGGCCATTCAGTCTCCTCGATGACTGCTACAAGTTCGCCACTCATGTCATTTATACGACAGCAAAAGCGCTGTGTAACAACGCGCAGAAATGTGACGGAATGTTTGCCAACCCAGCCACATCTGACGTCAGAACGAATTGCAGCAGCGACTCCACGAATAATTGTGTCACGTTTGCACTGGCCTACACTTGTGTACTGGACAACAGTAGCCTAAGTCTTGCTTCGAATCCACACACCACAACTTCTGGTAATGTCACCTCATTGCTTCAAGTGGCTGTTACTTTTTCTCACTATTCCTGCAGTGTCATTTCCTTCGGCCTATGCAAATAGCATTGCAATTTGTAATTAGCAATTCTTTTTGTACCACTTTAAAACTAATCGGAGGAGTTCTTAACGCTAATAACCCAAATAATGTTAGATGCTGGCTCTAAACAGGAATTCCATTAGTGATCAAACAGCTACAGAAGAGATACGAGTAGGTCTATATAGAGTCCATACACTAAAACATGCATGTAGCCCAACTCACGGATTTTCACCCAAATCAGTGGCGTAGCTACCATGTGTGCAGTGTGTGCAAGGCACACGGGACCACGACCTCCAGGGACCCACAGAGATGACTGAATTATTATAATATTAGATGTGTTACCAGGCGTTGCCCGGGAAATTCAGGGTTTTCAACATTACTGCTATGCAGCGTTGACCGCAAAATTTAAGGTTTTCGCCAACCATCCACCCCACCCCCGCTTTCCCACAAAGCCAAACATGACCCAGGTGTGTGTGCTGAATGTGGCCTAATACAATTATTGCAGGCTTTCGCTTCTGTTAGTATAATTACTATTTATGTGATAATATTATGTGTTCTTGTGCATTGTTGATCAACGGACACTATTATTGGGCGAGTTTGACGTCACGGGAACTGTCGTCTCTTTACTAATAATATTTCCGTGATCTGCGTTCTTGAGAAAAAACCTATGATGCCATGACATCGTTTTAAGTAGGTGTACTAGTAGGCCAACTAATAAGTTAACAAGTCTGCGTCGTGGTGGATTTAATACTCTAGGCTACTTTTAAATCCCTGCAGTTTAAAACACTTTAGTTTATGATCTGTCTCATTCGTGCAGCTGTAGCATTCATGTTTTTCTGTGAGTTTTATTGCATATGTGACACAATCCATGAAAAGGTACCAAGTCTTAGTAATGGAGTTAGAACTGCCACAAAATAGGTTAATAATTACTGGACAGAATAAAAAAAAATTGAAGTTAATATCTTCTCATTTCCCAAAGATATCAGGATTCACACGACATATGAATTAATCGTTAAAAAAGGTAAAATTATATTTGAAACCCATAGAACAATAATCCATGAAAAGATAACAAGTCTTAGTAATGGAGTTAGAACTGCCACAACATAGGTAAATTATTACTGGACAGAATAAAAAAAAAATGAAGTTAATATCTTCTCAATTCCCAAAGATATCCGGATTCACACGACATATGAATTAATCGTTACGAAAGGGAAAAAATAGACCCCCACGTCCTTTCAGGCTGTTTTCTGACGAAACTGTGAACTAAGACTTGGTACCTTTTCATGGATTGTGTCACATATGTTAACCTAATAGCAAATGCCATAGATTAGATTTGGTGATCTTGATTGCAAGAACGAAAAGATACCGGTCTTACAAGGCCAAATAGAGGGCCCTTGCGGGACCTCTGCACAAGGGCCCTTAGAAAGCTAGCTACGCCGCCGACCCAAAGTAAGTTGACAAATAGACAAGCTCATATACTCTAAGCATGCAACATCGGTCATTGGTCAACATAATTTTTGTTGGAAATCTGTAACGTTCGCTGCAAAGGAAGACGATGCAATCGCCTAGCGATTTGCGGTGGATGACGGAATTGCGGCTTTCCTTCAAGCTTCCAGAGCACGTAGGACAGGTATCCGGGATAATCCGGCCATCGCTTTCCGATCAGAGAGATCAAAGCGCCACTGGTTAAAGCCATTGAGATAATAATTAGCCTATTAAGCGGTTGAATGTTTCGTTTGGGTACCCTGGTAATTTTCTGGAGTGGATCGACTCTTTACTGCATGGGTGGTCCATGGCTTGACTAGGTCTCGGTGGACCCCTGTCCCATATGGTTTGCCTCAGGGTTCAGTTCTTGTTCCCCTCCTATACATTATTCATACCACTGGTCTTGACCTGCTTCCTGCAGAACATGATGTCTTTCGTCAACTCTACGCCGACGACACACAGGCGAACATGCACTGCCTCTCACCTAATACTTCCTCTACAGTTAGAGCTAAGAGTCAGGTCTCATTGCCCCGAGAGCATGGATGGCATCAAACCGTCTTAGATCAAACCCGGCTAAAACCAAATTCATTTGGCTGGGCTTCCGGCAGCAGCTGTCTAAGCTTAATCTGGTTAATCTCTTTGCTGAATTTCCCGACTATACTTTCTCCACCTCGGTCCTTGACTTTGGCGTTGTGCTAGACCAGGAACTTAATTTTGTACCTTAATCGTCTAAGTCACTTCTGTTTCTATCAGCTGCGCCAGCTTCGCACTGTCCCTCGATCTCTCTCTCAACTGGCGCTGCAACTTCGCTTGTACATGCCTTTGTCTCAGCTCGTCTTGACTATTGCCCATCTCTTTTTGCTGGTTTGCCATCTGGTCTCTTGACCGTATTCTACGCGCTGCGGTACGCCTCATTGGTCAACTGTAAAATTGGTCACGTTACAAATTACATGCTGGAGGTTCTGCATTGGCTCCCTGTCCGTCAGCGCATCGAATACAGAATCTCTTCCTTGATATGGCGATGCCGGCTAGGTCTTGCTCCAACTTACCTAATTGATCTTTGTCGGCCTGTGTTAAGAACTCGAACTGGTCGGTCCCTACGCTCAGTCGATAGGGAAGTGCTCTTGGCCACGTTTGCTCGTACCTCCATCATGCAGAGTCGTGCTTTTTCTGTGGTTGTTGGCCCGGTGGTATGGAATGCTCTTCAACTTGAGCTGCGCCTGTTCCCTAGATCACTCTCCGACACATTCCATGAGCACTTAAAAGCTGTTGTTTGTCCGTGCTGGAGTCGGGGGCGCTTCTGAGTAGTTTCCTTGAATCTGTATAAATACTTGAATGAATGAATGAATGAATGAATGAATCCCTCGACCAACGGCGTTCGTCCGTGGAGAGACCCGTTGCGTGCGAAGACCAACGGCGTTCGTCCGTGGAGAGACCCGTTGCGTGCGAAGACCAACGGCGTTCGTCCGTGGAGAGACCCGTTGCGTGCGAAGACCAACGGCGTTCGTCCGTGGAGAGACCCGTTGCGTGCGAAGACCAACGGCGTTCGTCCGTGGAGAGACCCGTTGCGTGCGAAGACCAACGGCGTTCGTCCGTGGAGAGACCCGTTGCGTGCGAAGACCAACGGCGTTCGTCCGTGGAGAGACCCGTTGCGTGCGAAGACCAACGGCGTTCGTCCGTGGAGAGACCCGTTGCGTGCGAAGACCAACGGCGTTCGTCCGTGGAGAGACCCGTTGCGTGCGAAGACCAACGGCGTTCGTCCGTGGAGAGACCCGTTGCGTGCGAAGACCAACGGCGTTCGTCCGTGGAGAGACCCGTTGCGTGCGAAGACCAACGGCGTTCGTCCGTGGAGAGACCCGTTGCGTGCGAAGACCAACGGCGTTCGTCCGTGGAGAGACCCGTTGCGTGCGAAGACCAACGGCGTTCGTCCGTGGAGAGACCCGTTGCGTGCGAAGACCAACGGCGTTCGTCCGTGGAGAGACCCGTTGCGTGCGAAGACCAACGGCGTTCGTCCGTGGAGAGACCCGTTGCGTGCGAAGACCAACGGCGTTCGTCCGTGGAGAGACCCGTTGCGTGCGAAGACCAACGGCGTTCGTCCGTGGAGAGACCCGTTGCGTGCGAAGACCAACGGCGTTCGTCCGTGGAGAGACCCGTTGCGTGCGAAGACCAACGGCGTTCGTCCGTGGAGAGACCCGTTGCGTGCGAAGACCAACGGCGTTCGTCCGTGGAGAGACCCGTTGCGTGCGAAGACCAACGGCGTTCGTCCGTGGAGAGACCCGTTGCGTGCGAAGACCAACGGCGTTCGTCCGTGGAGAGACCCGTTGCGTGCGAAGACCAACGGCGTTCGTCCGTGGAGAGACCCGTTGCGTGCGAAGACCAACGGCGTTCGTCCGTGGAGAGACCCGTTGCGTGCGAAGACCAACGGCGTTCGTCCGTGGAGAGACCCGTTGCGTGCGAAGACCAACGGCGTTCGTCCGTGGAGAGACCCGTTGCGTGCGAAGACCAACGGCGTTCGTCCGTGGAGAGACCCGTTGCGTGCGAAGACCAACGGCGTTCGTCCGTGGAGAGACCCGTTGCGTGCGAAGACCAACGGCGTTCGTCCGTGGAGAGACCCGTTGCGTGCGAAGACCAACGGCGTTCGTCCGTGGAGAGACCCGTTGCGTGCGAAGACCAACGGCGTTCGTCCGTGGAGAGACCCGTTGCGTGCGAAGACCAACGGCGTTCGTCCGTGGAGAGACCCGTTGCGTGCGAAGACCAACGGCGTTCGTCCGTGGAGAGACCCGTTGCGTGCGAAGACCAACGGCGTTCGTCCGTGGAGAGACCCGTTGCGTGCGAAGACCAACGGCGTTCGTCCGTGGAGAGACCCGTTGCGTGCGAAGACCAACGGCGTTCGTCCGTGGAGAGACCCGTTGCGTGCGAAGACCAACGGCGTTCGTCCGTGGAGAGACCCGTTGCGTGCGAAGACCAACGGCGTTCGTCCGTGGAGAGACCCGTTGCGTGCGAAGACCAACGGCGTTCGTCCGTGGAGAGACCCGTTGCGTGCGAAGACCAACGGCGTTCGTCCGTGGAGAGACCCGTTGCGTGCGAAGACCAACGGCGTTCGTCCGTGGAGAGACCCGTTGCGTGCGAAGACCAACGGCGTTCGTCCGTGGAGAGACCCGTTGCGTGCGAAGACCAACGGCGTTCGTCCGTGGAGAGACCCGTTGCGTGCGAAGACCAACGGCGTTCGTCCGTGGAGAGACCCGTTGCGTGCGAAGACCAACGGCGTTCGTCCGTGGAGAGACCCGTTGCGTGCGAAGACCAACGGCATTCGTCCGTGGAGAGACCCGTTGCGTGCGAAGACCAACGGCACTCCTCGTTCGTCTAGAGACCAGTTGCTTAGACCAACGGTCTTCGTCCGTCTATAGTCTCGTTGCGTAGACCGACAGCACTCCTTGTTGCGGAGGCAAACGATATTCGTTGGTGGAGAAGCCCGTTGCGTGCGCAAACTAATGGCTTCGTCCGTCGAGAGACCCGTTGCGTAGTCCAGCGTCCGTCTTTACTCGTATGTAGACGTTTCTCCAGTTTCTCCAATTCTCCTTGCTCGTCTCCGATTCGACTTGTCTCCAGCTTGTCTCAACTCAGACTGACTAAGCGTTGCTTTCCACTCCCTGACGTTGCTTTGCTGCCAATCCCTTTTGACTGCCCTTCCCTTTGGTCCTTTGGACCCTCGGCCACCGTGTATCGACCCACAGGGGCTTCTATCCCCCCTAAGCAGCCGGGCGCAATCCATCTTCTTCCCCCCCTATTCCTGGGTCGGCCTTCCCTCTCGGCAATATGTTATCTAGTCAATTCCTCTGGTGAATGAAGGCTTCTGAGATGTGGGACGGTTAGGGAGAGGGATGGTCTCCTCCCCGTAAGAATTTTGTTCAATTTCCGCATTGCAATTTCAGCATCTTAGGCTGTCATTTTTACAACTACTAGCCTATTATTTCAGTGGAGGATTGCTGAAAAGAGTGGTCTATGACTTGACAAATGGCCCTATACTTAACGATCATATTTTTGGGAGTTTCCACATTGTAGGCCTAGACCTGTATGGTACTAGCAGTTTACGATGTCATTCTAACAAAATTACTCTGACACTTCAGTGCTGATAAAAGAGTGGCTTGAGATTTCGATAAATATACTTGTAATTACAACAATTTCTTTATTTATCAAGTTCAGCAACTCAGTTCAGCTGTTTCTGCTGCACAGTGATGGACTATACGATAATGAATAATTGCTGACGAGAGTAAACTTAGGCCCATAAAAAAATTATAGCGGCTTATAGCCTATTTGTTGCAATTCGATCATCTTAATTAATGCCTGTCTCTTTTGCCCAAGACGGTCGTGAATTGCTGACCAAGATACAGTTAGCAGAAATTGTTACAAATGGTACACAAACCATGGCAGGAACTACCAAACTGCCAAAATTGGTGTAGCCATGCATGCATTGTGCTTAGCAACTCTGATCAGTGCGCACTGCGAGAGGCGTTACATAAATTTATGGCTAGAGTACAATGCAGTAGAATGAAAATACAATATAGCCTATAGGCCTTCGTAATAATGATGTTGTTTTACTAAGAGTTCAAGGAACACAACATTTTGAAATTTGAGTCTGAAATTTGAATTATAACACTGGAGAGAAGCCATTTAGCTATACAAAAAATAGTAGCTTATTTGTACAAGTAGGCCTATTGATATCAAATGATATTCATTATTAGAATTATGATTGTGTCATTTATTAAAATAGCACATAATATCATCTTAATGACATAATCATAAATTTGATTATAGTATATTATAGCAGTTCATGTGATGCAAAAAGTAGGCCTAGATAGTAAGTTATAGTTAGGCTAAAAACTATTACATATTATGTGGGGAAGTAATTTCTGGAGAACTTCCCTAGAAATGTCTATAGATTGAACACTGTCCTCCATGACCGGTTTCCCCCCCTACAGGCGAGTTTTGGCTCTTTTCTGATTCCCCCGATTTTTCACTGGGGGCAAGCTACGCCCGCCATGTGTAGGGATAGAAGCCCTCGTTGTAACCCGCAAAAAGTGTAATTGTATTGTATATTCGTTTACTCCAATATACAACAAACAGAACGCTGTAGGTTTACATTACTAAAAATTGGGGAAAAAATTCCGTTTCCCCCCCTGTTTTTCACTGGGCGCAAGCTGCGCCCGGCATGTATAGGGATAGAAGCCCCTGTCGACCCATCGTACCCATGGTGTCACATCACCGCCTCATTTATATTTTTTTTAAGTGGAATACGAGGCGTTTAAATCTACTCCATATTAGGTTAAGTCACAGTTGTATGACATTATCATTGACATAGAGATATTCCTCCTATCTGGAGGTGTCTACAGATCCTTAATCGTTCACTGAACTAAATTGCATATTATACACTGTTTCTAACATTATGAGTACTCTCGATATAATTATAGGGTGACGCGAAAGTTCGTTCACCGTTTTCAAAATGCGTTGTCTCAGTAACGGCTTAATATTTCTTTATAGATCTAATATTTTGTCAGTGCATACATAAGTCAAATGAAACATACTGGTACAAATTTGATTATGATCGGGTCCGTTGTTGCTATTATTGTTAAAAAATGTAAAGGTGACCAGTTTTTGCGGGAAAACTGCGTTCATCAAATTAAATTTACACAGTAAAAAATGTGTAGGCCTAGCCTCGTACACAAGCGTGACAAGACGATGTTGTTACCTAGGACATACAGACGTACCAGGTAGGCTATTAGCGTAGGCCTATAGTAGCCTATCTCCTTTCTGCTTAATGACAGCACTGATTGACATAGATTGGATCAGCGTCTGAAGTGTCCCACTGCTATCGATCTCCAAACTCGTTGGAGGCGACGCTTGAGCTGATCAGCGTTCTTTGGCTCAGGATCTTTATAAACGCTGAGAGATAAAATACTCCACAAGTTCTCGATAGGAGAGAGTCCGGAGAGTTGGGTGGCCAATCATTCGGCTTTATGGGTGACGGGAGGTTGTCGTCTAGCCACTTCTTCGTCACAGCTGATGTATAACAGCATGCACTATCCTGCGAAATACTCCTAGATCATTGTCAACAAATAGGCCTAACTTTCGTTGCATGCCACTGCCGTTGTCATTTTATCTCTCGAACGCTGGCTTCACGATCTGTGCGAGAATGTTGGTGATGTAGTAGGGGGCCGTCCATAAAGTACGTCACGCTATTTTTGACCATTTTTGACCCCCCCTCTTCCCTGTCACAAACTGTCACAAATCTCGGACACCCCCCTAAAGTACGTCACACTTTCGAACAAATTATTTTAAAACATGACCATTTACCTAACCCTATAAACCCTAGGATACTATCCCTAATCCCTCTGATAGGGACGTGTGTCCCTAAACGCTTTGATAGTGACGGGAAATCAACTTTTATCCCGCCAGGCCGGGTTTTAGACACGCCTGGCCGGGCCGGGTCGGATTTTAGGTACTAAAAAGAAAAAAAATAGAAAAGAATTTAAAAAATAAATGTGTGACGTCACACATGGCCTGACCCCCTCCCCCTGTCACAAACTGTCACACTTTCCTACACCCCCTCCCCCTGGAGCGTGACGTACTTTATGGACGGCCCCTAGGTTACTGCGAGTTCAGTCTGGTACAATTTGGCACAAAGTGAACTTTAGTGAGACCTCTGGCACCACAAACCATCACCGACGGAATAAACATCATCTGTGGAGCAGGCCTACACATTTTCTTTACTGTGTTAATTTAATGAACGCAGTTTTTCCGCAAAAACTGGTCTTTACATTTAAAAAGCAAATACCGTAATGGCAAAACGGACCGGATCATAATCAAATTTGTACCAGTATCTTTCATTTGACTTGTGTATGTACTGACAAAATATTAGGCCTATAATAAAATATGAAGCCGCTACTGAGACAACGCATTTTGAAAACAGTGATTGAACTTTCGTGTCACCCTATATTTACCCTTACCCGTATATTGAGCTACGCTTCAATGGTCAAGCCGTCTAA
The DNA here is from genome assembly GCA_949752735.1 of Lumbricus terrestris. Classification (NCBI taxonomy): domain Eukaryota; kingdom Metazoa; phylum Annelida; class Clitellata; order Crassiclitellata; family Lumbricidae; genus Lumbricus; species Lumbricus terrestris. The sequence continues at coordinate 53,243,436 of OX457039.1, forward strand.
CTCCCCATTCCATAGCGTTTCTACGGCTGCAAGTGAAATTCGTGACAGCCGTCCGATTATAATTGGGCTTTAATTACGCCTTACAGGGATGTTCAACAGTTTGCATTCGCCTCTGCTTAGAAACCTAAGCCAAAAAGTTTTGCTCTGTCTAATGGGTTCCCATCTATAGTTGACAGTTGGTGTTATGATCACACATAGAACCTACGATACTCGCACATTACAAACCATTCTACTAAAATTACATAAACGATAAATTCTCAAATATAATTGACTGTGAAATGCTTAGCAACAATTATTGTTCTTTTCAGCTTTATTTCTCGAATTGCCTTGATGATAATGATGAATATGCTACTGATTTCATTTCGAGTAGTTCTTTCTTGTTTTTATAAACAGTGAATCTGTTTATTTATATAAGAATCACGTCTATAAATAATTAATCAGTAGGTCTAGATGTAGACAAATGCAGCGTATGGCCTTAAGAAAAACCGAATCAGTGTCCTTGATCAGGAAGCTTATTCAGGTTGCAATATACATGGGCGCCCGCAGAAGGAGCAAAACACGATTGCCACGTTAAAATGTTTGAATGGCAAGTGCTTGAAAAATGCAATACAAGGAAGTTAAGAACATGGGTATTTTTCATATAGGATTCTTAATGTAAATTTCTCAGTTTCACTTTATGTATCATTTTTAAAAATATGAATGGTTCCTTTAGTACGAAGAAATTTTTCAAAAGTTAAAGAGTATAAGTTAAAAAGTAGGTTCCTGAAGGAGTGAAGGGTCGCTCTAATATATAAGTCCATAGAATGAATGCATGGATAAAGGAATGAAAAAATAGGTGTTAGTTTTCCAGGAGCGAGTATTCCCTCTAGTTACTTCTACAATCTACATTGTAGTCCTAATTTCTAAAGCCTATAAAGCACTCGAAAGATAACTGCAAGGCACCAGCCTATATTCACGAGCGGCTTTATCGAGTTGAAGGTGGGTGCAGATGGTAGCCATAAAGAGGTCTGAGTCTGCATGGTTGCAAGAGAAGCCGAGTAGCAGACTAGCAGTTAGGCCTACGGCGGGTGACTTTTAGAATTTGAAGGTGGAGAAACCTCGGATCAGATGAGTAGGGGTATGAGTTCTTTTGAACTGACGATACGCCAGTTTTGAGTGGAAATCCCGATGCGTGATAAATTGAGTCCATTATCAAAGTTTCTCTACGGCTTGATCTCCCTTGATTCCGCATGTAGACCTATGGTATAAATGTATTAATAATTTCTGTAGATCTGAAAGGTTGCATCCCAGCGGGATTCCAATCATGTCAGTCTATAATTAATACTATTTGCATGAGCGCCCGCAGGAGGGGTAAAACTGAATGGTCATGGTTAATTCTGTTCAACTTGTGATTTCATTTGCACGCTTTATTACCAATTATTACTTTGATCTAGTTATGTTTATGTCCCGGCGTGCGTTTGCAAGTGGAGTAGGCCTAATAAGGAAAATACTTACTTGCTTGTTTACTTTATGTTCTTAGCAAGAGCTTGAAAAGTGCAAGGCAGAGAATTAAAAGCATGTTTAATTTTATACAGATTCTAGACGCATAGGTTTGTTGACTTCACTTTGAGTAGCCTATTATTAGTGCAAAGAAATGTTTAAAAAGCCCAAAAGTGGTAGTTTAAAAATATATAGGTGCCAAGTTTAGGGGCAAGTGCCCCCGGGCCTCTTGCCTCAATGTGCGGGCGCCAATGTATAGGCCCACGGAGTTTTGATTGTTCTATTGACGTTTAAGGAACCATTTGGGATCTCTCAAATTTGCTGACACACGAAGCAATTTGGATTTACTGTAGACTATTTTGCTCTATAATGGCAGTCGAACAGGGTTCATTGCAAATATATATATATAGAGAGAGAGGAAATAACGTTCGATGATCTTTAGTGCTTTACGAGAACGACAGACTCTGGAAAGGACGACACATTTGCTCGAAACAGAAACAAACGATAGCGCTTCATCGCTTATTCTGCTGCGTTCAACACAAGACATCGCGCCTTTGAGAGACACTGAAAGACGCTATATAATGATGAATTATACAAGTGAAACATCTACTTTTTACCATTGTCTTCCTTAGATCGATTTTCACTCTTCCTCTTAGCAGCTCCCTCTATTCATAGAATGAGTCCTTTCCCATTGCTATTCTTCTCTTTATCTTGACGATACACCTGTATTCCTCTGTTATCAGTCGTCCAAGATAACAAAACTGGTGTACTTGCTCAACGTTTTCGCCATTGATAAAAAATTTCTTTCGTATTTGCTCATCCTCATCACCTGTGCCGCCGAAAAAACTGATGACCTTTTTTTTAGTCATCGACCAATTTTTTCGAAAAAAGATACCATTTCATCCGCCAAAAATATGATGACCTTTTTTTAGTCAACGACCAATTTTTCAAGAAAAAGATACCATTTCATCCGCCAAAAAAAACTGATGACCTTTTTTTTTAGTCATCGACCAATTTTTTCCGAAAAAGATACCATTTCATCCGTCAAAAATATGATGACCTTTTTTTAGTCAACGACCAATTTTTCAAGAAAAAGATACCATTTCATCCGCCAAAAAAAACTGATGACCTTTTTTTTAGTCATCGACCAATTTTTCGTGAAACATCCACCGCTAAATCGACGGGGGGGCCAAGTCCCATACGATTTTGTAATACGGGGGCCTGATGTCCTGTTTATCTCTCCCACTACATTTATTTAATGGCTTGTTGAAACCAAATGGGGGGCCACGTCCCATGCAATTTTTAGATGGGGGCCATGGCCGGATTGGCCCCCTGGATCCGCCCCTGTTCTTCGGATGTTTTATCCAGTATATCCATTATTCTCTGCAACCCGAAATTTGAACCTGCTACTGTGACGCCCGCCGCCCTCAACTCAAGCGGTTTCGCCATGACCGCTGCATCGTACGAGGTGGCAGCGTGTTGCTGTGGAAAGTCCTTAGCGAAAGAGGGGGAATGGAGGTGGTAACTTCCTGATTTGAACCCAGCCGCGTAGGATACGGCCAAGGATTTCTACCACCTATATTCTTATATGATACCTGACAACATCTCACTACGTCTTAAGATACCAGAATGAACCGGAAATTCCAGGTCTTTCGGTCCAGCACCCAAACATTACCCCAGGCCAATGGTCAGTGATTTCTGCGACAGAGAAACTAAGGCCATGTTTGAATCCGATTCCACAGCAAACTTTGGTAACGACGAAAGTTCTAATCTTCCAAGCGCGACATGACCTCTGTCAGCGCTTCCGTAATATTGGATTTCACAAATGAAATTGCCTCTCGCGTTTCCCTAGCTTGCGATTGCATTACTTCCTGTGTAATCCTAACATTTAACTGCACAGACGACTTAGAAGTTGTAGCTTCGTAAGGGGCCGTTCATAAAGTACGTCACGCTATTTTTGACCATTTTTGACCCCCCTCCCCCCTGTCACAAACTGTCACAAATCTCGGACCCCCCTAAAGTACGTCACACTTTCGAACAAATTTTTTTAAAACATGACCATTTACCTAACCCTATAAACCCTAGGATACTATCCCTAATCCCTCTGATAGGGACGTGTGTCCCTAAACGCTTTGATAGTGACGGGAAATCAACTTTTATCCCGCCAGGCCGGATTTTAGACACGCCTGGCCGGGCCGGGCCGGGTCGGATTTTAGGTACTAAGAACAAAAACTAATAAAAGAATTTAAAAAATAAATGTGTGACGTCACACATGGCCTGACCCACCCTCCCCCCTGTCACAAACTGTCACACTTTCGGTCGGGTAGCGGCGAAGACCGCTGAAGATCCCGCTGCAATCGCGACATCAACAGAGGGTGCTCTCTATCGAAAATGCCAGCCGCGAGAGAAGCGCAAATGGCTGATCCCAGGCAAAATGGCGACCGGAAACCGTAATGCAAGTTATACGCAGTCGTTGCACTACCATTGCCTGATCGTCTGCAAATTTTTGTAGCTTTCAGCAGATTCTTTACTACCTTTACTCCATCGTTTACCATTTCAAGCTCTTCCGTTACCAGCATTTCTACATAGATGTTGAATAATAGGGCATATAGTTGCAAACGTAGATTATCTTATAGCGAGCAGAAACGCAAAAGACTGTAAACGGGTGTCAACGAGCGAAGTGACACTGCTCCAGCACGATCAATAAAAGCAGAAACTTCAAAAGAGTTGAAATGGTTCGGTGTCCTCATTACTTTCTTTCTACACTGTAAGAATCTTTAGCAGGCAGCAGTGACGCTTAAATGCGCGGCATGAACATGTGGCTGGAATGTCTTTTGACGTAGGGAATCAGATTAAAATATGCAATAATGCGATTGCACTTTTATTAACACATCTTGCTATGAAAATCAGTAGGCTATAATAGTCCAGGCAGTTTGCAGTTTTGCCTGGTCAAAATTGTAACAAAAGCTTTCTAAACGGTTTCCTGCTCAGAATTTGATGCTGAACAACACATCCAAAATCCGTGGTCATAAGTAGTCCTACTGTAATGAACAAGACTTGATGCAGGAACTCAAGCATCTTTTATTGTATTATATTATAATAAATGGTCGTTTTGCATTATTTTGCTTGAACCATCATGGGGCAAGTTCCCCAACTCCCTCGAGTCTACTTAGATTATGTAAGTATATTATCAACGTTCTGAGAGGAACAACCAGCAAATGTATAGGCCTACACATTGGTTTTGAAAACATCACTTTCTAGCACATTGAGATGGTCAGCAGCCCAACAGTAAAACTCCAAGAAATGCTAGCTGCATTTGTAAAGTCCACTAAATATTAGTTGCTCCGATATTTTTTCGGTCTGGTAGAAAGAACACGGTAACAGATTACACGGATTTCCCAGGTGGCACAGACACAAGTGAGTTAACAATCCAGTATTCGCAACTACTAGCTAATTGCACTGCGTACTGCTCGAAGGTTTCATCACTACCACCGCTACCACGGGCACCACCATGCACCACCATCATTATCATCACCATCATCATCATCATCATCATCATCATCATCATCATCATGTGGGGCGCGGTGGTGCAGTGGCGGGTTCGGTGCTTTGGAGCCGGAGGGTTTCAGGTTCGACCACTTAAAACCGCCGTGTAGGGACTTTGAGCAAGTCCTTCACTCGCAATTGCTAGTGCGCTTCGGTGTGTCTCCCACATTTTGGCCTCGAAACAGTCCAGATTTAAATTCTGTCCCCTACCTGATCTTCTTTATGTAAATAATTAACCAATAGTTACTTAAAGTTTCTTCACAAAAATATTAACAAGACTTTTCCATGTTTGAAGCACTTTGTAACAAAGCCCAACAGAAAATTGCTGGTAAACTGAAATTTCGGCATATGAAGATGAAAGATTCATATCTTTCCATCTGCTCAAATTCATAACATGATATTTTGGAATCATGTTCTTGGTTCAATTCTCTAAAATTAATATTGGAAAAATTTGAGGCGATTAATAACCAGGCGTTGAAGACATATGAAAGACAGTTTGGCTTGCTTTTTATTGAACCACGGTGTATTATTATAAACTTCAAGTTTTGGTTTTAGATGGTCATTCTACGAGAAGTGTATTTGTCGGACTGATAATTGGGGTGCCTGTCGTCACAATTTCTTTGAGCTGCTTTATATTCGTAGGCCTGCTCCTGAGGTAAGTGTGAAAAACGTTAAATGAAGGCTTCTGATGCCATTCGAATAGATGCCATCGTGGGGTGAGGTGATGTAGTGGGTATGTTCGTCGCCTTGCAGCCGAAGGGTTGCAGGTTCGAATCCACCTCAAATCGCGCGTAGGGACCCTGGGAAAGTCCTTCACTCGCAATTGCTCAGCGCGTCGGCGTGAAACTCCGATGCAGTGTCCGCTCTGTAGTCGGGAGCGCCTATGAGTAAGGAGCTTGAAGGGGCGCTATAACAAGTGCACATACAGGGTGGGCCAAAAAAGATCCCCTAGGTTTTTTGCAAATATCTTGACCAAAAGTAAGAATTTTGAAATGAAATTTTACAATCTTATAGACAATTCATATTTACATATGATGGCCAAATTTCATCAAAATATTTCAAACAGAACAAAAGTTATGCCACTATTATGGAGGCCACCCACCGTTTTTTGATGATTCAAAAACGTAACGCATCAAAAAGTAGGTTTTGGCCAATAAAGGCCCAATATCTTGGCCAAAAGTAAGAATTTCGTAATGAAATTTTACAGGTTAATAGACAATTCATATTTACATATGATGGTCAGATTTCATAAAAATATTTCAAACAGAACAAAAGTTATATCACTTTTAGTGAGGCCACCCTACGTTTTTTGATGATTCAAAAAAGTCACACCGTCTAAAAATGCGTGGACTGGAAGCATGAAGATAGTGCTAACAACTAGCTCTATGCATGCATATCGGTCTTTATGCAGCGCGTAGGCCATAATTATGTTGCTTAAATAATAATAATAATAATAATATATTCTTTTTTAATGATTCAATCTGACACACCGCAGAATGATTACAGGTACAGGTTATACGAAATACGGCCCACTATAGCACGACACGCAGGTCGGCTTTACAGCAGTGGGTTCGGTAACTTAACAATAATGGCCTAAGTACTGGATCACTCCTGATTCGGCCAAGCCAGAAATGGGAGAGGCTATCTTTATTTTTAGCAGAACCCGAGTCAAACAACACAACAGCAAAGCGCCAATGGCAGCTAACAGAAACTTTAATAAATTAATGCCCTGTGCGAGGCTTGAACCCGGGTCGCGTGGATGACACTCAGTTTAACGACCAGCGCTCTCTCAACTGAGATACGGACCCCCCCAAGAAATGAGATATAGTCAGACAGACAGACAGACATACAGGGTTGCACACACGTACTGTGGGATTAAGTGCAAAAAATGTCGCTGCCACAAGCATGCAGAATATTAGATTGAACTCAAGCTACAGTATCAAATCAGTGTCACCATAATAGGCGAGTAGGTCTACATGTTTCATTTACATAACTCAAGTTGGACAAATTGTTGGCCTAGCTCTATTTTTCTCGTGCTGCCCCACCGATGACCTGAAAATTTGATGAGGTCACCAAGTAGAATCTATGTAGGATAAGATTATAGAATACAACAACTCAGTCTTAGCAGCGTTGATGATGTAATATCAATTAGCCTAAGTCCGTAATGATAAAAAATTAAAGGAAAACGTTTCGTTTTTTATAACCTCAAATTTTTTCTCCTTACAATTCATTTCTATTTCTGTTTTTTCTGCTTCCATACAGTATACACTTCGAGACATATATGTGCAGATCTTACATAAAATAATTTGCTTTGTTCAGCGGCGGATTTCAACAGTTGAAGTTTGACACAAAAGTTACTTGATGTCTGTACAGAAAGAGAAAAATGTCACTGAACGCAGAGGACTCGTCTCAGACAACTGAGATGCATGCTGAATCAAAGTTGAAGAAAACAAACAGCGTCTACTACAGTGAAATATCTGCGGTATCAAAGACGCACGAAGAAGCACTGTACTGGCAGTTAAGAGTTTCTGAAAGCCCAGAAACAGCATATGAAAGGGTCAGACCAACGAACCACAGCGATCCAAGCACATTCAGGGATCAAAGAGCCGAAGAAACGTCGAGGCAACATGCAAACTTAAAGGTGGACACTTCAGCGGAACAAACATATGCAGAACTTCATACTGGCTACGCCGAAATTACTGAGCCATACACTGAGCTACGTGTGCTTCAAAACCAACTTGAGGCTGGTTCGTCGAAGTGAAACTCGATGACGAAGTTATCGTTATAAAGTTCTTATTTTGATTTTTAGGTATAGACTTGTTCTAACTATGTAATCAGACAGTCGGTTGTAACGTGTTGAAGCTCTGCCTGGGTTTTAAATCTTGGTCTATATATGGATCTATGCTATACTGGTATTTAAGATGATAATGCTGCTTGTCGTAGGTATTAATTTTATGGCGATGAGATGCAGTCCTGCTGTTATTATTTTGTTGCTGTTTCTAATAATAATATTATTATTGTCATTATTATCATTATTTTTATTTGTTATTTTATTTTATTATTAATATTATTATTATTATTACAGGTATTATTATTATTAGGCCTACTATATTATTTTTAGTATTAATAGCTTGGATAATAGTATAAGTAGGCCTATTATTATTATTATTATTATTCATACTAGGCTATAATGAATTATGAATTATTGTGTTTATCAGTTTGTTGCATTGTTAATTAAGTCCTAGTTAAGTTATATGTTTCCTATGAAAACTTTCATGAGTATTAATTGGGAAGAGGGGTCAGGACAATATAAGCTATTAGCTTTTACTGGCTCCTAATTGCATTTGTGCTGTACTTAGTCGTTCATGATTGTGTAACCAGAGTTGAACGTGCAATAAACAACAACAACAACAATCTGAAAAACCTTGAGACTTTTTGCATTTGCCTGATTAGGTAAAATCTGACATAATTGCTTCTCTGAACCCTCTGATAACTAAAGGCAGATACTTTTTAATAAATTTACACACAAAGATGCTCTCACGTCTTTAATGCAACCTCCTTAACTGTGCAAGGGTGCAATTTGGTAACGCTATTTTTACTGGACTTTCACTAGCTAATACTACGGTTCTTCGGTCTGCTCTTAATGCTGGTATCCGTCTAATTGGCTTATTGGACTTGTCCACATAATTGGCCATAATAATTATGGCCAAACAATGGCCAAGCTATATCATAGCTTCCTTTATGTGGGATACTTTGCACATGATTTCCATCCATCACAATATTCGGTTTATGGCCATTACACTTTCGCGCAAATGTTTTGTGGGTTTTGCTCCATCTATTATATAGCAGGGATTTCCGACGGCTTCCTATTTGTAGGTCCCGGTTCGCGCCACCATTTTGGTCGGCTACTCATAGACTCATTAAAAAGCGTAAGTTATAGCAAAGGCAACAATTTATAAAAACAAGGGATTAAATCTATGGGTATAAGCCATAGGGTTTAGGAGCTGGAAATGATTTTCAAGATGTGTAAACTTGTCATGTATACTTCGCTTGCAAATAAAACATTTGATTGATTGATTCTGTTTGACAGACAGATCTGAAGTTGACATTTGAAGCAGCCTAATAACATGTAAACCAACGAATATTGGTCGGTCCATAGGCAGTGTTTAATCTGGTACACCTGCTTGGGGGCGGGAAATTCAGATTTCTAGGGGAATGCTAGAGAAACGACCGTTTGGGGCGTATGGCCTAATAAAAGTTTTGTGTTTTTTATATCGTTTGCCATTGTTTCCGTTCCACTGATCATTAATGAATTCAAGAATGTTGCTTTTGGAACAAATTCGAAGCAATTACTGACTTCATTGCACCAGTTCAAGTGATTAAATTTCAAACCCGCACAAAATATGCTTCAACTATTATAATTCAATTATTTTACGTTGTACTCAATGATTTTACGCGAGTCTGACTGACTGTACTCCATGACTCAATTATGTATCTAAATCTGATGCTGACGTAATGCCATCTTTCGACTGAAAATGGCAACTCAATGAAGAAACTTAAACTTATTCTCTTAAATATTCTCCAATTAAATTCATCCTAACTAGTGTATTTGAGTAGAACTGCGCAGTGGAGAATTTACATAAATGAGTGGCTGTCGCGTGCGAGAGCATCGCCAAAGCCACAAGTCAAGTAGGTCTATATTTTGTGTACCATCACGACAGCAATCTTCGTCCAACTGCTGTTTAAAACCCACTTCAGCCCTCCAAGGTAATTAGAGGTAATAGATATCATGCAATAATTATTAGCCAAAACTAACACTAGTAAGTTTTCAATCAAATACCATAATGGTCTTTCAGTATGGAACAGCTAGCCTGCTTGTGGTTGATTCCGATTTCCGATTGATTGATTCCGAAGATTTACTTAGAGCTCCTTAAAAAATTACTCGGAGGCGCTCTCTGCGCTGGTCTACTTGATGTTAAGTGTCATTAAGAACAAATATATGACATCAGTTAGCAAACAGTGCACATGCAGTAAGCTGGAAGAGTCATCATTGGCAGGCAGGCAGGCACACACACACACACACACACACACACACACACACACACACACACACACACACACACACACACACACACAGGTGGAGCCCACCAACAGATTTCGTCAACAGCTGATAGATGGCGTGGATGGATGTTCAGAGTCTCTGGACCAAATGCCATGGCGTTGTAAGGTAAAGCGACAACAGGCGACAGCATTCGCAAACACGATAACGGTATCAAATCAAATCAAATCAAAATCAAATCAAAATTTTATTGAATCGATTCAGTATAAACATACTATTATCACAATGCTTTAGTATCTTAGTACATGGAATGAAACGAGAAAATAAACAGAAAAGATTAAGTTATGCATAGGGCAGTAGATAATAGAGCAGTGTAGCAAAGAGAATCGACTCGTGGAGAGAAGACTCGACGAGTAGTCTCTCACAGGTAGAAGATGACGCACGTCCGGCTAATCGTCGAGGTACAGGGAGTAGGTAGGAAAAAGGCATTCGTCGTGTCGGTCGATGGATGCGCCGCCAGTTCATGCCGGACAAGATCTCAGGACACACCGGCCGAGTTACTCGTCCTCCACCGGGATGTAAACAAACGGCTACTGATGGATGCGCACCGTAGTTGCGGTCCGTGTGATTCAGGCTCGATCGTGCACGCATCAGAGAATGGGCTTGATGCAATGATGCAGTCAAGTGGCCGAGGCAACTGGAACAAAATGCCTTTTAACGTCAAAAATCCCTGGCTGAAACGACGATTAAGTTCTTAAGTTCAGTACGCAAACCTAGCATCATAAAACTCTAACAGTAACATTCTTGAAATTACCTGCGCAAAATATGCATTTTGAAGTAAATATCCGTCAGAATGACGCAGAGTTCGATCAGTAAACAGACATGGCTGATGAAATGAGCAGAACAGTTTTACGGGCAGCCACGTGCCTTGAGTAGCCTACCAGGTTCGTGCATCGCAATGGAAAATTTCATCTATCTCCCATTGGAGGTCGGTGCAACCGTCAGCTCCAAAGATGGCGGCTGTAAGATGAGCAGCAGAACAGATGGATGCCTTGCATAGTTGCCATGACTCGAAAATTATTATTATTAGGCTATTATTAGGCTTATTATAATTAGTATAATTACTACTACTACTACTACTACTACTACTACTACTACTACTACTACTACTACTACTACTACTACTACTACTACTACTACTACTACTACTACTACTACTACTACTACTACTACTACTACTACTACTACTACTACTACTACTACTACTACTACTACTACTACTACTACTACTACTACTACTACTACTACTACTACTACTACTACTACTACTACTACTACTACTACTACTACTACTACTACTACTACTACTACTACTACTACTACCACCACCACCACCACCCAGTGGCGGCGCTACGCCAGGGCATGGCAGGGCAAATGCCCTGGTAAAAAAGCCTTTGCCCTGGCTGTTGCCCTGGTCGTTGCCCTGCCAGAAATTTTACCATGGGAGAATTTGTTCAGCACATTGCTTCTTACTGTTCACATCCGTCCGCTCTTGGGCAGGGCAAAAGTTCTGGCAGGGCAAAATTCTGGCAAAGCAAAAGTTTATGAAGAGAACAAAATCTGACAAGGCAATTTTCTGGCAGGGCAAAAGTTCTGGCAGAGCCAAAATTCTGGCAGGATAAAGACCGTAAACTTATGGCAGGGCAAAAGTTTTGACAGAGGAAAATTCTGGCAGGGCAAGAATTCTGGTGGCTCAAAAGTTTTTGCAGGGAAAATTCTGTTGCTGTCTATCCACATTACCATATACAACTAACAGCGTAGGCCTAGCTGTCGCTTTCTTGTTTTTCAAATGAAGGGTAAGCATTTGCGTAGACAATAGACCTATATACCTGACTCCGTTACTTTATTTGCTGAACGCTTTGCTTTCGAAGTAGCCTACTACTCAAAAGAGGATTTGCAATGCTTCACTAAGTCACCGAGATTGGTCTACAGGTTGGGCCATAAAAATACCCTAAAGTTGTTTTGCCCATAATCTTGGCCAGGGGTAGTAGTTTTTTAATGAATTTTTTTGGCTTAAAGAAAATTCATATTCACACATGATGGCAAGATTTAATAAAAAAAATATTCAAGCAGAACAAAAGTTGGATCACTTTTAGTGAGACCACTCACTGTTATATGACGATTCAAAAACATGACGCAGCAAATAGTAAGAAAAACGAATTTATTAAGTAACATCTCAAATAATTGGTGTCAAATAAACTTGTTATTGACAGAAAATCGTTATTATTATTTAGAGAAAAAAACCAGTAGCCTACCAGCATAGCTGCACGTCGCTGTGACATCATTCAACAAGATGACTGTTATGTTTGCAAATAAAGAATTTATTTTCTGATTAGTAAATTTGTTTTTAAGATAATAAAATCGAAATTTCTATCAAATTAAAATGCCCAAGGTGTCGGTGGCAGGCAAAATTTGTATTCATACACTTCATGAGCAAGACCTTGGAGATAAAGCTATAATCGCCGCTTAATCTGATGAACAGTGATTGCAGAGAAATAAAGAGCTAAATAATTTATTGAAATAGTGAGTTAAGATATGTGCCGTTTATGAAAAAAGATCGGTTCAACGTCAATATTACTGTATTGTTTTCATTGAGAAGAACCAATGGTTCCAAATATCCGGATTTGAACCCCATGATTTTGTCAACAGTGGAGAGCTATATTGCTCGAGAAATACTTTATTCTGCAGCCAAAACCAAGAACGATAAGAATGAAAATTGATGGTCGCATTGGAGCTGATTGGGAAGATTTACCTCTGGAACACCTCACCAAGTCCATTTAAAAACTATGCAAAAGACTCAAAACAAGTGTGGGCATTGTTTGTTGACACATTGAACACAAGATGTGGTGTACTATCACGTTCATTTGATAGCAGTAATATTATTATTTGAGATGAGACTTATACAAAAAATCGTTTGTTTCTACTTTTTGTTGGATTGTGTTTTTGAATCGTCAAAAAGTCGGTTGTCTCACTAAAGTCATATAACTCTTGTTCTATTTGAAATATTGCAGTGAAATCTGGCCACTCTGCGTATATAATTATGAATTGTCTTTAAACCTGTAAAATTTGATTAATTTTTTTACTTCTAGCTAAGATATTGGCAAAAAGCTTAGGGGTCTTTTTTATGGCCCACCCTGTATAAGGATTCTAAGATTTGCTCTTCAAATGTCAAAGTGTTCGATTTCATGGCTTCGCCCATTTGATCCTCTGACCAGCCAACCTTAATAGTGTAGGGTTGGTGATTTATGGCATGCACGGTAGCGCAAAATTATAGGCCTATGTAGTATGTATGCCCGTACTACCGAACACGCGACTCGCCCTCTGCCCTGGTTACTTGTGTGACTGCCCTGGCTATGCCCTGGCTACAAAAAGTGCCTGGCGCCGCCACTGCCACCACCACCACGACCACCACGACCACCACCACCACCACCTACTACTACTACTAGGCCTACTGCTACTTCTATTACTACTACTACTACTACTACTACAGCCGCCCTTGCAACGGCATGGCTGTGTTACTGCGCCATATAAATTGTCGCAATTATTTTTTTTTACCCGAGGTATCTCAGATCCCTCGGGATTTCAAAAAATTATCAGGAGACGTAAAAATTGTATTCTGGAATTATTATTATTATTATTCTTATTCTTATTATTATTATTATTATTATTATTATTATTATTATTATTATTACTATTATTATTATTATTATTATTATTATTATTATTATTATTATTATTATTATTATTATTATTATTATTATTATTATTATTACGACCTTTTCATAGCATAGCAGGATGATATTTAGGCATAGGCCTATTCAAGTAATCTAAGTTTCTGTTCTGTAGTGTATTATGGTTTCTCGCAAATCGACTGACATAAATTATTATTGGTGACAATTCAGCCTATTTCGCTAAAACCTAATAATGGAGGGAAAGTTGCATTAAACGAGGTTTAAAAATTGCCTGGCCTATAAATTATATAGCCTAGAGGTTTTCTATTTAGCCTATGAACACATTGAATGGCACCTGGATTGAGATGAATACGGAACTGAGTTTGATCGCAGTTGTTTCGATGACCTACATGTATAAGGTCTACATGACAGGGTGTTATTACTGGTGACGATGGAAGAATCAGATTTTCTCTGCTGTTGATCGGAGCGAACGACCTCTACTCACATAATATCTGGAGTGATGCGGAAGAAGTGGTTGATGAAGCTGTTCCTGATGACAATCGCTTGGATCGAATTATTGTGCGAGAAATCGAGCTGCAACACAGATCCAGGAAGTAGGATTAAATCTGAGAAACTCTCTATCCTCTGACTGCTTGATCTCTCCTCTCGAATAAAAATTAATAGACACGATTCCAAATGTTGGGAGTCGTTGTAGAAAACGAGCAAAATTTTAAATGAGCGGCGAGAGTAGGCCTATCTTGCTCATGCATAGCCTACTTTGTCACAAGTTCTTTTTAGAGTATGGTCAGTTATGCCCCGCCGGTTAGAACGGGGAGTTTATAAAGCAATTCAGAAGACGGTGTAAATTAAATCAGTTATTATTTAGCCAACAAAATAAACGATAAGTTCCCGTGCATAACACGGTTTAGTCAATAGTTAATATAATCAAATCTGCTGTTATTTAACTACCCCGGACCTCGACCGATTCCCAACCCAGGGTTCCCCCTTCCCCAACAATTCCGGCTATGACTCACGGTAACTTATCGTTTATTTTGTTGGCTAAATAATAACTGATTTAATTTACACCGTCTTCTGAATTGCTTTATAAACTCCCCGTTCTAACCGGCGGGGCATAACTGACCATACTCTAAAAAGAACTTGTGACAAGTGGTGGCAGCGGCGGGATGGTCAGTTCGTTTTAGGCGGAATAGAAGTTTAGTGAAATTGGTCAGACAGTTTAGATAGCCAGCAGATAAGTGGTAAATGATAGTAGACCCTGGTATATCTAGTATCTGTTAGAGTTTATGAAAGTAGTGATCTAGTCTGGTATTAGATATATATTCTGTATTGAATAGAGCTAGACGCTAGATAGAAATTGCTGTGTTTGTTTCTAGCAGCATAGGTTGTGTATTGGCAATCTCTGTAAAGCCAGCGGCTTTAATTATATAGCGCGGAACAGGATTGCTGTTGCCTTACAAAATGGAGGCATGGATAGCACTGGCTGAGAGAAGTGGACTCAAAGGAATTGAGCTACTTCAATATGTGGATAAATGCAAAACTGAAGCAGCGGAAAGAGATGAGAGAGCGGCTGACAGAGAATTACGGAGACTGGATTTAGAAAGACAGTCTAAAGCGGATGAAAGACAGTCTAAAGCTGAAGCTGCTGAGCAGGAAAGACAGTCTAAGGCGGATGAAAGACAGTCTAAAGCTGAGGCTGCAGAGCAAGAAAGACAGAAACTGGAAATCGAGCAAAGGAAGCTAGAATTAGAGATAAGAGCTAAATCGGACTCTCATAATCAGGCATTGGAGTTACAGAAAGAGCAGCATCTACAATCCATGGATTTAGAGAGACTGAAGCTCGAGCTTGGAGCAACAAAGAAAGCATCAAGTAACAGGAGCAATAGTGTACGACTTGGTTCGGAAGAAGAGGAAGAGGATGAGCAAGACGAATACGAACCGATATTGGGGAGAACCATTAATGCTCATAAAGGTCCAAAGTTGCCGCCATTTGAAGATGGTAAAGACAATATGGATGCATACTTGCGACGCTTTGAAAAGTATGCAACTATTCGAAAGTGGAATCGTCAAGAATGGGCTGTGTACTTGGCAGCATTGTTGAAGGGACGAGCATTGGAGGTTTATTCTAGGCTTCCTCCAGAACTGTATGACGATTACGATGCCTTGAAGGACGCTTTACTCAAACGATTCCAGATGACTGAGGAAGGCTTTCGCAAGCGCTTCTATAATTGCAAGCCGGAGAGCGGAGAAGCTCCACAACAGTTCATCACGAGACTGGATAGCTATTTGATGAGATGGGTTGAACTGGCCAAAGTTGAACAGAACTTTGAGGGATTGAAACATCTGTTAGTCAAAGAGCAGTATCTTGCAGTAGTTAGTAGGGAGTTGGCTACTTTCTTGAGGGAGAGAGCGCCAAAGGATTTGCAGGAACTGTCTAAGTTGGCAGAACAATACACGGAGGCCCATCAAGAGAAACCAAGAAGGAGCTATCCGTCGGACGTAACGGAAGATCGGAATTACATGGAAAAGAAATCTTTCAGACCAGAAGCAAACAAAGGAAGAGAAAGAGATTTCGATGGAAACCAAAAGAAGAGAGGGTTTAATGACAGACGTTGTTACCTGTGCGATAAACCCGGACATGGATTTCAAACCTGTAAGTTTAGGCCGAACACTTTACAGAAAGCGGCTGGACTACAGAGTTCATGGAGAACAAAAAGTAAAGGGCCCATCCACAACAGAAAATCGCCGTGGGAGAAAAAGAAGAAAACTCAACAGGAATGGAATTCTGACACTGAGAGGAAGCAATTTGCAGAATCTGCTAGGACTGAGGTCAAGAGATCGGAAGATTTAGGAGCCTGTGGAAATGTGTGTCAAGCCTTTGAAAATCTACATGATTCAGATGAAGTGGAGTTAAAGTGTGGATGCAGGGCACACGTGATTGCAGAGGCCTGTAGAACCAAGAAGTCGGAATTTGACATGACGACATCGGTTGGTTATGTGGGAAACAAGAAGGTGGAAGTTCTCAGAGACACAGGGTGTTCATCAGTGGTGGTTGCTAGGCGGTTGGTGGAAGATAATCAGATGACAGGGAAATACGAGTACTGCATCCTGATTGACAGCTCCATACGCAAGGTTCCAACTGCCATTATTGATGTCAAGTCGACATATTTCACCGGGAAGGTGAAAGCACTGTGCATGAAAGAGACGTTATACGATCTCATTATCGGAAATGTTCCTGGGGCAGAACTGACATCCAACGAAGTCAGGAAACAGAGCGTAATGGATGAATCAGAATTTCAGTCCATGGAAGCGACAAAAGTAAAGAAGGCAGAAGAGCCAAAGAACATCGCTGCTGCTGTGGAAACACGAGGCATGAAATCGAAAGAGAACGAGGTGATGAAACCTTTGAAAGTTCCGGAGTTTCTGACGAGTGACATGACGACAGAATCTTTGACGAAGGAACAAATGGAAGATCCATCTTTAAAGAGGTTCTGGGAATATGCGCAACAGAAAAGGACAACCGGAGGCGAAGAGGATCGCATCGTGCACTTTAAAGTTGACCGTGGACTTTTGTATCGGATATTCCAGTCCGATCATAGCAGCAATGGCAATGAAGTTAAACAGTTGGTGGTTCCTGTTCGTTTACGAATGAGAGTGATGGAGATTGCTCACAGTTCCGTCTTAGGAGGACATTTGGGAATTGCTAAGACGCAAGAAAGGATCTTGACGCAGTTCTTCTGGCCAGGCTGTTACAGCGACATCGCCAGGTATTGCCGATCATGCGATATCTGTCAAAGGACACTACCAAAGGGAAGAGTGGCAAAGGTACCCTTGATCAAGATGCCGATCATTGATACCGTATTCCAAAGATGCGTAATCGATCTGATTGGACCTTTGACATGTTCGGAACGAGGACATAGATATATCCTGACGTTGGTCGATTGCGCCAGTCGATATCCAGAATGCATAGCGCTGAAACAAATCGACACAAGCTCAGTCGCGGAAGCATTAGTCAGCATATTTTCACGAATGGGAGTGCCATCGGAAATATTGAGTGACAACGGATCCCAATTTACGAGTGCCATGATGAAGGAAGTTGGTCGCCTGTTGTCTATCAGACAGTTGGTAAGCACTCCGTATCACAGTCAAAACTGTGGCCTTGTCGAAAGATATAATGGAGTCATCAAACAGATGCTCAGAAAGATGAGTGCAGAAAAAGTACGGGATTGGGACAGGTACTTGGATCCCCTCATGTTCGCTTACAGAGAAGTGAAGAATGAAAGTACCGGATTTTCACCATTTGAACTTCTGTATGGGAAGGCAGTGAGAGGGCCTATGGCAATATTGAGAGAATTGTGGACCAAGGAAGTTGCAGAGCCAGATGTAAAGACAACATATGAGTATGTGCTGGATCTGAGAAACCGACTTCAAGACACATTGGAGATTGCACATGAAAACTTGAAGCGGTCTGCGGACCGATATAAGAAGAACTTTGACAAGCATACAAAGCCAAGAAAATTCTCGCCAGGAGATAAAGTGTTGTTGCTTTTGCCGACGGAAAGCAATAAGCTTCAGATGCAGTGGAAAGGTCCGTTCGAAGTCTTGAAACGCATTGGTGAAGCCGACTATCTGATTCAACTAGTTCATCGAACAAAGACTTTCCATGCAAATATGCTCAAGTATTATCATGAGCGACCACTGGAGACGGAAGACACTGCAGTCAAGGCTGATAAGCGGGTGCACTTTTCAGGAGCTGCTGTAGTGGTAGAAGATTGGTCCGATGGAGATATGGAAGACACCAAAGACAAGTCTTTTCCACGGGAAGTTATTCGACAGACGGACAACTACAGAGACGCCGTGATTGTTTCTGAACTGTCTTACGAACAGAAGAGGGAAGTGGGAAGACTCTGGCCGGAATTCAAGCACATTCTCAGCCAGATACCAGGTCGAATTAACCTGATGCAATACGGAATTCAACCGTCATCTACGGGAAACGTAGGGATGGACCTCCGAGGGCGTCAATAGGAGTCGGAGGAAGTTGGTAGCTGTTTGTAATGCAATTGTGTCTTTGTTTGTTTTTGTTCCAAAATTTATTTTATAATTTTTGTCTTAAGCATAGGGCCATTGTCACGAATTGCATTTGCAGCTGTGGAAACGCTATGGGAGTGTTAGATAGAAGGCCTGTTCATTGAAGCGTAGCTCGATATACGGGCAAGGTAAATATATTTAGACAGCTCATAGAAGGCTAGAAATAGTGTATATATGTAGATTTAGTTCAGTGTACGCTGCAGACACCTCCGAATAGGAGGGATTTCTTTTAGTGCGACTGTGACTTTAATTAATTCTATTGAGACGCCTCGTCGTATTTCGTTTATGCATAACCTAAATAAATAGACGGCGATGGGTACGTAGGCACGCTGGGTAGATACACGGTGACCGAGGGGTCCAAAGGGAAGGGCCGTCATAAGGGATGGGCAACAAAGCAACGTCAAGGAGTGAAGGCAACGAATATTCAGTCAGCGTTGAGACGAGCTGGAGAACAGTCGATTGGGAGACGAACTATAGACGAGTCGGAGACCGAACGGGTCTCTGGACGGACCAGAACGCTGGTCGTCTTCGCAACGGGTCTCTGGACGGACCAGAACGCTGGTCGTCTTCGCAACGGGTCTCTGGACGGACCAGAACGCTGGTCGTCTTCGCAACGGGTCTCTGGACGGACCAGAACGCTGGTCGTCTTCGCAACGGGTCTCTGGACGGACCAGAACGCTGGTCGTCTTCGCAACGGGTCTCTGGACGGACCAGAACGCTGGTCGTCTTCGCAACGGGTCTCTGGACGGACCAGAACGCTGGTCGTCTTCGCAACGGGTCTCTGGACGGACCAGAACGCTGGTCGTCTTCGCAACGGGTCTCTGGACGGACCAGAACGCTGGTCGTCTTCGCAACGGGTCTCTGGACGGACCAGAACGCTGGTCGTCTTCGCAACGGGTCTCTGGACGGACCAGAACGCTGGTCGTCTGCGCAACAGGGCTACGGGCGGACCAAAACGTTGGCCGCCTGTACAGCAGGCCTCTCGACGGAAGAAAACCCCTTCGTCGGTGCAACAGGTCTCGCGACGCAAGAAAACCCCTTCGTCGGTGCAACAGGTCTCTCGACGCAAGAAAACCCCTTCGTCTGTGCAACAGGTCTCGACGCAAAGAAACGTTGGTCTTCAAGAACATCTTGGAACCGCAACGGAATCATGACGCAGTGAATCTTCGGAAGCGAAAGCTGTCCCAGAGAAACGGTCCTACCTAAGGAACCTTGGACGTTCAACATACCGTGAGTCATAGCCGGAATTGTTGGGGAAGGGGGAACCCTGGGTTGGGAATCGGTCGAGGTCCGGGGTAGTTAAATAACAGCAGATTTGATTATATTAACTATTGACTAAACCGTGTTATGCACGGGAACTTATCGTTTATTTTGTTGGCTAAATAATAACTGATTTAATTTACACCGTCTTCTGAATTGCTTTATAAACTCCCCGTTCTAACCGGCGGGGCATAACTGACCATACTCTAAAAAGAACTTGTGACATACTTGCTAGCATCACTTAGTGATATTATGACAGAGGCCGTCCATAAATGACGTTACGCACTTAGAGGGAAGGGATGACAAATTTGCGACGATATGTGATATCATTAGGCCTATGACGTTTGTGTTTACGCGTGACGAGGAAAGTCAAAAGTCGTCAAAAATTGAGTGTCGTCATTTATGGACGGCCCATAGGTCTATATTTTTAATACGCCTATGAGTCTATGACCCATATCCCTTAGTAAACCTTCAACTGGCAAACAGTTGTTAGACGCTCAATAATCGTTTCTCGGCCTCTAGCCTATGACATTTTAAGTTCGTCAACACGAGTGTCCTGATAATATTCAAGCTTTCTTTGACAATAATAATTATTTGGTACTAATTTGCAAACCATCTTTCATATAGGCCTAGCCTACAGCTGGGGGTTCTCAAACTGTGGTGCACGTAGGCCTGCCCCTGGAATGCGCCCGACGCCGATAAGGGTACGCAAAAATCCAGAAATGTAAATTTTATTTGAGTTTATGGACTTTTTAGACCTAACCATATTTCTTTGATTAGCAATGATTTTTAACGTTGTAACAAATTCTCAGCGTAGGATAAATTGACCTAGGCCTATATTATAGAGAACTCAAATAGAGGAGAGCTGAATTGGCCTAACGATTAATTTCTGGTCGACAGTGGCGTAGCCAGGAATTTTTCATGGGGGGTTTTATGGCCGGAAGCCCTGTTTTTTGCTATTTTTTCTTACTTAAATGGAAAAATAACCTTTAAAAATCTTTTTTTCGGAGCCAATGGGGGGTTTTAACCCCCGAAACCCCCCCTTGCCTACGCCACTGCTGGTCGAGCCTCAAATTTTGTTTTCATTTCAGCACGTCATATCTGTGTGAAACTGGTTTTAAACTATTCCTGCTATCAAAAAGCAAATATGGCTTAAATTTGCGTTTGAAATTGACAAATTTTAAACCGGATGTATTTTAAATAGTTAGGCCTATGTGCTAGTAAAAACAAACTCACAGCACCATAACGCTATTATAGTCTAGCGGGTTTGGCCTATAGACTAATTTTCCATTTTTGTTGATATGATTAGAATTATTACCTGATTAAAACCATGTAGGCTACACAGGCTATATTTTAAATTTTGGACCCTATAGATCTAATTATACGACTCTAATACACGAAGTCACCAATGATTAAAAGGACTTTTAGTTCTCACTACAATGGGTCGTCGCGATGGCATTTTGTTTCTGATCTGTCTTTACTGGAGGTTCACCGCTATTCTTTTTTTACGTGGGGTACAACTCAAATTATAAAGTTTGAGAACCGTTGGCTATAGGCCTAAAATTCAAGTAGGCTATATCAGGACAGAGCAGTGACCAATTTTTCTGTTATTTTTTCCCACAGAGGAACAGAAGTCCAGTCATGCTGAGTGCGGAGGAAGATTTCTGCGTTTGAAATGTTCAGACGGCAGACTCATTAAGATCATAGATGCGTTTTATTCATTTAATGAAAACTCTTTGCAAGATTGTCATCAAGCAATAAGCCTATCCTGCGTTCGGCCATACAGTATCGATGACTGCTACAAGTTCGCCACTCATGTCATTTACACGACAGCAAAAGCGCTGTGTAACAACGCGCAGAAATGTGACAGAGTGTTTGCCAACCCAGCTACGTCTCAAGTCAGAACGAATTGCAGCAGCTACTCCACGAATAATTGTATCACGTTTGCACTGTCCTACACTTGTGTACTGGACAACAGTACCGGTAACCTAAGTCTTGCTTCGAATCCACACACCACTACTGCTGGTAATGTCACCTCAATGCTTCAAGTGCCTGTTAGTTTTTCTCACTATTCTTGCAGTGCCATTTCCTTCGGTCCATGCAAATAGCATTGCAATTTGTAATTAGCAATTCATTTAGTACCATTTTAATGTTAAAACTAATAGGAGGAGCTTTTTACGTTAATAACCAAAATAATGTTAGATGTTGAATTCTCAATGGTTAAGACAGTCGAAGTCGCTCCACAAACTCGCGTTACTCCTTTTCTTCGACGAATAAATCTGTTTGCTTTAATGAACGAGTTTGAGAATAATTGAGAATTGAACACATTACGAATAATATTACATTATTAAATGTCAATAAAAAAAGAGCCTCCCGTAGGCCTATTTTTCTTCTCTTTGCCACAGCATTCTGGATTTTTAGCAATGCACCAGTCTAGATCTAATATAATCCACGGCCGCTAGTGGATCGGATTGTCCTGTCCTTTTCTGTCCACATGCCTTCTCGAGACCAGTGCTTGGTGCACCGTGCACAATTTTCTCCCATTGCCATCTGTTCTTGACCATCTTTACCAGACCCATCGTTGAGAGTTTAGTCCACGTTCTGATGCTATACATTAATCCAATCCGTTTTATTTTGTCAGCCTCGTGCACGTGAGCCTGTAGTTGTGCCTTAAATTATCTCGTTTTTCAAACAAACCCATCTTTCCTCAAGATGTGTCCAATTAAGTGTCCATAGCATTCTTTCTTTCCTTTACAGATTTTATCAGGTTCTTCTGCAAAGCAGCAGTCTCAAGTACCCATTCATTTGTCTTGGCTGTCCATGATACTGGCCGACATAATCTCAATCATTAATCTCGAATACTTCCTCCTCAGTCTTCATCAAAGTTAAACCTTCGCATCCACAATTAGGCCTATTGTGTGTATCGGGTTAGATAGCAAAACTAAATTGCATCGGGTTACATCAGCTTAAAATGATCTTCAGGTTTTGCTTTTATTTAGTACAGTGCTGTCCAACGTGCGGCCCGCGGAAAGATTTCAAGCGGCCCGCCAGAGCATGCAGAATTCTTCCACTGTGAAGTAAACGACAAAGTCTAGTCGAATTCAACTTTTTTTAAATTGATATTGTAATGGTTTCTGGGGTGCGAAAAGTCACCGGAAAACCCAACTCGACAACTAACTTCTTTCTTTCTCGTGGTTAGGCTGCCGTAGTCTATAAAAAAGACTCTCAAATGACTTCTTGTTTTGAACAATTTTATCCCTATATTCAACTAAACTGACCTTGCATACCGTCCAAACTGTTCACTTCTAGCCAGTTTCTGAGATGTGTAGCCTACAGCGTTTCAGCATGACAGTGAGTGCTAGGTAGGCTAGCTGCAACAGTTCCTTTCGAGAGATTTTCCAATTATAGTCCTGAGGCTGAGGGTTGAAAGGAAACTATCAATAAGAGTCCATGGACAGAACCGATGAACGGCTCATTCTCTGTCAAAGGCTATGGTTGTTCCTTAGACCGGTTTCGGCTCAGCCACAGGGTAGAGATTACCAAAAAAACGCTGTAACTGGGAGATAAAATGAAGAGCTGAGTTTGTCAGACCGTGGCTGCCAGGCTGGGCGACAAACTTAAAATCCTGCAGCTGAGCGCTCCTAATAATTTTGTGGCTGATCAGGCATCGTATTATATATAGGCCTATTGTACAATTATACATTACAATAATTCCATAAAACAGTTAAAATTATCAGTAATTTTTGACGATGCCTTTGAGCTCATTGCTGTGGCCCTCGGCTTCAAGAGTATTGCTTCTGCGGCCCACGGAGTCAAAAGGGTTGGACAGCACTGGTGTAGGCTATCTATTCATGGTATTATCCACTGTTCATTTATATACATTATAATAATTCCATTAAACAGTTAAAAATTATCAGTAAATTTGTGGCAGTTGCTTTTGAGCTTATTATTGCGGCCCTGGGCTTCTAAAATATTGCTTCTGCCCCCCACAGGGCCAAAAAGGTTGGACAGCACTGATTTAGAAGATCGTTCTTCGAGAAGTGCGTTTGTCGGACTGATGATTGGAGCGTCTCTCCTCACGGCTTCTTTAAGCTGCTTTATATTCGTATTTCTTTTGAGGTAAGTGTGAGAAACGGTAAAATGAATGTTTCTGATGTAATTTATTAATTATCGAATCACAGAGGATTCCTGAAATTGTCGGTGAACCTATACGTGCGTAGCCTATATATATTATGTATATAGCCTACACTATATACATATACTAGGCTATACTATACTATTTTTGGATTTATAAAGCGCCTCTCGCAGCATAACCTAATTAGAGTCACTCCCACTGCGAAGATCCCCTTGGAATAAGAAAAGTTTTAAGGAAACGGGCAGAAACAGCAGTGCTTCCAGATAAGATCTGAGTATTACATATATTAGAGTACATGCAGCACACGTACGCATGCACAGACACACAAATCACAGCAAGGTCGCTTGCATGATATTGCAACAAGATGAGACATCGACCTCTGGTATTTGTAAAAACAGTTTCTGGCCTCTGTCGGTTGCTAATGACATGTTTCGGCTATAATTATTTTTAAAACTTTTTGAAAAAAAATGTTATTAACGACATAGGACGTAATCGTTTGTCCGTAGATTCCAATAAATTTGCCTGTTGTTCATTGGCAATTTGTAAGCTGTATGCATGTTTGAACAGTTGGGAAATTGAAATAAGGCTGCTTGATGTCTGTACAGAAAGCAAAACATGTCACCACAGATAGAGGACGCGTCTCAAACAACTATGATTGCAGGATCAAAGTGGAACAAAACAAACAGCGTCTACTACAATGAAATATCTGCGGTATCGAAGACGTACGAAGAAGCACTGTATAGTCAGATAAGAGTTCTTGAAGGCTCAACAACAACAGATGAAAACATCAGACCAGCGAACCACAGCGACTCAAACATATTCAGTTGTCAAAGAGCCGAAGAAACGTCGACGCAACATGCAAACTCAAAGGTGGATACTCCATCGGAACAAACATATTATGCAGAAATTCATACTGCAGCCTACGCTGAAATTATCGAGCCCCAGCTTAATGACTGTGTGCTTAAAAAGCAACTGGAAGCAAGGTCCAGCGAAGTGAAACTCGATGACGAAGTTACTGTTATAGAAAACTTACAGTTTTATTTTTAGGCGTATATAGACACCTGGTCTAACTACATACAATCAGAAAACAGTCAGTTGATTGCAACTCTCCTTGGTTTTGAACTTCGGCTTTTGCTATAATTATGTAAAGAACTAGAAACCTTCAAGAGCATTTGCTTGAGTAGGCCTAAGTCTATCTGATTTAATTGCTATTATGAACCTTCGGACAACAGCACAACAGGTAGACCTGTATATTTTCATAAATTTATATAGCCTACAAAGATTCTGTCACTACTTTGAATCATCTCCTTACAGTACCGTATGAGAATTGTGGAAAAATAACCAGGTTGTCAGACGCTGAGTTATGTGGAGTTTAGGTGTGCAAAGAAAACTTTACCATGGGCCTTAAGAAAGACTGGGGGCTTGAACCCTAAACCCCCAGCAATTCGCACCCAGCCTCTTTAACTGTACCAGGTACCATGATGAACTTTGGTGACGTTATCTTTACTGGCTAACATTATGCCTACTTCGAATCTTCGATC
This sequence comes from Lumbricus terrestris, assembly GCA_949752735.1. NCBI lineage: Eukaryota > Metazoa > Annelida > Clitellata > Crassiclitellata > Lumbricidae > Lumbricus > Lumbricus terrestris. The sequence continues at coordinate 53,269,293 of OX457039.1, forward strand.
TGTTCTTAATACTGGTATCCGTCTAATTGGCCAATTGAACTTGTACCTATGTTTGACCATATCCAGGGCCGGATTAACAAATGTAGAGGCCCTGTTCAGTAAAACTGTGGGTCCCTACCTTACAGAATTACTAGAAAGGACACACAAACAGGTGCCAGTCCCAAGCCTGGATAAAGGAGGAGGGCGTCGCTAATGGTCTTTGTTACCACACAGTGACGTTAAACTGCAAATCCCACCACACACAAACAGGATGGCATTAAGACTAGTGTGGTCTCGGCTACTATTACTACCTCTCAATGGCCCCCTTGTGAGAACCCACGAACATATTTATTGGAGCGGGCCCAGGGACGGATTAAGGCATGTTTGGCATGTTATGTCCTATATTTACGTCCTAAAAGTAAAAAGTTCAAGTTACAAAGCTATGGTCCTTACAGCAAATCAGCGTCATGTCTATGAACAAAGCTAATGGCATCGCAATAATGCTTGAGAACGTCATAATATACACGAAGGCCTATTTGCCATTATTCTAACAACGTAACACTATACAATACACAGGTAATGACGTAACGATAACGAAAGCGTTGGTAGAACAAAGAGGGGTCGTCATAATACAAACGGCAGGCATATTTGCCTTTACTATTACAACGTAACACTATAGGCATACACAGCTAATGACGTAACAAAAGTGCTGTAGATCAAGACGATGTCGTCATAATATCACAGAGCCATTGTCACAGCAGCAGCGACGTTAGTAACGCAACAAAATTAGCTTTCTTTATGAGGGATACTTTGAAGTTGATTCCCGTCCAGCACAATATTCAGTTTATGACCATTGACTATTAATCTTATGCGCAAATGTTTTGTTGGCTCTGCTCCATCTATAGCACACTATGAGGGTTTTCCTACGGCTTTCTAGGTCCCGGTACGCGCCACCCTTTGGTCGGGTACAATCGTGGACTCCATAAACTCTCGTACGTAAAAGGCTGCAGCTTAGTCTGAAAGTTCTGCAGTGTGCGGTCCACCATCTGGAATCGTCTCAGTTTGTCCATTCCACAGACGTCTGAAGTGTGTCTAGTGTTTATGCTTACTATAAGACAGAAATTTCACTGGCTCAGATAGGGGAGGAGCTCTGATGAGTTTATTAAATAGCGCCTTATAAATGTCGGATCACAATCCTACCATGAAAATGTAAACACACAATTCGGTGCTTTTGCCTGAGCTCGATATTTGGACTTCATTAGGAAATGCTATAGTAATGCTGGTGTCAGTAAGCGATAATTTTATAAACAAAGCATTTACTCAACGAGTGTAACAGTTTGAAATGATTTTCTATGTGATAGACAGACCTGAAGTTGACGTTTCAAGTAATATCATCAAACAGGTAAAACAATGGCGTAACCAGGAATTTATGATGGGGGTGGAGAGGCTATAATGGCCTGGCCGGATGCCCTTCCTGACACCATCCAAACAGTAGGCTATTACAGTAAATAAAACGGGAATAAAGTAACAAAAAGAATAAAGTAAGGAAAACAATTGTTACTACAAACAAATGCTTTGTTTTTCTTATTTAAGTGGATAAATAACTGATGAAAAACTTTTTCCTAAGCCAATGGGGGTTTTCACCCCTAAAGCCCCATTGTCTACGCCACTGAGGCGAAATATTAGGTCAATCTATGGATCTGCCAGGATCCTGATTTTTTTTATCGTCTGTCAACAGTACTAATTAATTAAAATTTCACCATGAAGGCAGACTCACTTCCTCTAGGGCTAACTACAGTATATAGAGCCTTTTCTGTGACTCAGTTCCGCATTGCGATTATTTAGAAATCCTGTTCATACACAATTATACATTAATTGTCTGTCGATTAATGGCAGGTTATTCGAAGGGGTCGATTGAAGCTTTGTTGACTTGGCCTAGACACGACCTCTGAACTATACTTGCGTTGATGTTAACAATGTCGGAAAGTAAACCACTAGGCCTACATGTAGGCCCTATTTTAGTTTCATGAACCCCATCTCCGAGATAGGTTAGGCAATTAGGCCTATAGATACAGTTGTGCACGCAGTCTGGTATGCAAGCAGCTCTGCTAGCCGTTCTGCTAGGTGAGTGTCAAAAGCCTTTTAGAAATCTAGAGCAATTATTATACGAATTGTCACTTAGTATGTCTGGGTATACTATAAGACAGTCGGTAGAAGCAAATAGTGCGGCTGAGGAACGTCCTGTAGGTCGGAAAGCAAATTGGCACATGAAGCCTTGATTAAGGTGGGTTCGAGCAGAATTGGGTAGAAGAAACCAGTACTACAAATTTTTCAAAATAATGAACGGCAAATTTGATGTGACCGAGAGAGGGCGAAACTCGGTAGCTTCAACGAAAAATGGACGAAGACTATTTGACACTGGCGTTATAATAGGCCTACAAACTTTCTTGAATAATTGAGATGTTGTATACTAACGTATAGAGGTGCGCAAAAGACTATGCGACACTGAAGCAGCCACTACGAGGAACCAGACAGACAATTAAACTATCGGGACCAGCAGCCGTTCTTCTTTTGTTCTTCCTGTAGCTTAAACTTATAGGTGGTAAATTCGTCAACAACCATTGCTGTGCAGTCGACAACTATGGATTTGGTTAGGGGAGGTGAATAATGTTCATCGTTTGAGATACATCCAAAATGCTGTTCGCTGAAGAAGCAGTGATTGCGGGGTTTCGCCCTCTGCCGGTAGGTTTACTGAGTCATACTCGCGAAGTCGAATCACTTTGGTCCGCAACTCACGTGATCCTCGCTTAGAACGCTTGAAAGTATTTGTATTCCGCTGTGTGAACAGGTTGTTTATTCCACTTGATACATGTAAGTTGATATCCTTGGCAAGTGACTCAGCTCATGCAGATGGTTACTTTTGTGGAAAAACTAGACCCGCATGTGATTGGTCATCGTTCAGTGCACGTGATCCAACATTTTAAGGATATAATTATCATCGTGATAAATGACGCAGCTTTAGGCTATTGGGCGGCAGCTCGTCAGATCAAACGAGGAATCCGAGCAGAGGCAGAAGACGTCAGATATTGACGTCGGCCGTCGTGTAGTCTACTCGTTCAATTAATTTTGTTTATGCTTGGCTAAAGATTGTTTACACCCGCATCTTCGTTACGAATTATGCATGTAGCCAGTTGAAAAAAAGCAAAGACAATAGCAGTAACTCGTCTTCAACTTTACCATAGTTGGGCGTATACTTAGTAGCCTATGTTTTTTCGACGTAATTATTACGACGGTCGTTTTGTATGGACAAATATTTAATTCTGATTGAAGAGTCAAAATATATTGTGCTATTTTCCTTACTGTGAAATGGAATCAAGCACTCGGTATGAAAAGTCGAGGATGACAGTAATGCTGATTATGATGGTGCTGCATTTGGTCGCATTCGATCACAGATCATCAACAGCAGGTTAGTACTGAATGCAGGTGTAGTGATAGGTTATTTGATTTAGGTTTGTTATCTCACGTGACTTTTTCAAGCGGTGCAACTGTTCGAAACTTACAAGAGTGCAACATGAGGCTTAGCTATTCCTGATATACAAGACCTTCACTGACACCAAGATATTTTATGATGTGATTTGATTTTTCCTAGACAATCTACTTATCTTTGCACCAATTTATCTTTTCCAAAACCTCATCAATGTTACGAGCATTGGCCTACATGTTCCTCAGCAGCTTCCAACCGCAGTCATTAGTCAAACTTCAGAATCATTGAAGTGGTAGTCGACAACGGCACGGTATCGCTCGCACTTCCACAAGGCTTATACGGTCTACTGGTCCTCAGTCTTCTTAGACTTTTACCTACAACGTTTAGCGCAGTTGATCAGCCAGTCACTGAGATTGTAAATTGTAAACATAGGCCCCTTATTGAACACTTATATAGGGTCATGCAGGGGAAAACAAATAAGAGGAGCTAATGTAGGCTACTGATGACGTTCAGCCGCAGCTGGATGGAAAGCATTGAGTTTCTCCGACGAAGGCACAACCATTCTGCCTTCATATCGGTTGAGGATAATTCGGTAAAGGCGGTATTCGCAGTATAGGCCTACTTAGGCCTAATCATGGGCGGAGTTTGGTTTCCAGTCTTGGAGGGGATAAAAAGAACTTGGGAAGAACTTGGGCTTTGTTGCAATGGGAGTGGCGCCGACAAATATTTTCTCGGCCCTAAAAAGTTGATGACTTAGTCCTCGGGCTGAAACCTCGCCGAAAATTAAAATGTTTCCGGCCCAAAAAAGTTGATGGCCTTTTTTAGTCATTGGGAAGTTTCGCGTTCGTGAGCAGAACCATTTTCCCCGAACAAATTATGAGTCTGCGCCTGTTCTTACCGGAAATGATACCATTACACGTTAAAAAAAATCTGGGTCTTCTTGAAGGGGGGCTTAGCCATAAAACCTCTGATAAATTCCGTCCATGGGCCTAATAAGCCTACCAGATGTGCTCAAATGAAACTGAGGCAATTGAAACTGGACAGAGAATTGACAAGGGTGGCAGTTCCAGGATGGAAAACTGTAGCGTTTAGACTGGTATATTTCAGGACGAATCCATCATTGGTTCACCACATAAACATCCATTTCAGAGGTTATAACTATAACCGGCGCAGTATCAGGATTAAGACGGTGAGGATATCTCTACATTTGAGTTTGTCTCTGTGATGTCTCCTTTCGTTATGACAAGCTGTAGCGCAGTTTCCTACCTTGTTACTGTGTGACCTCTCTAATAAATGTGTCTACAAGGTATAGGCCCAGGGCCATATATCAACAAAGAACGTGGCCCCCTTCTGCAAATATAAGCTGTGATATACTTCATTACATTATCTGAGCATAGAGTATTGTAAATGTTCATATACATACATACATGCATACATACATACATACATACATACATACATACATACATACATACATACATACATACATACATACATACATACATACATACATACATACATACATACATACATACATACATACATACATACATACATACATACTGTACATTGTATTGTATAAAAACATTTATAAAGCGCCTCTACTAGGGTGAACCGTTCAGAGGCGCTCCCAGTACGCAAGGCCACGAGAGAAGAAATAGGTTTTGAGAAAAGAAAATGGGGATGAGGGATTACCAATCAGAAGTTGAGATCGAGTAGAAGGAAACAGTAGTGTAAAAAAGTGTTCCTACCCATTTGGTGCTTTCTCAATATCATTACATATTAAATAGCCTATATTAAATGGCTAATATAGAGATTTGCATTGGTATTTAGCACCAGCAACACAGTTCGCAATTGTAACCTATTGTATCATAGATAAATCACCGTGTTTAGTCACCAACCATAGGTTGCCTATATACACGGTGTCCCAATTGAACTGATACCCTTTTTGTTTTGACGATATACTTGTCAATTCTAAATGAAACTCTATAAAATTTCAGAGAATGTACGAGGGATAAATTATCAATGTTTTCTGAAAATTTTATCCAATTTTACGAACAGAGTCCGAAGTTATGCTCATTCAAATTTGGGCAAAGAAAATTTTAAGTTTCCAACATATAAAAGATAGGAAATAATACGCCTATGATTACTGTTGTAATTACATCGCAAAACCCACTGCAATATTGAAGAATAGATTTAATAGACCATCTATTTAGTATGGCAGTATGGCACAAAACAGTCAGATATTCGTACGATTCGTTTAAATACAAAAAGCGTATTTCTTCGCGCATCAGACAAAAGTCCTTGATAACAAAAGATTTTATTGCAATCTGAAACGCAAAAGACTGTCAACATATATTATGTCGCCGAGCAAAGTGACCATGCTACAGCAGATCAAGATAGGCAGGAACCCCACTCGAGTTGAAACGATCCACACATTTTGTCCTCGTAAATTCGTTACTTGCTTTCTACATGGTAAGAATCATGTTAGAAGTTAGAAGGCATTAGTGACGCCTAAAATTAATGTGTCGCATGATCATATGACTTGAATGTCTTTTGACACATGGAGTCAGATTAGAATAATTATATGTAATAATGATATTGTACTTTTATCAACGCATCTTGCTAGGATTTATCAATATTATATTAAAGAGTAAAACTCCAATAAATGTTAGTTCTATTTTGAACGTCTACGAGAATAGCCTATTAGTTGTAGAAAAAGATTTTGCACGTACTAAAACTAGGTAGTTTTGTATATATCTCCTATCGTAGACCCTGTGTGTGGAATTCTTTACCTGTTTCTTTGACTAATGTGCCTACTGTAGGAATATTTTAAAAAGAATTTAAACAGCATCTAATTGGGTTGGAATGAAGAAATTTTGACAGTTGTTGATATAACTTTGAAGATATTTTGGTTGCTGCTTGTTCATCTTTGGTATACCTACTTAAATTTAGTGAAATTTCGCCTTGCAGCGGAGCCTTAGGGATGGCCCTTTGACATCGAGAAGAAAGCTTGCGGGTAGACACTGTGTTTGTTTGTTTTCTTTTTAAATTTTGTTTAAAAACTGCATGCTTTAATCTATTGATGCTGTGATGCTCTGTTAATTGTTACTGGTGTCAATAAAAAGTCTTGAGTTGAGTTGAGTTGAGTTGCAGCGATATCTTTCAGTCTGGTAGAAACTCCTTTGACTCACAAAATACACTGACTGCTAAAGTTGTGAATTGACAGTGACTGCAGGTGAAACGTCTGCAAGCATGACGGGCAACGATTCCACGACTCCAAATTTCGATATGCCAACAGCTATCACAAACACAACAGCTCTTGAGAGCACAAGTGAGTTAACAATTTGCAATTATATACTTGATAATAGCTAATCAAAAGAATCGTGCGTGCAAAAGTACAGGGACGCCGCAGCCGTGGGCGACAGAAGAAGAGATGGAGGGACATGATCCAGCAGGACATGGAATTCTTGATCTGAAAAAGGAAGACGCTGGAGACAGGACAACATGGAGACAAAGGATCCGAGTGGCTGACCCCTCCACAGCGAGGGATTTATCCTAGCCAGAAGGAAAAGAAGAAGAAGCTCAGCCTTGAGAAAAACCGATTCAGTGTCCTTGATCAGTGTTCACTGTTCAGGTTGTAGCTTTACCTATACGGAGTTTAGACTGATCTACAGCCGCTTAAGAAGCTTTTTGGGATCTTTTAAATCTGCTGACACATAAAGCAGTTTAGATTTTCTGTAGACTATTCTGTCTCAGAATGCCAGTAGAACAGGATCCACGGTAAGAGGAAATCACGCTCGATGACCTTTACAAGAACGACAGACTTTGCGAAGGTCGACCTACCAATTGCTGAAAACAGAAGCACGACAGCGCTTCCTCATTTATTCTGCAGCGATCAACACAAAAGACATCGCGCCTTTGAGAGCCACTGAAAGGCGCTATATAATTATACATATTATAGGCTACATGTAAAACACCAAACGCGTCTGATTAGTTGCAGCGATATCTTTCAGTCTGTTAGAAACTCATTTGACTCACAAAATACACTGACTGCTTAAGTTGTGGATTGACAATGACTGCAGGTGAACTATTTGCAAGCATGACAGGCAACGATTCCACGACTCTGAATTCCACTACCGCGTCAACAGCTATCACAAACACAACAACTCTTGCAAGCCCAAGTGAGTTAACAATTCGCAATTATATTCTATAGCTAATTGCCATGCGTACCGCTCGTAGGCTTCGTCATCATCATCATCATCATCATCATCATCATCATCATCATCATCATCATCATCATCATCATCATCATCATCATCATCCAGAAAACGAATAATATACAGATTTGCATTGGCATTTAGCACCCGCATTACAGTTCGCAATTGTAACCTAATGTAGGCTATCATAGATTAAATCACCGTGTTTAGTCACCAGCCATAGGTTGCCTATACATAATATATAGGCATAGGCCTACATTGTCATGAACGTAGGCTACCCTTCGATTGCAACTAGGCCTACTACAAAATAGTTTACATCCAGGCAAATTGATAAAATAGTAAATTGCATAATTCGATGCCATAGCTAATAGTTTCTCAAGGCATCTAATTGCGATAACCATATAATACTTTGTGCACTTTAGACGACTGCTGCGGATTCATCATCTGCCTTTTGAAGAATAGTACGATCATTGAACACTTTGAACTGACGTTGAGGTCAGATCTCATGTGCAACGATACAGCAACGAATTTCAGCGAGTGGCTGATCGTGTTACTGAAAGAATCAGTAGAGTCGAACCAAACATGCAGTGAACCAATGCTTTGCACGAACCCACAAATTACCCAACGTAAGAAGGACCATATTATACTAAATTTGAATCGTTCGCCTATTTCGCGTACAGTTATTTATTGGACTTGTTGCTTTGTAAATTCTGGAACTATGACCATATGTAACAACTGGGAACAGGTTGAATAGTTCACTCCGTTACTGTGTAATTATTTTCAGTTAGGCCTATAATTAATCAGCAGAAAACCGGCCCCTTCCGTTCGCGATTTGACTTTCATGCAACGATTGCTGTGTTCAAGCACAAGACTTTGATAGCACCAGTAGAGCCTTCAGGCTGGAAACTGAGAGGCAAGTCTTGCGATGCATTGGCCTCGTGTTAAGAACCCTAGGCGCCATTCTTTGTTCGGCTCAATTAACTCAAGGTATAATAAGATGGATAGAAATAGATGCCTCCCTTGCTTTCCACAATGTAACCATGGACATTTAATTCACTAGTCTTCTTCAGTCAATATTATAATAGGCCTATATTTAAATTTGAATCTAGCATAATGATGTGAGTCAGGACCAGTCCTATTATGTTCACAGAGTTTGTTGATTATTCGACGTTGAGCAACATCCTACCCTGAGACAGTAGATAGTAGCCCGGACGGTATTTAAGTTCAGTAAACATGATGCTACTGATATCAGTGTGTGCGTGCGTCATTGGACGTGAGACCAACGGCTGGTCGCATGCAGCTGCGGGCGAATAAATTAGATACTTCCGCATTTTTGTAATTTAGTTACTCTTGTCTATGATGCCGTTACTGCAAAATAGGCGGATGCCTATCGATTTGGGCATTTGGACTACTGTGACAATGTACGAGTAATAAGGATGGTTACATCATAGGCTCTGCGGTTTTACATTGCTTCTGAGTAAGCCTCGGTGAAAACTGTGGATACGCTAATAGAACTTACAGCAACACATAATGTCGTGGATCTAATTACAGACCCATCTGATATATCTATAGGCCTGGTATTTACATAGGATATCATTTTTGCATTGTAGAGAACTTGCCGTGCATTAGTTTCAATTCAAGTTGTGAATATAAAATTATTTTGAGCTGCATCAATGGTTCTGAAGCAGATGAGATCGCCAGATTTACGCTGATACTTAAATATAGTTTTTTCCGCTCAAACGAGACACTGAGTTGTAAGTCCGATAACGGTTCCATCAGATTCAACTGTACGTATCAAAGTCATCAACACTGTACCGTCTGTACGCTGTGTGCAGGATCAGGCAACTGCACGGATAGAAACCTAACATATAAGTGTTTCGTCTGCAAGAAAGAATCGATAAACTACACAGGTAAGCCTTGTTTGATTATTATGTTGCTAGCCACTAAATTCACCTCTGAAGAACTTGTGCCATATATATACAGGGTGGGCCAAAAAAAGTGAGAACCTCTTGTAGAATATGTATACGTGTTATTTACAAATATAATTCAATTAATTATATTTGTTTCTTGTATTTTTGTTTGCCAAGTATTTAGCTAATCAGAAATCATGTTCAATGTGTCCTCCTTGCTTCTCAACAAGTTTTTTAAAGCGTCGAAGCCACTCGCTTATAAGGTTAATAAAGCGCTGTCCAAGATTTCTCCATTCTTCGATTATTGCAAACTTGAGCTGCTCAACTGTGGTGAATTTTCGCCGAAGGTAGACTTTTTCTTGCAAAGCACCCCATATGGCATAGTCTACTCACTCTACTGGGTTTAAATCCGGACTGTTCGGTGGCCACATGTCTGGCTCGATGAAGTTAACATTCTCCTGACGAAGAAGTTGATCGTATTTCTGGCTGTGTGAGATGAAGCTCCGTCTTGCTGTAATGTCCAGATATGGCGACCACATGTCGCTTGAATTACAGGCAGCAAACCTTGTCTCAGAACATGTTCACAATAGTATTCACTGTTTACTTTGGCACCTGGTTCAACGAACACAATATTGGTTTCCCCATTCGAGACACACCAACTGATGTCATGATACCGCGACTGAAATGGTCACGTTCTCGTATGAGTCGACTTTCTTGAATTTGCATTTTATTTGTCACAACGGAATAAACACGGTCATTTTGAGTATTAACAGGAGTGGCAACGGTGAATGTCTTTTCGTCTGTAAACCAGTTGTTTCGTACACTTCTCCCATTTGGAAACCTCTCAAGTAGCTGCCGACTGCGTTGCAAGCATTTCAATTTGACATTTTCATTGAGCTTCTGCCCAATCACACGCTTGTACATTTTGAGTTGCAAATCTTGCTTAACAATACGTCGAAATTAAGACATCATATAGCTAAATAGGTAAGTAGGTAAATGAGTAAACAATTTAAGCTATTATGGATACAGTTAAACAAATTTTGATGTAATTATATTACTTTTTACGCGAGGTTCTCACTTTTTTTGGCCCACCCTGTATATGAGCGAGTCACATCAGTCACATCATCAACCGCAAAGAAAAATCTTCATCCTCGTCATAGTCAAGGTAGTACTAGTCGACCTTCAACACAGTTATGGCCACCAACGACACAACGTTTAAAAGTTGTCGTTATCTCCACCAATTTAGTCATCAAAGTCAACGCATCGAAAATAGGCTTGTGAGTCCTGTTATTAGCATCTTCAATTCTTCATAGATCCTAACTATAATAGCTAAGCTTATGCTAGATATTCTGAATGCACCATTAGCAATTGCAAAGCTAATAATTATGTGCAGTCTATATGAACGTAGCGACATATCAGGGTCACATGTAGCCAGGAAAATATAGTTGGCAGAGGTTTCTTTTTCTGGTTTTTAGACCGTAAACCCCTAAATACGCACATGCAACATACAATATTATTTACAAAATAGCTTAGGCTTAGCTACGGAGCCCGAGAGCAGATGTTCATGCGATCTTTGAAAATCATTCTCTTTCATATTCTATCATAAGCCCACACGCATTTGGTGTAAAAAAAAATAGAAATCAAACTAATAGGGCAAGTCTTATAGTAAAAGAGCAGAAGAGCAATAAAAAGGTCTAATGAAATTCATGATAAGATAGGCCTTTCCTACTGTTTTTGTTTATTTCGCCCATTTTCCTTTAAATGCATTTATAGCGATAGACGCAACTACATTTAAGTCTATATGAGTGGTCTATTTCAGCAACATCTCTTCTCTCTTAGATTCTCAACACCAGGAAGTTTGTTTGACGTCCGACTGCAATTGAGCTCTAATTAAGCTACGAGGAAGTTCAATGTTTTGCATTCGCATCTAATTGAATAACCTCAGCCTAAAGGTTTTGCTCTCTCGGCTCTCGGCCAGATAATTAAATTTATCCGATGGTAGAATCGTACACGGGATCAAGACTCAATTAAGGCTTTTGGGTCCAATGTCTGCTGGTTCAGACTTTGAGTTCTGATCACAGTTGATTGCGAGGTTATATAATTATTGGGCTTCATGTGGTCAGTGCATGGCTACATAAAACCTTAGCGCCTTAGTCAATTATAATAGTGTGCTCGGTCATATATATTATCCCATCAAAAATCCTTCTAGCAAAGACCGAGTAAGGAGACAGGTTGGCCTATATAGGACATCTTAGTGCCATGCACACTGAACTCTCACATCAAGTGGCGTGTGTAGGCCTACCTATCGATTTCACATCTCGATATTGGAGACAATTGATGGGCCAATCCAATAATGGCGAGACTAGTAACGTATCTGGAAAAGTAGTCGATTTGTTGAGTAGACCTATCTTACAGAAACACCAATAGGCAATATTTTGTTTATGATGACTAGCAGGATGTTGCATCTCAATCTGTCTGCCTGGCGTACAATTAATTTTGTCGCTGCCATTATATATCCGCTATGTCTCTACTAGTACATCCGATACGTGTAGGCCTATAAGCCTCTGCTTGCCAAGTTTCACGGACACTTTTTAGATTATTTTCTGCTAGTAGGCCTACGGCCTGATTTCATTTCTTTGTCACATGCTTTGCATAGATCATGCACTACATATTTGATATAAACTTATGTTAAGAACGCTGAACATACCTTTTTAGACAGAGTGACACGTTGGAATCATGTTGCAGCCGAAATGACTGCGAAATAACTATAGGATTAGGCTACAGTAATTTTAGTTCGCATTTTGAAAGCAATGGGCGATATTGTAAGTGGACAAGTTTGAGACTATAGGCCTACATGGAAACTTTAATATATCGCATAGCAAAAGCCTACTCTAGTCTGTAGTCAATAAAATAAAAGTTCAGCACACAACATAGCGGTAGACCTACTTATACAGCAAGAAAGTCAGTACTGGCGAGCATTGGTCCACAGACTCCAAAGTTCATCGAATGAATTCCCATCTGAAGTTGACAGAAACAGCAAATCAGTTGATTTATATAAGAATTACGTATAGACTCTATGAATAATCGGTAGATTTAAGAAAATGCAGCTTAACCTTGAAAAATACCGAATCAGTTTCCTTGATTAGCAATCAGGTTGTAGCTTTACATAATTATACGGATTTTGACTGATCAATAGACGTTTATGAAACCTTTTGGGATCTCTTAAAGCTGCTGACACATGAGGCAGTTTGGATTTTCTGTAGACTATTTAGTTCCAGTAGAACAGGGTCCGTTGCAAGAGAAAATTAGCGATTGACTTTACGAAGGTCGACATATGTTTGGTCGAAACAGAAACACGAAGCGCTTCCTCATTTTATTCTTTGGCATTCAACACAAAAGATGCGCCGCCTTCGAGAGTCACTAGAGTGCGCTAATTATATATATTGTGATGCATTTTATACGTGTTAAACATCAAGCATCTTTGATTAGTTTTCCTGGAGTGGCGTTATATAGGCCCTAATGCTTTTACAAATCCCACTGCAATAATAGAGAATATGACAATTTTTCAAAAGGCGACACCTCAAAACAGTAAAATAATCTTGCAAATCATCGCTTTTCTCTACGCATAGTGATTATATTTGATCATCAAGGACTTTTGTTATAATTATTATGACAAAAAACTTGATGATAAAATATCTAATTACAATCAGAAACGCAAAAGACTGTCAACGGAAGCTAAGTGACCATGCTCCAGCACGATCGATAGAAGAGGGACTCCAATAGAGTTGAAACTCTATACATCGTAGTCCTCGTTACTTGCTTTCTACGTTGTAAGAATCAGGTTAGCAGGCATCAATGACGCTTTTAAATGTGTCGCCTAATCATATGACATGAATAGTTTCTGACGTATGGAATCACACTAGAATATGCAATGATGCATTTGTATTTTTATCAAGGCATCATGATGTGAAAACCAATTAGGCTTATATTAACACAATAAAATCTTCAATAGATGCTAGCCATAATATTTGTAAAGTCTAGGAGAATATTAGCTGCAGCGATATTTTTCGATCTAGTAGAGACTTGCTTTGACTCACAAAATATAATATGGCTTAGATTCTGGAACGACCATGACTGCAGATAATTCTTCAGAAGACACGGCGAGCAGCACGAACACGACTGCGAACAACCTTACGCAAACAACAACCACAGACACAACACCTTTATCAAGCACAAGTGAGTTAACATTCTAGTAATCGCAACTATATAGGCCACTTGCTAATTGCACGGCGCTCCGCTCTTAGGATTCATCATCATTATCATCATCATCATCATCATCATCATCATCATCATCATCATCATCATCATCATCATCATCATCATCATCATCACCATCACCATCATCATCATCATCATCATCATCATCATCATCATCATCATCATCATCATCATCATCATCATCATCATCATCATCATCATCATCATCGTCATCGTCATCGTCGTCGTCGTCGTCGTCGTCGTCGTCGTCATCATCATCATCATCATCCCGTCGGTTAATCGATCAGTCTGTCGGTCGGGAGTTTAGGGTTATGATGGTAACACCATGATACGAAGAGCAGAAGATCAGAACAAACGCGCCAAGATCCCAAAAGTCTACTCAGCCTTTTTTTCGCCAGTTGGCGTTGATGAATGAGCAGAGTTGAATGTGATGGACACCTTGCATGGTTGCCTATCAGTTAAACTCAACTCATGTGATGACCCGTTCTTGCTTTGACTTGCAATCGAACTGCGTTCATATAAATGCCTGCTGCCTTTGCTTCATCTAATTTTAATGTTCAATTTGATGGCATCAGATTGGATACCTTAGACTATGCAAATGAAAGCATTTAGTCGATTTCTACACAATGTCCGGATGAAAAGTAGAACACAAAACAAAGTGTCATAACTCGGTCACAACTTTTAGGAATTTTCTGAAATTTTAAACACAGCAACAGCGACCATAATATTAGATATTGAATATTTAAGCTTTGTCTGAAATTTTAAACACAGCAACAGTGACCACATTTACACGAGATCCTAAAACCAAATAAAAATATTCGTGGGTTTTTCAAATTTATGAACGTTTAAAATGCAGCACCGAAATTTTGAACTTTCCAACATGGAAAGTCTAAAAGGAAGTGAAATTCAGCAATACATGGTGTTCAAAATTTCTCCTTGTTCACGGACACACGACCTTAGTCGTAGTAGATTAGTAGCTGTCCCGGGAGACACTCGGCTTCATATCCCGCAGCTGTGGCCGTCCAGCAGTCCAGACCTTGATCCGGAGCATGATGTAGGAAATACGATCCGGAGTACATGTACAGTAACTGGATGAGTGCGTTTTTCGTTCACGCGTTTTCATGACATCGATAACCGTAGGGCGTAGGGCGGGTCTGTTTGAAGCGTGTCAGCTGTTTGACCAGGTGATCATTGACCAGTCCATCAAACAGTAGCGTCTACGTCTACGGTCGTGTGTCCGTGAGCAAGGAGGACATTTTGAGCACCATATATAACTAAATTTCCTTTCCGTACAGGTTTTCCATGTTGGACAGTTCAATTTGTTGGTGCGGCATTTTAGACGCTTACATGGGCGGAGTTTGGATTCCGTTCATGGAGGGGCTAAAACCTTCTTGGGGGCTAAGCCCGGGAAAAGATACCATTTACACGGTAAAAAAATGAATCTGGGTCTTCTTGGGGGGGGGGGGGGCTTAGTCCCCTAGCCCTGATAAACTCCGCTCATGGACGCTAATAAATTTGGCAAACGGCGAATATTTCTAATCGGTTTTAGGATCTCGTGTAAATATGGTCACTGTTGCTGTGTTTAAAATTTCAGACAAAGCTTAAACGGTTTGATCGAGTCATGACACTTTGCTTTGTGTTCTACTTTTCATCCGGACACAGTGTAAATACAGGGTGGGCAAAAAAGACGCCCTTCGGGTTGTTGTCAATATCATGACCACAAGTAGGAATTTCGAAATATGAAATTTTACAGGCTTATAGACAATTCATACTTACACATCGTGGCCCAATTTCATCAAAACATTTCAAACAGAACAAAAGTTATACCACCTTTAATGAGGTTACCCACCGTTTTTTGACGATTCAAACACGAAACACAAAAAAAGTAGCAAAAACACGATTTTATTAAGTTATATCTCAAATAACTGTTTTGAAATGAACTTGATAGTGATTCACAACTTGTGTTCAATGTGCCCAACACCAGTGCCAGAACTTCTTTTGAGTCTCTTTCCAAAGTTCTTGATGGCCCTCTTGATGCGTTTCAAAGGCAAATCTTCTCATTTAAACTCCAATTCTTTTGCCGCTCTTGGTTTTGGTTGCAGATTGGGATATTTTTCCAGCATAGCTCTCCGCAATTGATTACCAATCCATCCGGTTCAAATCCTGAGACTTGGGGCTATTGGCTTTTTGAATGAAACCAGAACAATCGACATTGAGCCGATCTTCTTTCATTCAAGGCAATTCTCTTAACTCTAAGCTTAACTCTTAATTTTTGCGCTCTCACTGTTTATCAGAATAAACGTTGCTCGCAGTCTTATATCTCTAGAGACTTGCTCAAGAGATGTCTGAATACACATTTTGTATGTCATTGACACCTTGGTCATTTTCCTTTTTTTATCAATTTGAATTTCATTGCTTTAATAGCAAAATTATGAATCTGGCAGATTCCTTATTTACCAATTTGATTGTCATCTTGCTAAGTGACTTCACAGTGACTTGCAGATACGCTGGTGCCCTGTTTCTTTTTAAAATATTAATAATTTGTTTGTATGTGCACTTGTTATAGCGCCCCTTCAAGCATTCTACTCAGAGGCGCTCCCGACCACAGAGCGGACACTGCATCGGAGTTTCACGCCAATGCGCTGAGCAACTGCGAGTGAAGGACTTGCCAAAGGTCCCTACGCGACGACTTGAGGTGGATTCGAACCTGGAACCTTCCGGCTTCAAGGCAACGGCGCCACCACTACACCACCGCGCCCCACAATGATAATGATTAACTGGCAAGGCTATTTGATAACAATTATGTGACTTAATAAAATCGCGTTTTTGCTACTTTTTGCTGCGTTTCGTTTTTGAATCGTCAAAAAACGGTGGGTGGCTTCACTAAAAGTGATATAGCCTACGTTATGTTCTGAAATCTGGCCATCATGTGTAAATGTGAATTGCCTATAAGCCTGTAAAATTTCATTTAGAAGTTCTTAGTTTTGGCCAAGATATTGGCAAAAAACCTAGGGGTATTTTTGGCCCGCCCTGTATATTCTATAGGTTTATTGTTTATGTTGCTTGTGCCAGAAAATATGATGTTCTTAAGCAGTGATCAATGAATAGTCTTCAGTTTTAATCCCCACAAAGTAAATTATAAATTAATTTGAGTAAAAGTTTCGCCTCGTACCCATGTCTTGGTGATGATGATGAGTTCTCTGCCCGAAGTAAGGTCCATTGGCATTTATGCCCCTGTATGGATGAGATGTGTGGGGTCGTTTCCTGTTGCCTTTCTCAAATACAATTATGGGTGAGCAATTTATCCTAGTTCGCTACGCAGTGCTTGAGGCAGATTCGAACCTGCGACCCTTCTGTCACAGGGCACAGAACATTCCGCTAAACCACCCGTTCTTATAGTGTGACAATTAGAACATTCAAACAACGCTCTTATCAAATTTCCTCACAAATCCTTTTTTCTCGGAATTTTAGGCTGACAAGGAGTACACTTTTGGGAAACGCTGTTCTAGGTCGTAACTTGATTTCTTGATAATTTGATTTTGTTACCTGTGATATTAAAGTAAAATAGTCAATGGCCGTCTATAGTCAAATGAATCGAAAGCAGCTGTTATGTTTCAGCTTCTGCTGTGTTTGAAACAATAATGGGTTACTTACTGTCTAAATTGACGCGTTGTAGGTGCGTTTGGTTTGGATATAAAGCGATGCAATGGAGATATAGGCCTACCGACATGTAAGAATTTAACATGCTAACCAAATAAAAATTCTAAAATGATAACTTCAACGTTGTCTATCTGTTTGCTCATTTGTTGCATCTCATATACCGCGTGATCATTCTGTTCTATTGCTTTATCCGCAACGCTGGTTTGGGATTGATGACCAAGTTTGCCACTTAGGTAGGACAAGTACTACGGTATACAAAAGAGGACATCCTTTCATGCCGCCTCTCGCTAAATAAAATTTGTTGTAAAATAGCTTCATCAACAGATACAATGATACATTTTCAGTTAGCTTATATTGCGCATAAGTGACGAGTGACTTTAAAATCTTCGGCTGTGGCAGATTATTTTCAATGTAGATCTACATGTATGCATAGTCGATTTGTACATTATATGCATATGCGCTTGTCCGATGCAAATAAAAGCTACTTACCTAAACTTATCATAGTTTATGTTCTCAGTTAGCATTATTTAAATTGTTGCCAGTGTCTTATCAATGCGCTGAGTGTAGAATATTTGAGGTGTTTGGTCTGTTTAAATTTAATATGCATCGCAACACATATGAATAACGCTCGAGAGTCATTCACTACAAGATCATTCTAGGATGATGCGATTACCAATCCTACATTTGACATTTGACAGTTCATCTTGCGACTCGTCCCAGGGTTTCATCTTGCCAGCTAAGAACGATAAAAAAATTCCAAATTGCTTTGCAGTGTCCTTAGACGAACAATCATTTCAAACTCCTATGGACCTTAATCCTTAATTCACTCCTCGGCCTAGCTCTTACCTTACTTTCATTATCCTGGCTCTGAACTACAGCTTAAGCGCTGTACTGCGTTTGTGTCAAAGAGTCTATGCAATAAAGGAATAGCATTAGTAGAAATAGTAGGAGTGGTTGCAGCAATAGTAGTAGGCCCTAGTAGTAGCAACAGCAGTAGTAGTCGTAGCATCAGTAATAGTAGTTGCAATAGACCAATAATGTTCAATTAGCATACATCCAAGTGTTAAAGTGTGATGCAGTCGTTTCGTATCTTATAATGCAATAGCGTTTGGTTTTCTTTTATCTAAGGTTTGACACTAGGATCGATCGGATTTGCAGCAGCCATGCTTCTTGTTTTCATAGTGATGCTACTACATTGGTGAGAAACCTACGTAGGCTACATCGGAATATATTGACAGCCTGTAGTTGAGAAAGTTAATCTCAAGCGATTGATTGCAATGTAAAAAATTGTAAAGCAGCGCATTTAAACAATATGCAAATTCATATAGGCCTACGTGATCCTAATGCCCTGTTTGTTATCGTGTTCTTTGATGCCTATGAAAACGGCGCTCTTTAGGGAAAATTGCGTTAGAGTCTTGCTGATCGATTGTTGATTAAAAATTATTGATGCTAGTGAAAAAATGGCAATATCATTTAGGAAATACACGCAAGTAGACCTATGCAGAATGCGACCAATAAACCTTGTTTCCATGCTTAAGTCCAATATTTCAACTGAACGGCTAATGAGGCTTTCACTGAACTTGTAATTGGCCTTAGTAGCCCTCAGTCCATGTTATTAAATATATACAAGTCTAAAATCAAAACATATTACTCATTTCCAAACAGCTTGCGAAATGGTTCAGTATTGAGCGCAGGATCGAGCAGTAAGAATTGATTTTAGGCCTATATTTTGTTTAGGCCATAACCTTATTTGAAGAGCTCATCGGTCTATTAAAGCAACAATGATATTTTAGATAAGTATATTGTTTTAAACAATTATAATAATGATAGTTTGTTTATTTAGATTTGGTGGATGTTGGCTTTTAAAAAAGACTATAGTTGCACGCTTGAAACTAATGTCTTTAGGTGTCAGGCTGCCAAAAAGGTCACTTGCAGCAATGGATGTTGTAACATTCTTAAGATAATTAGCCTATAGCACTGAGTCGCTTTGCTATTGCAGCTTTTCAATAGCGAGTAAAGTTAAAGCACTATTTTATGAACATAAGATGCTTCTTGTTGACATTTTGGTTTTTCCTGTATGCTCAGCTGTAGAAAACGCTGCTGCAAGAAGTCATCTTCAGACTCTGAGGACGATCGTAAGAAGCGAACGGATCATGCTGAATCTAAAAACGGTAACACATTGAATCTGCAGTCATACCAAGAGCTAGACAGCAACACCAGTCACCGTCCGCTAACCTACGAATTAGTCAGCGAATCAGCTTCACCTTACGAAGAAGCTACGGGACCAGCAGACACGACGAACACAAGCAGTCTTTACGCTGAGGTAGCAGTAGATAGATCAGCTAGGTCGCGATCAGTGAAGAAGGGTAACGTAAAACCTAACGAACGTGTTTCCACCGTGAAGATAGATGCCACTGGAGACGTAGGTCTATATGACGATGCTGCTACGATGAATGCGACTGTGAATCCAATAAAGAACATGAGTAATGATTACGAGTTCGAGACTGCAGTCAATGATGCAGTGGCTCCCGTTTATAGTGACGCCACCAAGATCAAGGAGACTACGAACCAGAGCACTAAAGACCAGAAACCCACCAGTCCTTTTGCCATGAATCATGCCAATGCAATGAAGTCGCTGGGTGAAAAATTGAAAGCTTCTCCCACTGATCTAAGACCAGATAGTGGAAACGATATTTATGACGACGCTGCCATTGTCAACATGAATAACACTGAAGTGAATGAAGACACACAGTATGACGATGGTGACGACGTTTACCAAGAAGCATCGACTGTTCAAGTGGAAAGATTGAGTGAATCGAAAAATCCGAGGGATGATGCACAGCCTTTCCAGGCAAAGCTCTCAAATGATCCATCAAAAGGCGATCGCGTGAAACATGGAAAAGAAATGGATTTCTTTGATGAGGACATGACTTTGGTGGAAAACAATCTGTACGGTCAACACAAGGCTAAATGATGCTTCATGATGTCGAAACTTCATCCGATCATGAAGCATAATTATATTAATTTATGTGGGACTTGAACATGACGACTTTATAATTGCGGTTAAATCGACATGTTAAGTCGACTAACCAGCATTATATTCATGTGTCGTAGCTTAAACTTACACTATAGGTCTGTAATAGTAGTAGCCTGACCCTTTTGACATCACGCTCAGCGACAGACGCCCATATTGCCAATAAGCCTACTAAAACCGCAACGCCCGAAAGGTCAGAGTCTCATATGAGGAAGTACATTGGTTTATTATAGTGCAGAAAACTTTTGCAGGATTTTAAACGGTCAACAGACTCAACGCTGGGCCAAAACCAGCTGCATTTGAATAGGATCCAACTTCGCATATAACTATACTTTAGTTAGGCTACATCGAACCTCATCCGCTTTCAGAGCACAGGCGCCTGCATTGCAACTATGTATATATGTTCGTTGGACTGCTGTATCTATATATTGTAGGTCTATTTATCTAGCTCACGGATACTGTATTTTATAATATATATATATGAACAGACAATCTTTATCTCTAATTATGCAGGCCTATATTTATATTATGTTATATAAGTTTAAGTATATTTATGGTAGATCAGACGTACGCCAGTTTGTTAATGTGGGTCTCAGATAACCCAGTCTAACGTCATAAATTACACAGAACCATCTAGTTCTGCGTTCTTGTGTAGATTATTAGACAATGCAAAATAATGCACTCTTTGGGTTCGCCCACATACAGTTTTTCTGTGTATCGCATAGATATAAATACGATAGAGGAACACAAACCACATATATTCAGCTGCAGATGATTTTCAAAGTTTTTAACTTAATAAAATGCGCTTTGCAAACAATCGATTTTTGTGCTTATCTGTGTCCATTCACATGTAAAGTATGTGAGTAAGTATAGCTTTTATTAGGCTACTCCATTTGCGAACGCACAATGAATATGAATAGGAGAAATGAATGGAACAGGAAGTTTCTATCGTTGGTTTCATGTCATTCACCCCGCAATGTTACCTAGGCTATATGCAGATCAGTGGGATCGCTGAGATGACTCGCAGATTCTAAACCAAAATTTGTTCGGAAAATGGCTCTATTCAAGAACGCGAAACTTACGAATGACTAAAAAAAGGTCATCAACTTTTTGGGCCGGTAAAATTAGTAGTATTTGTCGGCGAGATTTCAGAATTTCAGAATTTCAGACAGAGGACTAAAGAAACCCGAGGAATAAAAAGTCATCAACTTTTTTTGGGCCGAGAAAATATTTTTCGGCGCCGCTCGTTCTGGACCGAGTCTCAACCCCAAAAAATTTAGCCCCTCCAAGAACGCACTCCGCCCATGATGATCCTTTAAAAGGAACAGAACAAGGGTAGTTGCAGTAGGTCTATACTCGAAGAGGGAGGTCGATGGACTTTTCTTCACTGTCGCTGTCTGCCAGTCAGGAAAGACATAATCCACAATCATCCACTCTTTCAATATGGATGACACGACCAAATATGGATGTTGTACAATGTACATAAGGTCTAGTTGACCCAAAGAGTGTGAGTGGTTAGAGGAAGACGAAAAAATCGGTTAGGAGAGTTATCTGTGCATAGGTGGAGACTTAATTGGTCCTGGTTTTGGGGGACGAACGAGCGATTCTTTTTACTGTCCACACTGAAATGGTAGCATGCACTGGCGTAGACAAGGGGTTTCGGGGGCTAAACCCCCATTGGCTCAGGAAAAAGTTTTTAAAGGTTATTTATCCACTTAAATAAGAAAGAAAATTGTCTTTAGCAACAATTGTTTTTCTTACTTTATTCCCTTTGTTACTTTATTCCCCTTTTGTTTACTGTAATACTGTTAGGCTGGCGTCAGGAAGGGCATCCGGCCAGGCCATAAACCCCCAATTCCTCATCATAAATTCCTGGCTACGCCACTGGGCCTCAATTTAACGAAATTGCTCATAATTGAAGTGCTCATAATCGTGGTTTAAGACTTGAAGAGCATCCCCTCGCATTGTTTAAATTTGTTCTAATTTTAGCACTGCAATTGCTACATTTTAAACTGACATCTCATGAAAATTTATTATTGTTTCATTGCTGAAAGACATGATTTAGGACTTCAATAAATGTCACTCAAAATTGCTTAAAAAATCATTGGATTTGCACGCTGTAACCGTATCATTGGCCTACAGGCTGTCATCTTAACAAAATTGCTCAGGATTTCAATGCTGACAGACATGGTTTAAAACTGTAATAAATGTATCCTCTTCACTATTAAGATTTTTTGAATTTCCACACTGTAATGCTACGATTTTAAGTTGTCATCTTATGGCGGATTCATATCGATTTTTAACAGAATTTCTGGTTGGTACAACTCAACGGAGTTTAGGCTCCCGGGTGGGGTAAAACTCGAGTGATAGAGTGGTAGACTAACTGAGATTAAAATATATATAAAAGACGCAATGTTAATTTATAAGCCAACGGAGAAATAATCTCTTTAAAAGCACTTCTTGCTGACTGATTTCCGGTGGTGCCCATGCATATGTGGGCCTCGCATGGCTCATTTCTCGTGGTAGCCTACTGAGCACTCACGGGCCTTGCAGAGTCGGCGCCTATAAATCACTACCTGATGAAAGTTCAACCAGAATGTCGAAGTTAAGGCTACAGAATATTCCAGGCTTATGTTCGAGTGAGTCAAAAAATATCGTGGGGTAAGAAGCTACAGTAGGCCTAACTGAATTGCCTCGAGAAAGAAATCTCATGGCTGGTAAACTGTCACAGCACAGCAGCAGGACACACGGAAACAACTTAAACTTTTTACGATAAAAAATTGACGCTGCACAGAAGATATCAATTACTGTGTTTGGGTATAGTTCGATGCTTTACAAGCCATTAGCCAAATTTGAATTAGATCCTTTGCTGAACAGGAAATCAATGCAATTATTTCATTACAGCGGCTATACATAAATTTTATATTTGATGCATTAATAATTATTTATGACTCTGAAACGTCCGCAAATTTATATAATAACAAGAGAAATGCTGCATGGAGACCAACGTAGGCCTATTAGTTGGAAATATCCTTGCAGGCGTAGGTCAACACTAGTCTTCTGTAATCTGTATAACTAAAAACATTGCTATTTGAATATTTTGACGATGCCTTTGACATAGTAGATAACTTAGGTAATTAAGGGACTAATCGAGTGATAGCCTCTGAGTAGTCTATGCTGCGAGATGCGTTCTGTTAATTGTAAGAAACGATACAATGAGATCACTCAGACATATCAATCGATGAATTAAACATTCAGTTATAGCCTAACTGTTGAATGAGCTCATTGAGCAGCTTCAGGTTTCGATAGGTTAAGAAGGTGCCTATTAGAAGCCATCTACGGCTGAATCAGTCTTCCTCACAGTCAGTGGACAATTATAGTTGCACAGGCAAATTATAAGACGAAATATAGATCTGCGTAGAAATGATATCCTGCTGAACAATCGAATAGCCAAGCAACATCAACTGCAGTGCTATATAAACGGACATTCTGAGTGTAAACCGCTCCAAACTCAGGCAGATAGATGAGTCTTATAATTTGGTCTCGTGCATGGCAAGAGCCAATGGGATAGGTGTGGTTGTGCGATTCGTCATATCATCATCAGCAGCAAAACAGCAGCAGCAGCATTCTGTGCATCTTCGTCAGTTCTTCAAGTCGACCTTTTAACGGCGATGGGTAAGAATAAATTATCTCAACTGTTGTCTGCTATTTTTCAAGTCAAAAGTTTCTTTCAGTGGTGTCCAGTCTTGCTGAGTCTTATATGGTTTATCCAGCGCAGTCTTTGTCGTCTTTTGTTTCTCTTCCTTTGATTCGTGCATATGTAGGCTCATTGCATGCAATTCGTTCGGCCGGTACCGGTATTCTTCTCTACGGGGCTGAATCGGAATCCTCCCATGGCCTTATCTAACAGACTTGTGTGGATACCGGATACATGGGTACTTAATTATTCTCTAATGCCATAATTCCAAATTGTGGGCAGTCTAGAATCTGATGCGTATAACAAAACGAGTTGTGTCATAGTCTTAGAGCTGCTCCTATGCTGCTTTTCTTTCTTATCTTCATGTTTCTCTATATTTCGTCCATTTCAAAAATGCTTGTGTAGTGCATCCAATTCTGCATTTCTGGTTCACTGCTGCCATCCGTTGGTTTAGAGTTCAGGACAATTTACTCAACAGCTTCTCATTGGATGCTACTAGTTATTGTAGTCTCGTTAGTGTTTTGAATAACCATTTTTTGCTTCCTCTACGTCAGGCCAAACCTTCACTGATTCGTCCACCTATGTCGTAATATCCTGAAATTCTGCTAATGAAGCGTTCAATGTCGTCAGTAGGTCGGAGATTATTTATTATCTCTCGCTTACGTTGAATGCACTGATGCTTTTAGTAGGTCCTACTAGGCTATAGGCAGCCTAGAAGCGGACATGGTGAAAAGATGCATTCGTGTCGCAGGCCACTCCTGTTTTTGGGTGGAAGTATTCTGTTATCTTTTTTGTTATAGTCTACGTCTACGGCACGTGACGATATTCTACAGGTCTATATAAATTATCTCTTGTGCAATATGATTAGCTTCCTACAGTTTGCATCGCTCTTCACATTGCGTCATGCCATGCGCTATCTAATGCTTGCTTGAAGTCTATGACATTGGCGAACACTTTCTGCCCGAGTTCAGTGCTTGTCTTAAGTGTCCGTCTCATGGCATAATAGTTGATCAATTGTGTTTCTTCATGAACTGAACGATGAACCCGGCTTGTTGTTCTCAAAGACTCGCTCATCCGTCACAGGGTCGAGCAGAGAAGAAGTCTCAAGTGAAGGTGGCTATAGATTCATTAGAAGAGATACGGCCGTAGATTGCCACACACACACTAATGGCTTTCAAAGAATTGCAGTGAAGCGAACTTTCTTGTGCACGTGCGCATGCGTATGACATTGATTTTGAGGGGCGTTGTAAGGCGCTGTATAGGGAGTGTCGACCAACGAAAGCTGGCGATCAGCTAAGCGTCTCGATTGGCTGCAATCAGCTAAATCGTTAATCTGGTCCAATATATGACGAAATATTTCTAAGAGAAAATCCAAGTAGGCCTAGATAATAGATACGTGGTCTCGTTTCAAATACGAACCGTAGTCATTTTTCTTGTTGTTCGTCTCACTGTGATTACTACTTTCGAATCGTTCTCGGATCTTACAGCAGGTTAGAACAGTTTTCAGGATCATCTACCATAAAACGTAGGCTATGCTGCAAAAGGTAGTCTAGGAGTTGCAATCATCGGTTGCAATGAAACTCCAACGACGTAATTGAACTTGTAACAGCCTTATAAAACTTGAAAATTAATGGGTATAGTAGACTCTACTATACCAACGATATTAGGCCTATAGGGCCCTATAGGTAATCCTATTTTACACTTTAGCTTCAACTTTCGCATAAACCGAAAAAATCATTTTCTACACCCATGAAATGTATAAGCCCACAGTGCAGTCTATGCCTCATGCTAAATCTTTCAACTCTTATCAGTGGCAAATAATGACATCGTGATACGGCTCCAGCGATCTAATGTAGGCATATGCAGTGACACCTTAATTACCACCCTTACTCAGTAATGCAATGCTGTGTAACGCAAACCCATGTATTGCATATAATCCGTTGCGAATTTGCATAGAATAGTACGACACTAGTTTTTTGCATAGTTTTTGAAAATATTCCAATGACATAACTGAAAAACCTCATTCCTGACTTCAGGCTCTCAACGAAATTGGCATGTGATTGATGCAACACAACTAAATTATGACGAAATTTCTTTCGCATTATTTCGAAAGTAGTCTCGCGTAGACTTACAAGTAGGCTTAGGCCTACCTATAAAAGTTGTTATTTACTTTTTTATGAACAGAATTAGCAGTCAGTGGCGGCGCTAGGGGGGGGATGAGGGGGGCTAAGCCCCCTACAAGAGGCTCAGCCCCCCTAAAAAAATGATCATCTGAATTATTTTACATTGAAATATTCACGATTTTGATCAATGACTAAAAAAAAAAAAAAAAAAAGGTCGTCAGAAATTTTGGCGGCGAAAATGAAAAATTTGGCCGCGGGCTTCAGCCCCTCCAAAACTGAAATCCTGGCGCCGGCACTGTTAGCAGTTTACCAAACTATTGTGCACTTTTAGCCTAATCAAAGTTGACTTAAAACTTAAAACTTACACCCATCGTATGCTATAGATAAGCTGGCTGAAGCTGGTTGGCCTCTAACCGCGCCTCCTATTTAATGCTACCAAAGTTCAATTCATCTGGTTGGGTGGACGTAGACGGCTGGGAAGAGTGTTGACCGTTGTTCCGTGGCTAAATCATCTCCCATGTTACCTTTTTTATTCTGTCCGGGACTTGGGTATTACGTTGGATGAAGAACTTAGTTTCTCAAAGCATGTCAATCGTGGCTGTTATTACCAAATTCGTTAGCTACGGGTCATCTCATAGCGCCGGTGAATAAGCTGGTCTCACTAACGTGGCTTTTGTGGGAGCTGAGAAATTCTCCAAGATTTACATTATATTTTGCATTACATCTCTCGCTCCCTATCAGAGGATTCTGCTGCTAGGCCTACTCTTGTTCTTGCTTTTGTCACCAGCCGCTTAGACTACTGTTGCTCTATTCTGGTTGGTTTGCCTCAATTATTGATATCCAGACTAGACCGTGTTCTTAGACCTGCAGCCCGGCTAATTGGGCGAATCCCTAAATATGACTCTGTTTCATCTTACATGCATCATACTCTACACTGGTCCTTATTTCATAGCGCATCGAATGCAGAATTGCTTCTCCGGTTTGGTGGTTTGTCTCCTTGGCTGTGCTCCGACTTATCTTTCTGAGCTCTGCTGTCCAGTACCAGGTATCTGTTGTTCTGGCTCGCCGAGCCCTTCGCTCTGCCTCTAGCGGTAAGCTTTTGGTCCCGCGTGTTGAAGCCTCAACCTGTCAGCGTCGTGCTTTCTCAGTTGTAGGTCCATCTGCATGGAATAGTCTCCCGCTGGAGATGCGCCTGTTTCCTAGGGTTGACTCGTTAGTACTTTAAGGCTCCTTAAAACTTTCAGTTTCACCGTGGTTGGACTGAGAGCGTTTTTGAGTGGATTTCTTGAAGAGGCGCTATATAAATTCTTGAAATGAATCGTACACACACACGATCTTATCGAAAATTTCACATGTCATGGCCTACAGTCCTACATAGGTGTGTTTTGAACCCGCGTTGAATCTCTTTGAGCCTGGTGGCTGGTTTAGACTCCGCCTAAAATGGATCTGCCTTTTAGTAGAAGAAGTGACGAAGAGCACTCGTTTCGGAAACTTCAGTAGATTGAGGGAATGCAGTCATGCGTCGAAATTTGCCATTGCAGATAATTAATTAGGGCCTATAGGCGTTTTGTGATGTTGAACTCAGTGTCGTGTGAATAGGCTGATTGTTCGGACACCTATAGGCGGATGTTAATTTTCAACTTTTGGTGTGCGAAAATGATACAGCCGTCATGTAGGCGTGATGTCGAATGCGTGCTCTGTGTTGTGTGATTTGATCTATATGCACGAATTATAACAGCAGTACAAGGTCGTTAATGACAGGATTTGTATTAGGATTGTCTGATCTTACAGTGGATAGGGCTAGTGCATCGTCTTTCATGCATGCATAATTTGCATATAGAGTAGCCTATATAATATTGCAATTGTAATTGTAATTGAACACTTGTATAGCGCCGCTCACAGATTCAGTATAATTTTTCCATGGAACTCAGATAAACTAATGAACTGACTGATGCAACTTATGCCTAACTGGATATAGATACCTTTTTATACTATAGGGCGGAATTACAGGATATTAAATATGCTCATTGCTCGTTGCTCGGACTCCACTTTCAGCTTATAGGTCAAATGATAATAATCTATTTTATAAAGAAAAGGCTGTAGAAGAACTATGTAACAGTAAGCAGTAGCGGCGCTAGGGGGGAGGCTAGGGGGCTAAGCCACCCTAAAAAGTCATCCATTTTCCCCCATGTAAAAATGAAATATTTGCATGATTAACCCCTTTAGCCCCCCCAAATTAAGCGTAAAGGTACGCACTAGGTTTGCCAGACAGTTTGGCGGATATGAAAAAGGACCGTTTTCCAAGAGTTCGACCAAATGACTAAAAAAAGGTCGTCAGAAATTTTGACGGCTGAAATGGAAAATTTTCTTGAAACATTTTGGCCGATGACTAAAAAAAGTTGTCAGAAATTTTGACGGCTGAAAACGGAAACTTTTATCCCTCAAATTCAGCTCCCCCAAACTGAAATCTGGCGCCGCCACTGATATTAGGCTCAACTGTTGGGCAGTGGTGTAGTCCTAAAAAATGAAGTGGGGGGACGCCTGGAAATTGAAGAGGGGGACGCCATGGAAATTGAAGTAGAAACTGTAGCAAAAAGTGCAATCTTGCAAGAATTTTGCAAAAAGTGGGGGGACGGCGTCCCCCCGCGTCCCCGCCCCACTACACCACTGCTGTTGGGCTTATGAAGAAATAACAAAAGTTAGGCCTACATGTGACTAATTAATCATAACTTAATTGCTAATTAAGTTAGAAAGACATAGCCTAAAGATTTTAAAAACTGGACATGGTTAGCATAAAAATCAGAACGTGGATAATAACACGTACCGGAGCCTATTTGATTAAATTTCCAATGTTTAATTGTTAATTTTTGAGATTGTCGTTCGTTTTGTAATGCTGGTCTTCCTTTCAAACATAGCTAATATGAGGTCGGAAACGCCAAAATCTCTGCTGATTCTTGGTCTAAGCGTACTACTCTGTATCGCTTTCGACAACGAATCATCAGCATATGGCGAGGGTAAGTTTCTAAAATAAACAATGCAAAGCTAAAGTAACAGAGAATATACAGTAAGCTGAGGAAAGTGCAAATAATATAGCTCTTTAGTAGTGGAACATTTCGTTCGACGGCCTATACAGTATGTATGTATTCATGCATGTATGTATGCATGTATTTGAGCATTCATGTAACGCCTTACTATAACCTCACAAAGGAGCTTAACCCTCGGGCTACCAGGGGAGGTGGTATCCACCCCCTAGGGTTTTTCCAAATCAAACTTGTTCCGTTTGGAATAAAATTTTGACGTGTTAGGTAGCTGTATAGGGTTCATTGGCACACATTTTGAGCTAAAATCTTTGATGATGCCCCCTACAGTTCAAAAGTTGTACCCGGTATACTCAAGGTACTAGGGGATCCACCCCCCCTAGATTATCGTCTATAACTTTTGCGCTCTTTAATATGAAGAAACACAAATTATACCATTCTATAGAGGGAATGTGGGGCTACATTTCGATGCTCATTGAGTTGTCTTTTGACAACCGGAAGGGCTCAAAATAAATTAAAATATAAAAAAATCCTAATTTCGAGATGTATTCATATTTTAGAAACCTAAATATACCATTTTGTGCAGAAGTGAATGCTGAATCAAATGGTATATTACAAGTTATGATATCTCAAACCATATCCAAAATCTAGGGGGTGGCAACCACCACCCCTTGGTAGTCCGTGTTACAAAAAAGCTTGGTAGCCTGAGGGTTAACGTAGCTACCCGACAGTTATGAACTGAATATGCACATTTCTAAGATCTTCCGGCATACATCGATTAACGTCATAGATCTGGATAAATCAATGAATTCACATTAATCAGTGGCTCTAAGGCAATGTCTATCGGCTAGGTCTATATAAATCACAGGGTGAATATAGCCGTAGGCCTATACGAATTGTGTCGAATACCAACAAATTTATATATAAATGTAGACACTTGCAACTGCAAATGTATTCTAACATTCATAAAGCACCACCTCAAGAGTTAACTCATCAATGAGCTTTCTCACCCCGGTCACCAGGGTAAGAGGAATCACTTTCGAAAATACAGACTTCAGACGCTTGGGAAACATGGAAGGGACTTGATGAGTGGATTGCACCGCAGCTCTCGAGAAAGCAATTCCAGATGGTAGGCCCAGCACAGGCAAAGCTTCTAGACTGAGCTGTAGCAGTACGCTACGCTGTGGGGCACGGTGGTGTAGTGGTGGCGTCGTTGTCTTGAAGTCGGAAGGTTCGAGGTTCTAATCCACCTCAAGTCGCCGCGTAGGGACCTTGGGCAAGTCCTTCACTCGCAATTGCTCGGCGCTTCGGCGTGAAACTTCGATGCAGTGTCCGCTCTGCAATCGGGAGCGCCTCTGAGTAGTGAGCTTGAAGGGGCGCTATAACAAATGCACATACAAACAAACAAATACGCATAAGAGGGCCAATCAGGAGGCCATGGGCATCCGACCGAAGACTGACTCATCCCAAGACTCAGGAAACCGAGACGCAGAAGGCACGATGATGCAGAGTCGACAAAGCAATTAGAGTCTACGTTGAATAGTTCGCCTTTGTTATAGACCTTGATGTCTAACTGAAAGTTCTCTGTATGGTGTTGCGCATGTACCATGGTTGTCCTGCCCATGTGCCATGGTTGTCCTGCCTATGTGCCATGGTTGTCCTGCCTATGTGCCATGGTTGTCCTGCCTATGTGCCATGGTTGTCCTGCCCATGTACCATGGTTGTCCTGCCTATGTGCCATGGCTGTCCTGCCCATTTGCTGGCGCCACTGTCTTTGCTGGTGTGCCTCTTATGTTGGCTTTGCTAGCTAAGCGTTGAGTTATTTAGACGAAGGATATAGTTTTCAAACACAAAATTATTGTGCACGACAAGTTTCTCCGTTCTTTTTTATCGATTTTCCACTCGACGCGTCCATCGTTTTCTGACTTTTTCTGACTGTTCACTTTGTATGTTGAACAGCATAACATTGTTCTATCAATCTGTTCTTTTTCAACAGTAATGGATTCCGTGTCCGCATGTTCTTCAACCTTTTTTGAGACTTTAAGCTGCAATCTGAACAACGAAATTCTGATTACCAACGCGCTTTATGGATACAGTTACTGCGATGATCCAGTTGACGGAGAACTTAAATGCTGTCCGGACCCAGCGAACGACTGTTTCATATCGATTCCCAGTTACAATTTCGATTACTATAAAACTATAACGGATTTCTGCAACGATAGAGTGCGGTGTCGCCCCTATGCAAACTCAACTGTCGCTGACGTTACCTGTTACGGAGATCACCGTCAAAAGAGCGACTATGTGAGATTGGAATACAACTGTGTACCATCATCAAAAACGAGTAAGTATACAGCCGGGAAAGTTTATATCTACGTGGCCCATAGCGACGAGTAAAGTGACGTGGGTTTGTTTTAGGCCCCTCTAGATCTCGGTAGCCTAAATGGTATAATTATATCTGAAAAACGTTCTGAATCTTAGGCTAAAGGTCCATATATTTTACTTGTGCAAGCACTGAAATACAATATTGCAATTCCGATCTCTTCGTTTAGCAAAACTGGCAAAGGAGATCATGACACCGACGCGTGTTATTTACAGCTGAAATCCAATGAAAACGCAAGGACTCGATACACTTTGAGTAAGCTGTAAATTTAAGATGAAAAGTTCAGCATTCGACCACTCGCAATAGATATCATGGACGCTCTAAGACCTGTTGCAAGAACTTTGAACATGGTGTTATTTCTCAATAGCATGAACATCAGCAGCAGCAGCAGCAGCAACAACAACAAAAGCAACAACAATTACATCACCAACAGCAACGACGACAACGACGAGTAGGGTCAATCTGGATTAGCTTTTATATATACAGTAGTTACTAGTTAGCTTTGAAGTCCCTGAAATACTTCGGGGCAACAAAAATAGTAATAATTGCTCTGAAAACACTGGAGCTAGCGGCGTAGCTAGCTTTTCGCGGGCCTATGTGCAGAATGCAGATGTCCCGTATGGGTCCCTGTTTGACCTGGTAAGGTCGGTATCTTTCCATTCTTGGCACTACTTGTAATCAAAATCACCAAAACTAATCGATGAGATTTTATATTAACACGTGCAATAGGCCTACAATTCACTCACAGAATAAACAGGATTACTGGAAGAGTGAGATAGATAAATTACTGTGTTATAGGCTTATAGCTGCAGTTATTTCTCAATGAATTTAAAACCTATTACGCTGCAAACTTATTATTTATAGTACTAGTACTTCAGACATTGTCATGGCATTATAGTTTCCTTTCTAGCAAATTCGTCAATCATCTACCAAGTCCTGTCCATGATCTGGAATTTGCACACCAAATGACACAATCTGCAATTCATTCATTCAATCAGAGCATTTATATAGAGCGCCCCTTCAAGAAACTACTCAGAGGCGCTCCCAGCCCAACCACAAACAAAGAAAAAAGACTTGAGCGACTTGTAGAACCTAGCCGGATGGACCACAAGTAGGCAGCAATTGTTCGTAGTAGGCCAAGGCCTACTCAAAGTTAAGTTTAGCCATATTCCCTACAGGTGCAAAAGTAGAGGCAAATAGAATACATGATTCCCTATAGGACCCTGATCCACCTCTGCTCAATTTTGTTTTAACTTGATTTTTGGATGAGAGCTGAGAGGAGTTGAGAGCAGTATTAGAATTGTAAAAAAGACACCTGCATGGGGGTTAGACTATGATTCGATAGCTAGCTAGATAGATGGATGGATGGATTGATGGATGGATGGATGGATGGATGGATGGATGGATTCACGTGGAACTTGGGTGTGAAAATGCAAAGAGAAGACTAAACTAAGCGGCCATAAGAATTACTAGGGATTTAATCCCACTCAACTCCCTGCAACAATTCTCACTCTGGCTGAGGGAAATGTCAGTTCACTGCCGTTACCATTTCCATCAAACGACCGGATGCTTGAGCATGCCTGTGACAAGTTTGAAGTTTCACACCTAGACTATCCTAGGCGACAGCATTAAGAAAACTTGGAGACTCGCTCTCACCCTCTGCATAGACTCTAATAGGAAAGGAAATAAGCGAAATGAAAATCTTATGCCGGTTTGATTCGCAACATGTTCGCAATTTAAAACGGTATTTCCCCTACTGATATTCTTTATTATCGTTCATACACCAACGTCACCTTGCAGTAATTTGACCGCCATGGCCGCAGACGCAAAACGGTTGGCAAGCGTCAGTAAAGCAACGCAGTGCCTCTGAGCAGTGAGCTTAAAGGGGCGCAATAGCAAATACGAGAAATAAATAAATAAATAATGCAAGTGTGTTCACAAAAACCACATCTGTTACAAAAGATAAGTTGAATTACAAATTAGGATAGATTAATTATTTAACAATCTTTGTGGCCCCTGGAGGTCGTGGGCCCGTGCGCTTTGCACACATTGCACATTTGCACCTATGGTACCTATATACGCCACTGACTGGAACTCATCAACTCTGCCGCGGTTTGCTTCCTCCGCGAGATTGGCCAGCGTCTCTCGGTCGTTTCTGGAGAGCCGCAGGTGCTGACCTTCTCTTTAAGCGCATTCCTATCTATTCAGCGCTACAAGAGCTTTCTGTCCAACACAGCTAAATGATACAGTTTTGAGATTCCTAATTATTTAAAATAAACGAATCGATTGATTGATTGATTGAGTAGGGGAGGGAGCCCCCAAGTTGGTGCACGAGTTGGGACGATTAAGTTTTCTCGCAGTCGTTTTGCGCGTTTCTTTCTTATTAGCATTCAATAAATAATGTGAGACATCGCCCTCCCTTATGTCTATTCAGCTTTGTTATGTTTGGTGCGATAATGATGCATGTGCCGAAGCACTTGTTTACCCAATTTTCTGGAATTGATTAATTAATTAATAAATGTTTAACATGAGGAAAGAATTCGACATTTTTAATGTCCCATCTTGGGCAGCCCTGTGCCCAGGGTGGGACGATTTGTAGGTCAGCAAAAGGTCACTGTATCGTTTGAACCATACATTGTTTTCTTCCAAATTGCTTGCCAGAACTGATAGTGGTTAAAGGATCAATGTAAAGCATAGTTGTAAAAAACGGTTTTTTCCGTTTTTTATTCTCTCCCAAAAAACGTGGTTTTTTCGTTTTTTATTTTCCCCATCGGTTTTTATCGTTTTTTATTTTTTCTTTAACTTTATTTATTCATTTACTTTCTGTTATTATTTTCCCTGATTTTTATTTTTTCTGATATTCCTTGTTTTCCGCCAACTCTCAAGGATTCAGCTAACTAAAGTCATTATTTCATTGTTTAACATCATCATTTAAAAGATAGCTTGCGTGTAGTAGGTTCCTAATCAATGTTTTCAAGGTTAAAATGCGGTTTTAGATGTAGCAAAGTCAAATTATTTTCCGTTTCCGTTTTTTATTGTTTTTTTTGTCGTTTTTTATTTTTTCGAAAAAAACGACGGTTTTTTCGTTTTTTATTTCGTTTCCATCGTTTTTTACATCTATGATGTAAAGGAAGGAAGAAGTAGCAAATATGTAATGTCATCAGCAAAGTTCATTTTGGAGGAAATACTTTGAAGTAGGGCCTACCATCTTTTTGGCATCCTCCCCTAATAAGCTTATTTGTAAAATACGTGGACCCAGGCTTGTTGATATTTACCAAGAATAAATATTTCGATCAAACTATTGTCATTATCATAATAGAATAACATTAATGACTGTCTAATGTAACAGCAATCTGACGTGACAACAAATTAATTACAATTTCAGTGATGACAGCGACAATATGCCGAAACTCTTCCAACGGTCCGTTTTCAACGACGCTAAGCTGTGCTGAGAACGAAAGCATCGCGTTTGTTGGAGCCATCTTAGGATTCCAAGGCAGCGCAGAGGAGTCCTGCAGTCCTAACGAAGACAGATGTCGTGTGCAGCCCGATACGGCTCACGTCGACTGCATTCAAAAAGCTTGCCACGGACAACAGAACTGCATCGTGTATGCAACAGATTCTCTTCCAGAGAGCAACACGTGCAGCCAATTCGTTTACATGTATGAAAACATCACATACTACTGTGAGGACAAAGAACCAGTATCTCCAGGTATATAGGACACTCCATGCCACTAAAATTATGTCACTTGAAATACTATTAAAGCAGGATATGATCAGTTGATCACCGAATTACAGGCTGCCAATATGAGATCATGTTTTCACCTCTGGTCATTTCATAGTGAAGTTCGCCCGAAGGCTGGATAATATAGGCTTATGAGTTATGACGATATGATGAGTTACCTGCCCGAAGGCAGGTCCATGGCTTTAAAGCCACCCGGGGACGAGATGAGTGAGTTGGTTTCCCGTCGAATTCTTCACAGACAATCCTGGGTGAGCAACTTGTCCAAGTAGCGGCTCAAGGTATACATTCGAACCTGCGACCTTCCAGTCATAAGGCAGGGAACATACCGCTACACCACCGCGTCCCAATTATTGGATCATTATTGGTATATAACTTGAAGTGCGTGGTCAATTTTACGCGTCAGAGTCATTTAAGCCGCACGGAATGTTTTCTCCGCTCATGATTACCTCCAACTGTCCATAGAATAGGCCTAACCATATGTAGATTTAAAATATAATAAAATGAACAGTAGAAACCTGTTATGGAAATGAATGCAACTGCATACGTGCAGATAATTCGGTTTGCGTGAAGTGCGAGCTGGAAGGCTTTGAATGTTTTGGTGGATTGGTGCGAATCACCTAATCTCTATTAAAATTAAATCATTAATTTTATTGTTGGTTAAATTTCACTTTTTGTCTGTATACAGTGAACCGAGTTGAAGAAAGTTGTTGGTCGCTATCTTCCACGACAACACCGACAAACACGGAGTCTACAAGTAAGCGTTCCATTTTATTTGTTATTATTATTATTATTATTATTATTATTATTATTATTATTATTATTATTATTAGTATTATTATTATTATTATTATTGTTGTTGTTGTTGTTGTTGTTGTTGTTGTTGTTATTATTATTATTATTATTATCGACCATAAATTTTCATTAAGCAATGTCAGTGTAATATTTCGAACAATGATGAGCAAAGAATGATCATATATTGCATTTCATTGATCTGCAGCGTTCAATGTTCATCGTAATATTCGGCTAAATTAACGAGGCTACGGTCAGAGATGTAACGAAAATGCGTTTGCAGCCATCACAATGTGAATGGCTTTGCTCTGCTCTGACTGCGGTATGTAGGCTAGTCTTATTCTGACCGGACGGACTTGGCCACTGGGATTATACTTTATGACCTGACTAAACACGAGTATATAATTATAGTAGGGAACATACCGTTGAGTTTTAGTCTTCCATTTATAATATGCTACGGTGCAGGACGAGTAGATAGATATCTCTCATCAGGTCATGGGGTGTATGTTATTTTGGGTCTATGACTTTACCCCCGGCACATTACCCCTTGCCATTACCCCGTAGGACATTACCCCTACCATTACCCCGTAGGACATTACCCCCTGCCATTACCTCGTAGGACATTACCCTCTGCCATTACCCCGTAGGACATTACCCCCTGCCATTACCCCCGTCTGCTTACATTTAGGTTCAGTATATGTATGCAAGTAGCCTAGGTATGTATGTATGTATGTATGTATGTATGTATGTATGTATGTATGTATGTATGTATGTATGTATGTATGTATGTATGTATGTATGTATGTATGTATGTATGTATGTATGGCTGTATGTATGTATGTATGTATGTATGTATGTATGTATGTATGTATGTATGTATGTATGTATGTATGTATGTATGTATGTATGTATGTATGTATGTATGTATGTATGTATGTATGTATGTATGTATGCATGCATGTATGTATGTATGTATGTATGTATGTATGTATGTATGTATGTTACAAGGTATGTATGTATGTATGTATGCATGTATGACATTGTATGTATGTATGTACGTATTATGTATGCAATTTTGTAAGTATGTATGAGAGTATGTATGTCAACATGTGTGTATGTGAGAACCTAAGTATGCATGTAAGTATGTATGTATTTAAGCATGTATGTATGTATGTATGTAAAAACTAAGCATGTATGTAAGTATGTACGTCAGCATGTATGTATGCAAGTATGTATGTAACTCAGCATATATGCATGTAAGTATCAAATAAGTATGCATGTCAGCATGTTTGCATGTAAGTATGTATGAAGATATGCATTTATGCATGTATGTAAGTATCGCCATGTAAGTATATATGTATGTCAGTATGTGTTGTAAGCTTGTATGTAGATATGTATGTATGTATGTATTAGGGTGCTCCAAAAAAATAAAAGTTGAAAATTCATAGCTCCCCGGATATTTTCCCATGCGTCTCATAGAGATGAGTCTAAAAAACCAAATTTTAGTATTCTATATTAAGGTTAAGCCTTGCCACCAGCACGATGAAGTTTAACAATAACCACTATTTTTGGTTGAAAATGCAAATTGCAAGTATGTAAGTATACATGAAAAAACAAGTATGTGTTTATTATTTTATTGATCAGAACTTGACCCTAATATCAGCAGACAAATGTAACTCTATCCACAAACTGCTACTGCAATTCCACTCTCACTCCCACAGACCTACAGATCTTACAGTGTTACACGTGTATTGTTTCAAGAGTTTCCTCCGTGCTTAAAAATCTCGGAATCTGTGTCGATGAGCTTTAACCACCTGTAGAGTAGACTATCGTTGATATTCATCCTTTATGACTGTATTTACAAAGTATGTTATTAGTTTCATCACTTTTTCCATTCACGAACAAATAGACATATAGCCTAGCAGTGCTGCTTGCTGGAAATTGTCAACAGCTTTCCACTGTGCTGGTAGTAGCCTAAGCTGAGCCAATCAGTTACAATATTAAGTAGGTTGAACAATAAGCACTGACTTTTTGGTAATCAATTGAATCAGTTTTGAAGATGCATTCAACTGCAGAAATAGCCTGCTGAAATGGGGTTTCCAGAGGTTCTGTTTGTCTCACTGTCTGAAGTTGGCGATCGATTTGTGGGTTTTCGGATTCATAAACCAAGTTCAAGATCAATGGCACAATTTCTTCTGCAAGATATCATAAATGTCTAAGGACAGTAGCTTCAGCTCCTGCAACATCTGAATCAGTTGTGTTGAGATCAGTATAGAACTGCAGACAATCTAAAGGTGCATCCATAGCAGACACCGCTAAGAGCCTTGGCAAAAAAGGCATTGAACGTGCAAACACGACGCTATAAATTATCGTAGAGATTCAAAATATTGGCCTTGACGTTCATCTTTCGTTGTTATACAACCCCAAACGTATTTAATTGTTTTTCACTGCTTTTCTCAGCTTCTGGAATCGTTCTAGTAACATGAACATTTGGATCGTTTCAGATAAACGAACAAACGCAGAACATCTCCATTTATAGAAATTCCATTGTCTAGCAATGGGACAATTGGCCCCCAACAACCCATATAGCTTGTCATCACTTCTCAAAAATAGTTCATCCATGTTCATTAAACAATCTGATACACACCCAGCCAGTGCAAGAATTTCCTGGTTTGAGATTCAACCCCATAGTCACTCTTAAGAGCCACAGTAAAGTTTTCATTGCACAACGCAACTCCACATAAATCAACGTCTGACTCACATGCGGCTATTTTCTAAAATTCTCATACTGCGCTCAGTGCACCTAATATTTCTCATAATAAATATTGTCAGGCACATACAAAGGCTTGTAAATGAAGTTAATCATCATGAAATAATTAAGTTTTCCCACCAATTTCCATCATGGTTTCCAAATTGCCGATTTTTAAGAAAATTCCTGTGTCTTTTCGTATTGTAAAGTTTTTATGCCGGTGGCAAGGCTTAACCTTTTTCAATTGGTCTGAAAATTGGTACAGTTGAACAAAATGATAGATGGAATGGGAAAATTGCCAGGGAGCAGTATTTTGAGAAACTTTTTGAAAATGCATTACAATCTGGAGCACCCTAGTATGTATGCATGTATGTTCGTATGTGCGCACGTACGTACTTACGTACGTATGTATTTTATGCGTACATACATAGTTACATACATACTCACATACATACCTGCATACATACATACTTTCATACACATATACGTGCATAAATACATCCTTACAAACATGCATACATGCATACATGCATACGTGCATACATATATATATATGCGTACATATATACATACTATTACATAGTTACATACATAAACTGACCCAAAATATAAGCAGACGGGGGTAATAGCAGTGGGTAATGTCCTATACGGGGTGTAATGGTCGTGGTAATGGCAGGGGGTATTGGCAGGGGCAATGGGCCGGAGGGTAAAGTCCGGATATCGTTATTTTAATCAAGTTGGCATTCTTTGTAGTCCTATATGGAGAGCGTTTGATATAATGATAATAGGTTGTAATAAAAATATTATGATAAAACATACGAGTATAATAACCCTCGTCAATCTTGGTTTACCTCTGTTGTTGAGTTTTGGTCCTCTAAACGATCAACATAATATTTTGAAAAGTATGCTGCTGCTAATAAGCATCCGGTCGTTGAGCTGCACTCATTCACTTTAGTTGACCCCAAATGACGTTTGTTCTTCGTCTCATGCCACCAAAACTCTCAAGCATCGGCACATTACCCCTGTTCTCGAGTCACTGCCTTTTCTGAAAGTCTATCAACGCATCCATTGCAGAATTATATCCCTTACCTGCAACGCCATTCAAATTTCTTAGCCATCTTGCACTAGTAAACTACTCATCACCCAACCGCCCGGATCTTCTCACGCATCATCACGGCTCTCTCTACGTCTCATCCTCTCTGATATTCTGCAACCGCTCCTTAGTCTATGCCGCACCAGCTCTATGGAACGGACCCCAAAAGACTCCCACCTATTTGCTCATCCTCCTACCTGACTCTACTCCTAATCTAACCTACCTCTTCTCTGCTTGCAACCCTCTGAAACTCTCCACGACTAAAAACCACACGCTTCAATCTATCCTAGTCTGATCCTATTCAGGTTCCGCTCCACGATCACCATCACCAGTGCTAGCCACCTAGGACCACGCTGTCTCCTCGGCTCGACCACCTCGGATTATGATTTGGCGCCGGGACGAACGGAGCAGGTTCTTGCAGACTTGACTTAACATAGCGCCGTTGAATGTGATGGTCTCTCTGGCGTTTTT
This sequence comes from Lumbricus terrestris, assembly GCA_949752735.1. Classification (NCBI taxonomy): domain Eukaryota; kingdom Metazoa; phylum Annelida; class Clitellata; order Crassiclitellata; family Lumbricidae; genus Lumbricus; species Lumbricus terrestris. The sequence goes on from OX457039.1 coordinate 53,309,943, forward strand.
TTGGGAGCAGAGAAATTCTCGAACTTTACGTTGCTTGATATGTTCATTTCGGGGTCAATGCTGTGCTGTGCTCTATCGTGTCGACGAATCTCTTGTTCTACGCCAATGTTTCCTGATTCCAAAAAGTTAAGTCGTGGGATGGAGCTTAGTGGCAATTCATTGCTGAATGAGAGACAGACTAAGTGAGGCAGGTGCCTTTAGGATCGATTCAAAGGCCAGATCCAAAGATGCGAATAATGGAAGGCAGATGCAAGACCGTAGCCAGGATTTGATTTGGGGGGTGTTAGCCAACTTTTTTCTGTCAAATTTTCTGAAGGCCTTCTTTTCTTTAGTCGTCGTAATTTCTGATGACTTTTTTGGTCATCACAGCTTTTTGCGCAGAATTTTTCGCCCGAAAACCGCGATTTTCTGCGAGTTCTGGGCGGTAAAGACATCGCACACTGTAGTTGCTACATTATGTGCTAGTAGGCTAAATGCGTCATATTATTTTTACATGTTTCATTTCGGGGATGTTCAAACACCCAAAACGCCCCTAGCTACGACCTAGGGCAGATTACTATAAAGTTTATGACTATCAAGGGGATAGAAAGAAGAAATGGACGAATCAGGGCTGGCCATTTTAAATTGATTCAGTGCTGAAAGTGCTAGAGGAGCAGGGATGGTGAGCTTTTAGTTCGGATTAGATGTGGTAGATCTGATGAAATAGCTTTATTTCAAAGAGACGTAGAGCTTTAGAACGCTTGTAGAATATTTTCTAGATTGTTCGCCAAGTTTTGTCCATTAGGATGTCTGTGCCTTGCTTGTTAGTTTTCTTAAACTAATATTTTGCCGTTTAGGATATCTAATAGGTTCACTCTGTTTATTAATTTCTCAGGTTCTTCCTTGACAAGTACTTTGGCACCAAATACGGCCAGTACCTTATTACCAAATACAGCCAGTACCTTGGCACCAAATACAGACAGTACATCGGCACAAAATACCAGTACCTTATCACAAAATACAGCCAGTACCTTGGCACCAAATACAGCCAGTACTTTGGCACAAAATACCAGTACCCTGGCACAAAATACAGGTGTGGAAGTCAGTCTATCAACAATCATCGCTACCACAACAGCGGAACCGGATGCTGAAGACGGCGATAATACGGGTGAGTTTCAACTTTCAACCTGGGTTTAATTAACACAATTTGATCAGTTATCAGAAATTTTCATCAGGTGTTTTAACTTACAATACAATTTGGCATAACTTTGGTTGTAGAGATGTGTCTGAGACAGATTGAGCTTAGCTAGATTTCAGCGTTTCATGACTTGCATGTGAACTGTGTCTCTTAAAACTAAGTGAATAGCAAGTTCTGTAGCCTATATATGAATTGTCGGTCTGTATTGTCAGAGCACCATCTAAACGAATCTGTGAAGTCCATACACACGAGCAATAACAATATTTTTATATCGGTCTTCGCAACAGGCATGTTATCTGCAGTTCAAAGCGCTAATAACTAGATTGTCATGCATCACCTCTTCTCGAATACTCGCGTTGCTGTTCTTCCATCATATTATTATCTGACCAGTCACATACTAGGTGTGCTTGTAAGTGTAGCTTTAACATTTGCACAAAACTTCATTGTGCTACGTTTGTCAAGTAGTGACGGCTGAGAGTTTCTACTGATACGACTGTTGTGGTCCATTTGCAAAATACTGCGAGAGGCGTATGTCAATAATGTTCATCAATGAACTCTAATCACTATGATGTATCGTCTTGTGCCAAATTAAGACCAGACCTGAGTTTCGTGTGATATTAAAGCTACACTCCCCTCACGTGACTATTGTATGCATCTGAGTAGAATATAGATTGCGATGATTTTGTTTTGTGTAGCTGCGATAATTGGAGTCATTGTATGCGCATTAGTCATGGCGTCCGTCATCGCAGGAGTTGCGACGGCTGTAATCATACGGTGAGTGCTTGTCTTCCTTATCACCAACAATTATACCGCCCGCTTTGTGCAGAGGGCTGAAGAGTAGACTTTAATCAAATCGTAATCGTAAGCTCGACATTTCTACGGCGCCCACAAAACGAAGTGACGGGAACCAGCTTATTCACAGACGTTTAATAAAAATAAAATCGATAGGCAGTGGGCCAAGATCCGGAGAGTCAGGCAGGCAGACGTAGGCCTACCGGTACGGCTAAGGTGGGTGATTTTTAGAGTTGAAGTGGAGAGGGAGGTGAGGCAAAGAGGAAATGTTCGAATTAGGTCCATCTGACAATTCTAGTTAGCCAAAACTCTTGTGTAAATCAATAAATTCGCAGGCAAACTCTTGAGGCCTATTTAAAAAAGAATTTTCACTGTGGTCTTACTCTGCAGAGGGTGCATTTCTACATCGAGAGTTCGAGACGATATAATTTGATCTGAACCCAGGTTATATTTTATTTTTGAAATAAATGCAAAGCATTCAGTCTCAACAAGAAATTATGATTGTTGACAATTAGCCAATGTCTTAATTACAGCGTATTATGTTAAGGCAGGGGTTCTCAAACTTTATTTTTATTGTACCCCCAAGTAAAAAAGTCGAATGGTGGCGTACCCCCTGGAAAGTCAGGTCAGAAACAAAATGCCGTTGCGAGGTCCCTTGTAGTGACAACTAAGTCAATTTAATCATTGGTGACATCGTTTATTAGTGTCGCAGGCTATATAGGGTGCAAAATTTAGTTTGAATCATACAACTGGTCTATAACCCTGTAAGAAAGAGCCAACTTTATAGTGCTGGGGGCTTGTTTAGACTAGCACAGATTTAAAATATCTGGTTTAATATTTGTCAATTTCAAACGCAAATTAACCCCATGTTTGTTTTTTGATAGCAAGATCAATATAGTTTAAAAACCAGCTTCACCCAGATAAGACGTAGGCTATCGGCCTACTGAAAGAATCACAAAAATTAAGGCTCGATCAGAAATTCCTTCGGCCATTTCAGCTCTCTGCTATTTGAGCTCTATATAGGCTGAGAATTTCTGGCTTTGGTACTTTCAACCATTTATACATTATTTGTTTCAAAATTATAATATTTGGCCTAAACATAAATATGCTGCATGCACTGTATAGTATGTGAGTCCAATTATATGTTGTGAAAGAAATAAATAACGATGCTGTTACATGCTGCAACGTTAAAAATCATCGCTAATCAAAGAAAGACGGACACAAAGTCCATAAACTCAAAGAAAATTTATATATCTGGAATTTTTCGCGTACCCCTTACCGGCGCCTGGCGTATTCCTAGGGGTACGCGTACCACAGTTTGAGAACCCCTGTGTTAAGGTGTTGAAAATATTATTTAATTTCATTTCACTCTTTTATTTTGATCTGATATTTGTTATCTTCAAGCAAACGAAGAGGTTCGGGTAAAAATCGACACGACCATCTGGAAACGGACAGTGAAAGTCCGACGCCATCATTCTCAGGGATCGATAACAACGGAGTTCCTCAATACAACAACCCTCCGTCGCTGACTACGCAAGCAGGCAGTCATGGCGTGAACCAAGGCGCTTCAAGCGGTCAGGCAAGCGTGCCACATGAGAGGATGAGTCTCCCGAACGGCAGGAGGAACGACCGAAACGACAAAAATAATGGGTCGAACAATGCCGACGAATCGTTATACTGACCAGAGCTGAAGCTTTACGCTCTGTGGACGGTTATGAGTGACGTATACATGTATGATGCTGCAGTTATGAAGGACGAGACAGAGGCTGATGAGTGAGCCGCTGCAACCATAGGACCTATGTATAATTATAGTCACTATTCAACGAACCTTGTATAAAGAAACTGTCACCAACTGGAAACGAACTTGATGACGATATGGAGTAGGCCTACACTAATATTATTATATGGTTGAAGGACTCAATGTTTAAAATTGGCCTTAGAAGATATGAATAGGCCTACATATGATAATTGCTATGTGGTTTTTCAACGGTCCAAGTGTCACTTTGCATGGAAACGACGTACTTACGCTGTCAATAGGAGAACTCGCATCATGAACTTTTATGATCAACAATAAGACATACGTAGGCCTAAAAACAATGCAGGAAACTTATTGCTTTAATGCATCTCTATAATATTGTGCATGTATAATTATTTATATAGCCTACACGTGATAAAGTAAAAGGCAGGAGTGCATTATTTTAGATATACATGTACAGGGTGGGCCATTAAAAGACCTCAGGACTACAGTTTTTTGAAAATATCTTGGCCAGAAGTAAGAATTTTTGATTCAAATTTTACAGGCTTAAACGCAATTCATGTTTACACATAATGGCCAGATTCCATCACGATATTTTAAACTGAACAAAAGTATATCACTTTTAGTATTACCACCCACTGTTTTTTTATCCTTCACAGACGTGACGCAGCAAAAAGTTGTTTAAAAATCGACTTTATTAAGTCACATCTCAGATAATTGGTGACATTTAGACTTGATATTAACAGATAATCATTATTATCATTATCTAGAAAAGAAACAGGGTAGGCTACCAGCGTAGCTGCACGTCACTGTGAAATCATTTAGCAAGATGACTATCAAGTTGGTAAATAAAGAATTTTTCAGATGAATAATTTTTGCTGTTAAAACAACAAATCGAAATTTTGAGTAAATTGAGATGCCCAAGGTGTCAATGACAAGCAAAATGTGTATTGAAACACTTCGTGAGAAAGGTCCTGGAGATAAAGCTATAATCACCGCTTATTCTAATAAGCTGTGAGAGCGCAGAAATTAAGAGTTAAATTGAGAGTTAATAAATGTGGCGTTGATGAAGGGAGATCGTCTCAATGGAAACTGTTCTGGTTTCATTGCGAAAAGCCAATGGCTCCAAATCTCCGAATTTGAACCCTATATATATTGATTAATTATCAAGTGTGGAGAGCAGTGCTGAAAAAATAGCCTACCGAAATCTGGAACCAAAACCAAGAGCGATAAGAGAATTATTGATGGTCGCATTGGAGTTGATATGGGAAGATTTAGGCCTACCTCTAAAATATCATGAGCAAGACCACGAAGACCCTTACAAAGACACCCATAACAAGTGTGGGCAATGGTGGCATAAGCATTGAACATTGAACACAAGTTGTGAAGCACTATCAAGTTTACTTGATAACAATTAGGCCTATTTGATAATTGACTTAATAAACTCGTTTTTGCTATTTTCTGCTGTGTTATGTTTTTGAATCATAAAAAACAGTCGGTGGTCTCGCTAAAAGTGATATAACTCTTGTTCAGTTTGAAATATTGTGGTGAAATCTGGCCATCATGTGTAAATATGAATTGTCTTTAAGCATGTAAAATTTGACTTAAAATGTTTTACTTCTGTTCAAGATATTGGTTATAAAAACGCAGAGGGATCTTCTTATTGCCACCCTGTGCATCAGTAGGTCTATGCTTTAGAAATTTCTGCACCTCTGTGTATTGCCAGCGTAATTTGACTTAGTGCTTCATACTGCTCTTTTGTTCACGTTGCCTGGCATTCGTTTACTGTACATGTATTACACAGAACTGCATAGCTTTGCTGCTACTCAAACATCTTCTAAACAAGTCATCTCATGTTGTTCTTTATGTAATTGCTTACAGATATAATTATAGATCTACACTTAGGGTTGTACACGAGGGTATACGCGGATATACAGCGTGTAGCCTACTCGCCTCCGGGAAAAAACGGCATCGTGTAGGCCTACTCGTGCACCTCCCGAAAACCAGCGTATACAGCGGGTATAATAGCCTACAGCGTATACTCACCTCACAAAGAATTCAATGTGAAGAAATGTGTGAGAAATAAAATTTCAACGAGAAAATAAGCGAAAATCGCTAAAAGTAGTGGTTTTTGACTGCCGTGGACTGCAAGTAAAAAAGGTCGTCAGAAATTTCGATGACTAAAACAAAAAGGTCGCCAGAAAAATTTCGTCCCGAAAAAGTCTAATTTTTTCGTTTGTCGTGTGCCTGCTTTTCTCAAAACTATACTCATCCTCCAGCGTTTAATCTAGAAGGATTTTTTGGGCAGGGGCCAGTTCCCCTCCCGAGCTGACATTTCATCCCAGAAAAAATCTTGAGCTGCTGTTGACATGCAATTGCATATACATGTGTGTACTATTTCTCCCCCCCACAAAAACTGTACATGTAGCATTCTCCCTCCGCGACAGAAAGTTAGACATGTAAAATCTGGGTGTTATAATAATAATAATAATAATAATAATAATAATAATAATAATAATAATAATAATTAGAAAACGCAGCATTGACGAGCTAAAAAGGGCCATGTCGTCATGAGAAATAAAAATAGCGAATTTGCAACTGGTATTGGTATGTTAAAATAGCGAATTTACAACTGGAATTGGTATGTTATTTTGAAAATTTGACACAGACTAAAAATGAAAGTACATCATATCTGTAATGTAAGTAGCGGAATTGTTTGTTTTCGGAAATTTTGGGAGAAAAACTTAAAAATTAAATGTCGTCAGAAAAAATTTCCGGTCAAAGAAGGGTGCCGTCGGTGTCTGGGCTCAGCGGTTGTCCGCCCAAAATGGCCATTTTTCCCACCACCAAGAAACCTGAATTCCCCCCCCGCTTCCAAGTAAGGGAACTAGATTATACACCGCCCATCCTCATGTTAATTCAATAGACATGAAGAGTATCTCAAACATAATTAGGCTACACCTTGATTTGATCAATTGCTTTTTGTACCTGAGAGCGATGTGTGACGTGTGTCTATCGGATTCTGCCATCAATGACGACAAGCGAATATAATAATAGCGAAATGAACTTAACCAACACTACATGGCAACGCAGTAGATGAACTTACTGCTGCAGTTTTCGCATAAATATTAATATGTATGGCATCATTGTCTTCCTAGATCTATAGCAGAACTCAAATCAATTGTTGACTCACTTGTATGCGAACAACGTGTAGGCCTACAACTGTATAAACGTGGACCTCATTTCAAAATTGAGTTACAATAAGTTTGAATAGTTTTGTTTCACAGTTTGTTCGCCTTAATTAAAGTCAAATTAGCACTGAGCCAAGTTTGTTAAAACAGCGATGTTTGCTTAAACCAGCTAAACCAGGCCTGTCTTATAATATGGAGTATACCCTACCTTCTTCATCGTATCTTAATCGGAACAATGTGTTAATCTAAAAATGTCTAAGGAGCCAATTAAAGGCTGAGTCCACGGAGCCAGCTTATTGGCGTGCTCCGTTTATAATGCGTAGCCTATGCAGATACATGTAGTTGAGTAGATTCTCTGTTTCATTCGGTTAAGATTAGAATCTCATTCGCAGGTAGTTGGTCTGTTGTGCATGCTTTTTCGACAGTGGCGTAGACAAGGGGTTTCGGGGGTTAAACACCCCATTGGCTTAGAAAAAAGTTATTTTAAAGGTTATTTATCGACTTGAATAAGAAAAAACGAAACAATTGTTTGTAGTAACAATTGTTTTTCTTACTTTATCCCCTTTGTTACTATATTCCCTTTTTATTTACTGTAGGCCTAATACTGTTGGGTTGGTGTCAGGAAGGGCATCCGGCCAGGCCATAGATCTAAAAAACTCTCCCCCCATAATAAATTCCTGGCTACGCCACGGATTTTCAAACAACCTTAAATGCATGCTTTAACAGGTATTTAAAATTGCACGCGAAGTGTCTTAATTAATGCATGCGCATAAATATGCACGCAGTTGCTTTCATTCACATAGATATAGGTGTTCCATTATCTTTCAGCTCATCGTCACAAGTACAAAATTCAATTCGTTTCTGTAGCATGCATTGTGTCATCTACATTCCAAGATATATGCTAGATTCACATAATTATGTCTACATATATACGTGAATAAACTAAATATGCATTTATTTATATTTATATGTTCCTTTATGAATACAATTAGAACAAGGCAGAAGAACTGGATGGGACATATACTGAGAGGCAACTCCTTGCAAAGAGACATAGTGGAGGGCAAAATGGAGGGGAAGAGGGGAAGAGGAAGACCGAGGGAAAAGTTCTTGGACTGGATGATGGAGGATGGATATGGGAAACTTAAAGAAAAGGCACAACACCGAGAAGAGTGGCGTCGTTGGGCATCTGGACCTGCCGAGAGGCAGCAGACCTAAAGAAGAAAAGAAGAAAGAAAAGATATGTACAGGGTGGGCCATAAAAAAGTAACACCCTAAGGTTTTTGCCCATATCCTGGCCAGAAGTAAGAATTTCGAAATGAAATTGAACAGGCTTAAAGACAATTAATATTTATACATTATGGTCAGATTTCATCAAACTATTTCAAACACAACAAAGTTATATCACTTTTAGTGAGGTCACCCCTCGTTTTTTGACGATTCAAAAGCGAAACACAGCAAAAATTAGTTCTTTTGCTAATATCTTGGCCAGAAGTAAGAATTTCGAAATGAAATTTTACAGGCTTGAATACAATTCATATTTACACATTATGGCCAGATTTTATCAAAATATTTCAAACAGAACAAAAGTTATACCACTTTTAGTGAGGCCACTCACCGTTTTTTGACTCAAAAACGAAACGCAACAAAAAGTAACAAAAACACGATTTTATTAAGTCTGATCTCAAATAACTGTTGTCAAATGAACTTGGTACTGCTTCACAACTTGTGTTCAATGTGCCCACCACCAGTGCCAAAACTTCTTTTGAGTCTCTTTGCAAAGTTCTTGATGGACCTGTTGATTAATCTGACAGATTCCTTATTTACCAATTTGATTGTCATCTTGCTAAGTGACTTCTTAGTGACGTGCAGCTATGCTGATACCCTGTCTCTTTTTTAAATAGTAATAATAATGATCATCTGGTAAAATCAAGGCTATTTGATAACAAAAATTTGAGATGAGACTTAATAAAATTGTGATTTTGTAAAAAAAATTTGCATTACCCTACTGAATCGTTAAAAAACGGTGGTGGTCTCACTGAATGCGGTATAACTTTTGTTCTGTTTGAAATATTTTGATGAAATCTGGCCATCATGTGTAGATATGAATTGTCTTTAAGCCTGTAAAATTTCATTTCGATATTCTTACATCTGACCAAGATATTGGCCAGAATAATTAAATTGGTTTTTGCAACTTTTTGTTGCGTCGCGTTTTTGATTCGTCAAAAAACGGTGGGTGGCCTCACTAAAAATGATATACCTTTTGATGGGTTTGAAATATTTTTATGAAATCCGGCCATCATGTGTAAATATGAATTGTCTTTAAGCCTGTAAAATTTCATTTCGAAATTCTTACTTCTGGCCAAAAATATGTGCAAAAAACCGTAGGGGGTTACTTTTTTATGGCCCACCCTGTACATAACCATCTTTAACAGGAAGTACACTATCATGCATTATCGAGCCAGGCGAATAAAAAATATGACTAAACGTGACTAGCGAAGGGGTTACTCGGCCAACCACATCAGATTCTCTTTGGTAGTTCTTCATATCAAATTATGACCTTTATTTTGTGTAAATTTGTTCGCCGCTTGAACTGTGTGTAACAGTGAGTGTCATTTAAGATTTCAATCATATTATAGGCCTACGTCTGTCTGCAACAGGTTACTGTTGACAAACATTGGTCACTCTGATTTCTCAGGCTCAGATTTGTTTTAGTAGGCCTATCCGTTACCATGCATTGAATGTTGAAAATGATAAGGAGGCTACAATACATAATTATAGCTCAACGCATTTGAAATTTCAGTCACTATACTCTATTGTTTTGTGTCAAATCATTGAAATCAATCATAATTCTAAGGTATTATAATTGTTATGAAAGACCACAGTCGATCCTAATTATAATATAACGAATGCTGACTACTCCAGTACTTTCGAACCGTGATTCTGTACAGTGACCTTTGGGCAATAATCTCAGACCATTAAGCCATAAGAAATAGCCACCAAGTCAAAACAACCCAGGCCAGTAAGCCGAGAAGAAAATTGTACACGGAAGATCGGTCAATGACGGATGGCGGTCACTGGCATTGTGTATACATTTGCATGTAGGCCTATAATTGTATAGCCTATAATTTTTTTATGCGTACACTACATGCATGTAGATCTATATGCATTTATGTTATTATGCGTGTATGTTATGTCTATGACCGTCTCACGTATATTATTATATAAACTAATTTTGAAGCTCGTTTAATAAGCCTTGTCTGTGAAATGACGACATAATTATTTGTTTGATCTGTTTGCTTTTCGGCTCTGAACTCTAACTGCTACATACATGCATAGCCCGTTGACGCATTGGATAACACACTGGCATGGAGATCAGCGGACTCGAGTTCGATTCCCGAAGCCCTCGTTGGATAGACGTGCTTTGTAGACTGCTATTAGCGCTCTTGCATTGCAAGTGATCTGTTCTGTTAGTAGTCAAGATTTGTGATGTGTGTTCTTGTGAACTGTTTCAATTACATAGCTGCACAGTGCACACGGTTAAACCGGTTGCGGTCTGCCAACTGGATTGTTCAATTAAGGAAATTAGGCTATATATAAGCTTGGAGGACCTTTTCACGATATCGATAGCTGCTGGTTATCTTTATGCTTGAATGGTGTATTGATTCCTCTCAAATGGTCATTTATCTAAACCTGTCAAAGATGTTGGCCCTATCCTGAGACAGTTAAGTCTTGAAGCTTGGACTCAAAATATAGGGCCTACTTCCTGGTACACAAACGGTGAATATCTTGAGGGTCGTCTTCGCTATAATCTATTTGAGTTTAATTTACTGACCTTACATGAGGACTAGCATAAGGCAATCGACGTGAGAGCTAGCTACTGTTCAACCAATTCATTTTGAGAATTTTGCTTGACTGAGCGCCATTTATTCTACTTAACTGATAGACTGCACAGTAAGCAACCTCCTTATCCTGTCATACGCCTATATCAATTTAACGGTAATTATTATGGAACAACAGCGCAAATATTTTTATACATAAATACATATTATTGATATTTATTTTAATAAACTTTATTCATGGAGAAATAATGTTATTATGAATCTATATTTCTTCGTATGTGCCGACCTAAGAAAGTCTATGTGATCGTATTCAGAATATATTTATTCTCATCATTTTGCAATAATTATTATTAGGTTAGTTATAGGACCTATTACTAGTTTGCAATCTATTATTTTAGATGTATGTCCGCATCCGTCGTCAGAATGTAGTCCTATACCTACTCATTACAGCAGTTGTGAATGCTGATTGGATCAAGGAAGATGCATTAACATGTACATGTAAGTTTATTTGGCCAGAATTAGGTCAATGAAACATCATTCCATAACAATATTGCTGCCGTGATGAATTTTATCGGTTTAATCTGGTGACTTTCTGTTTGAGCAGTTCATTTTCTATCTGCGAAAACCATAGCTGCAGCTATGAAAATAAACAATAATAGGCTAGTCTATAACAAGACACAGAATCGTAATCGTAATCGCAACCATAATCTCGAAGTTTCGGGAACCATGCAGCTTATGCACAGGCGCTTAATCAAAACAAAAATCTATAGGCAGCGTGTCAAGATTCGGAGAGTCAGGCAGGCAGATACATGGACGGCCAAGGTGGGTGATGTTTAGAGTTGAGATGCCGAGGGATGTGAGGAGAAGAGGAAGAATCATGATAGAATTTGTGAAAGAACAATGTTTTCAGTTTTAAGTGAAAGACCTGTGGGAAGATAGCGAGAGGTGGAGTTTTGGTGAGTTCGTATGATGGGTCGGAACTCGGAAGTTAGTCGCAATGCTGGCGGAAGTTTATTCCAAAGAGGTGGAACGGCAATGGCTATGGAGCGGTTTGCGAATTCCAGTGATGAAGTGATGGGAGGGCAAAGCAGTGTAATGGAGGATGAGGAGCGTGTTGAACGAAGTGGCTAGATGGTGAACAATTGACGAAGGTAGAACGGCTGGATATATTAAGTGTATTGTAAGTGAGTGACTGGTTACTCACTTACAATACACTTAATAGTTACCGGCCTAGTTAGCTACACGGGTAAGCGAGAGTGGCAACGTCTGTTGGTTGCTCAAGCCCCGTGCTGGGAGTTGACATTTAAAGATTTAGATATCTCGGGCTAGCACGCATGGGACGCGGTGGCACAAGTTACTGCGGAGAGACATTGGGCAAGTTGCTTACCCATCATTGTCTGTGGGGAAGGCAACGGGAAACCACCTCACTCATCTCATCCCCAGATGGCGCAAGCCATAGGACCTGCCTTCGGGCAGAGAACCATCGTCATCATCATCAGCAGCATCATCATCAGTGCGTGACAGTACTTTGTATTCTATGTGTTCAGGTATCTTCAACCAGGGAAGTGATTTCAGGACATGTGTGATGTGGTGACGTTTGTGAGTTTTGGTGACAGCACAGGCGAGACCATTCTGGATAGACTGAAGATGGTTTATTTGTGTTTATTTGGGTGATATCAATGTTTAGGAAAAGAGAGTTGCAATAGTCAAGTTTACATGAACTATGGATGTAGCTATTGTAGATTGTAGTTTTAAAGTCGAGCATAGGGCGGATTCTGCGGAGATCAATTGTGTGCATGAAGTAAGTGCGGGAAAGTTGGGTTATGTGGTCGGAGAAACTGAGGTTTTTGGTCAACAATCACACCTAGGTTATGGCCTTGAGAATTTGTAGTGAATGTGTGGTTGGATGAAGCGTCGATGTTGAATGATATAGAGGGGTTTGGGAATTTTTCTAAGTTGTTCTCGGAGGCCTACTAGTATGAATTCAGTTTTGGAGTGGTTCAGACACAGGAGATTTGAGGTCATCCAGGAGGTGATTTAGGTGGCCACACAGAGAAGATTATCTATAATAATAATGGCGACAATTTCTATGTAGTCAGAGAAGCTGCTTGCTGAGAAAGAGATAAATAATTGGATGCCGTCAGCATATAGATGATGGTCGACTGTGGATGCTTTTATGAGTGAACTGAGTGGAGTGGTGTAGAGGATAAACAAGAAAGGCTCGAGGACAGAACCTCGCGGAACAACACAGGTGAGAGGGCATGATTGGGATGACGTTTCAGGTGTTTTGACTGAGAAAGAGCGTGAAGAGAGATAGGACTGAATACAAAGGAGAGCAGGGTCGGTGAAGCCGAACCTGGAAGACTGTTTTTGGTGTAGTGTGTTGTTGTTGTTATAGATCAGCATGGGCGGAGGTTATCAGAGGTTAGGGGTTAAGCTCCCCAAGAAGGCCCAGATTTAGCTTTTTTACCGTGTAAATGATATCTTTTCCCGGACTTAGCCAAGCCCCCAAGAAGACGCAGACGAACAAAACTTGAACCGAATGACTAAAAAAGGTCATCAACTTTTTGGCTGAGAAAATATTTTTTGGCGCCGCCAAGTCTCAGCTAGCCCCATCAAAGCCCAAGTTCCCAAGTTCTTTTTAGCCTCCCAAGAACGGAGGCCAAACTCCGCCCATGTAGAACAGTGCTGTTCGCATGCGGCCCGCGAGGTGATTTCGTGTCCAGCCTGAAGTTCTCTCTTGTGTAAGATGAAGTAAAGTACAAGTCACTCGTCTGGTCTACTTGAACGTCTATTTATAGGCTATTGATATAACGGTCAGCGGGGTTTTGAGTCTTGACACCTATCAGTTAGGATACCGTAGTCTATCAGTGGATTGGTTGTCATCACTTTTGGTTTAACAACTTTTATTTATGTACTGAACTAAACAGGCCTCGCAAAAAACAGTAGAATTTGGAAGGAAACAATCGATAAGAGGGTCACGAATGGTGATGTCCTGGTTTCTATCTCGAACGATGACCATGACTGCTGCTCAGAGTGATTTAAGACGACGGTTTCAACGACTCTTTATTATATATATAGCCACAGCTGGAGGATGGAAATCCGGTTCAACCAAAAGGTGGAGCTGAGACATCAAAACTGTGACTGGCTGAAAAGCAGCTAATTATCAAGCATGGCAAACATGACACTTGTAGGCCTTGCGTGCTTTTATTCATCGTCATTATTATTATTATTATTACTCAGTTTACTAATAGACAATTAGACATCTTATATTATAATTCCGAAATTCCATGTTTGTTTGTTTGTTTGTTTGTACGGATTTTGACAAAATAGGCTCGGAAATGAAACAGCGTCGGCCTAGACCTACCAAAATTTTTGCAATTGATTCTTACCCAAATTATAAGGTCAACGCAACTATTTTCAGCTTTTAATTCAATTTAAAACCAGAGTTATTACCGTTTTAAGACAGATTTCATCAATTATCACTCACGCTGACCCTTTAGTAAAGAGTCTAAAGACCGCATGACGTCATACTCGCCCAGTAATAATTTCCGTAGCTCCCCGCAGGGGTGGGTCACGTTTGGCTTTTTGGGGAAGCGAGGGTGGGGTGGAGGGTTGGCGAAACCCGAAATTTAGCGGTCAACGATGGGTACCATAGTGGAGCAGTGTTTAAAACCCTAAATTTCCCGGGCAACGCCGGGTAACACATCTAGTTTCATAATAAATTCTAAAACAGTTCATAATTACCAATTGGTCTACATTTCAATTGTTTCGGCCCGCGGTTACTGAATTATTGCTCCTGCTGCCCGTGGTGCAAGAAACGCTGGACAGCAATGTTATAGAAGTAGACCTAAGCTGGTACATTTGGATAAAGCCGATCACGCGACTGGACTTTACAGTAGAGCAGCACACACAGAGATGCTAAAGAGTAAAGAGTCACAGGCAACTTATTATTTTATATACATGGCCACAGCATTCCATGCCTGAATGCAAGGGTGTCCACGTGCTTCGATTGTATGTCGGTAACCAATTGAATTGAACAAATCAATGCAAACTGGAGATGTACCACAAGAATTAAGATGTGATCTCGTAGTACCATTGTTTAAACAGGGACATTAGGGTGCTCCAGATTGTAATGCATTTTCAAAAAGTTTCTCAAAATACTGCTCCCTGGCAATTTTCCCATTCCATCTATCATTTTGTTCAACTGTACCAATTTTCAGACCAATTGAAAAAGGTTAAGCCTTGCCACCGGCATAAAAACTTTACAATACGAAAAGACACAGGAATTTTCTTAAAAATCGGCAATTTGGAAACCATGATGGAAATTGGTGGGAAAACTTAATTATTTCATGATGATTAACTTCATTTACAAGCCTTTGTATGTGCCTGACAATATTTATTATGAGAAATATTAGGTGCACTGAGCGCAGTATGAGAATTTTAGAAAATAGCCGCATGTGAGTCAGACGTTGATTTATGTGGAGTTGCGTTGTGCAATGAAAACTTTACTGTGGCTCTTAAGAGTGACTATGGGGTTGAATCTCAAACCAGGAAATTCTTGCACTGGCTGGGTGTGTATCAGATTGTTTAATGAACATGGATGAACTATTTTTGAGAAGTGATGACAAGCTATATGGGTTGTTGGGGGCCAATTGTCCCATTGCTAGACAATGGAATTTCTATAAATGGAGATGTTCTGCGTTTGTTCGTTTATCTGAAACGATCCAAATGTTCATGTTACTAGAACGATTCCAGAAGCTGAGAAAAGCAGTGAAAAACAATTAAATACGTTTGGGGTTGTATAACAACGAAAGATGAACGTCAAGGCCAATATTTTGAATCTCTACGATAATTTATAGCGTCGTGTTTGCACGTTCAATGCCTTTTTTGCCAAGGCTCTTAGCGGTGTCTGCTATGGATGCACCTTTAGATTGTCTGCAGTTCTATACTGATCTCAACACAACTGATTCAGATGTTGCAGGAGCTGAAGCTACTGTCCTTAGACATTTATGATATCTTGCAGAAGAAATTGTGCCATTGATCTTGAACTTGGTTTATGAATCCGAAAACCCACAAATCGATCGCCAACTTCAGACAGTGAGACAAACAGAACCTCTGGAAACCCCATTTCAGCAGGCTATTTCTGCAGTTGAATGCATCTTCAAAACTGATTCAATTGATTACCAAAAAGTCAGTGCTTATTGTTCAACCTACTTAATATTGTAACTGATTGGCTCAGCTTAGGCTACTACCAGCACAGTGGAAAGCTGTTGACAATTTCCAGCAAGCAGCACTGCTAGGCTATATGTCTATTTGTTCGTGAATGGAAAAAGTGATGAAACTAATAACATACTTTGTAAATACAGTCATAAAGGATGAATATCAACGATAGTCTACTCTACAGGTGGTTAAAGCTCATCGACACAGATTCCGAGATTTTTAAGCACGGAGGAAACTCTTGAAACAATACACGTGTAACACTGTAAGATCTGTAGGTCTGTGGGAGTGAGAGTGGAATTGCAGTAGCAGTTTGTGGATAGAGTTACATTTGTCTGCTGATATTAGGGTCAAGTTCTGATCAATAAAATAATAAACACATACTTGTTTTTTCATGTATACTTACATACTTGCAATTTGCATTTTCAACCAAAAATAGTGGTTATTGTTAAACTTCATCGTGCTGGTGGCAAGGCTTAACCTTAATAGAGAATCCTAAAATTTGTTTTTTTAGACTCATCTCTATGAGACGCATGGGAAAATATCCGGGGAGCTATGAATTTTCAACTTTTATTTTTTTGGAGCACCCTAAGGGACATAGAAGTGCCTAGTAACTGCAGATCAGTAAGCCTAACCAATGTGGTTTGCAAGGTCATGGAGAGAATTTTTAAGGATAACATAGTTGAGCATTGGAATGAGTATGATTTTATAAATAAGGTCAACATGGATTTACCGAAGGCTGCTCGTATTTAAAAACTCTGTTGGAGCTCTTTGAGAAAGTCTACATGTATGAGAGGTTCGAGGAGGGGCTTTTGGATGTAATTTACCCAGATTATGCCAAGGCGTTTGACAAAACTCCTCATAAAGGACTGGTGAAATAGTTGCAAGCATGCGGACGACAGTGCTAAAGTGGAATGGCCCAAGGATCAATTCAGAGGCCCCCTGTTGTTTGTACTTCTAGTTAATGACATAGAGTCATAGACGATGGGATTTCATCAAACATTTCTAAGTTTCCATGTGAAACAAAGCTACGTAGAGCAGTGGGTGATGAAGAATAATAGGAAATACTGCATGATGATCTAAGAATGTTCAGATGGTCGCGGGATTGGATAATGCTCTTTCATGTGGAAATAAAGACTCTCATATGAAATTGGGGTATGGTATTTATGGGGTTCACGTAGACGTCGTAGAGGAAAGAGCTGCTAAGAGGAGGAATAACCAGAGTCCTCAAGAAAAGGCTGATCAAGACGCTGATATCAGGGGCAGATCCAGGGGGCCAATCCGGCCATGGTCACATTTAGAAATTTATTTTTTACCAGCAATTCTGGCTCGGAAAGTTGACGTCCCCCACGCCCCACGAGATCCGTACAACACGAGGTTCGTGCAGGGGCTTAAAAACACTGTAGACTAAAAAAGTCATCAACTATTTTGGCAGATAAAATGGTATCTTTTCCTTCGGAATTCGACAACAAAATAGTGACTACAAAATATCATAAGATTTTTTGGTGACCAAGACCAAATTAGTCCCTGTCCCAAGACCGAAGATTGTTGCCCCCTTTTCGAAAATTACGATTGAAGGTGAGCGAGGAAGAGAGGGACTTGAAAGTGAGTGTGCACAAGTATACCTTCAAGGCAATACGATGAAGCAGCAAAAGGCAACTGAACTTCAGGCATGATGATGGAACAATAGTCACCAGAGACAAGTATACAATAATGATTAGGCCAAAGTTGGAATATTAGGCTACATCCAGGTATGAAATACATATGTGAAACAGGATATGGAAAACTGGAGCAAGTGCAATTATGGGGTTTCAAGAATTTGGAATATGAAGAAAGGTTTAAAGGGGATGAACTAACAACATTGGAGAAATGGAGGAAACGAGGGAGACCTTATTGAAACATACAATTGAGTGGCATAATAACAACTGTTCTACAGTGTATAGTAAATTTATTGACCGCCAAGGACCCTCTAACGCTTCTCCAAAGTCCTTATATAGTCAGTTGATTCGGTTGGTTGTCGGTTTGCTCAAAATCGAATAACTTCCCTCCCAACAAACTCCTGACTACGGTCGTCGGCCATGCCCCAAGCAATTAAAGCCAACTTTAACTCTGAACAGGTTCGAATAGGCCTACTTGCAGTGAACGTCTTCAAGGTCTAATCATACGCGCTGCTTGATCGTAATCTGGGAACTTCCACAGCGCCCACAAAAGTTAAGTCGCGGGAAACTATCTTATTCACAGGCTCTCGATCAAAACAAAATCGATAGACAGCGGGTGACGATCCGGAAATTCAGGCGAAGAGTTAGACAGAGGTTAGATGATTTTTAGAGTTGAAGCAGCGTGGGAGTCTGCCAGCTGGGTCCGAGGAATAATCTGGATAGGTCTGCAAAAGCAATGCTTTCAGTTTCGTGTGAAATACCTGTGGGATATATAGGCTATAGCAAAAGGTGGAGTTTGGTGAGTGCGCATAATGGTCAGATGTTTGTGGTAAGACTGGAGGAATATCGTAACAAAGAGGCGCATCAGTAATTATCTGTTCTGTCGCCGTTTTGACGACTTTTCGCTCTCTAGAGCTTTACTATTTTACATTAAATGTTCTAGTAAATGTTTGATCATGTTTTAAACTTCGTAAATGAGTGGGCTATATATTCGATTACTACACTTGACCAAGTTAACGTTGTAAAATTGTTATAGACCCTATGACCAATCGTCCATGTGATCAATAGACCCTCTGACCAATTTAACTTATGACCAATATTGTCCATGTGATCAATTGTCCTATGACCGATCGACTTATGAACAACCGTCCTATGGCCTATCGTCCGTGTACCCTCATTTTTACCCTCAATAGTAGACTGCACTGTAGTTTGGCCTGCTTCTAGTCCCATTCAAAGGTAGTTGGGCAACGGTGTATTTCCACTTGCAATGGATTCATAGGTCTATTGTCGTGGGGCGCATTGGTGTAGTGGTGGCGTCGTTGCCTTGAAGCCGGAAGGTTCGAGGTTCGAATCCACCTCAAGTCGCAGCGTAGGGACCTTAGGCAAGTCCTTCACTCGCAATTGCTCAGCGCTTCGGCGTGAAACTCCGATGCAGTGTCCGCTTTGCAGTCGGGAGCGCCTCTGAGTAGAGTGCTTGAAGGGGCGCTATAACAAGTGCACAAACATACATACATACATACAAAAGGTTTATCTAAAATACGAGCTGAATTATGCAGTCGTCATTTTGCAAACCGGTACTCTGTGAAGCTTAATCGTCGTAATAATCGAGATAAACAAATTTCAGATTATATCAATGTTCGTTGTGTGGCGTTATCTGATTCGTTTGGCGACGTATCTTGCGAACAAGGCTTCGTCATAAGCGTGATCAACGCACATTATGGATACTACGATTCCAACAGAAATGTAAGTGAATCATGTTCGATCCAAGCAAACGACTGCCTTGAGTCGGTTCCTTGGAATTCGAGGGATTACTACGCTGCGATTCTAGATGGATGCAACGACAAGACGCGCTGTGACTCCAGTCTGGTGGCACAGAAGTTAGATGGCGTTGCGTCGTGCGATGGTTTCGCAGAGAATGACTACGTGTCAATACAGTTCTACTGCTTGCTATTAGACGTAATCAGTACGTATAACCAGATAAAATTAATTTTAAAAAATCTATATTCACATTATAATTGAGTATGATAATTAATTTTGCATGTATCTTCAGATGTTGAAAGGCTCAATCTGTGTGGATTTCCTCAAAGTTATAGGCCTATGCTATGTCCACTTACAAGTCTTTTTAGCTGAAATGCCGTTAAAAAGGGTCTACTTTGAGACCTTCGCTGACTATTTTCAATATTTACTCAGGAAAATCGTTTAAAATTTTTACAAATAAATAAACTCTAATAGGCCGACTACCTCATAATTTCAATGTCGCGCAATTGACTAAATCTCGTTTCCGCTCTTTGATGACATTTTCCATATGTCGTTGGCGATCTGAATTCGTCATACTAACAACCAAAGACTTTCTGTCATAGATGGTCTATAGTCGTTGGTCGTTGGCTATTGAATGATGAAGACGGCCCAGAAGTTTTCTTCACAGTGAAGCGCTAGACATATGTCTTCTTCAGTTTCTTCTATAGGGAAGAAATCTACAAACAGGTTGCACTCAAAATTAGAATGATGCTAACGAAATAAATAATCAAATGTATGCATACTTGTAGTAGACACCGTGTCTGTATGCGCAAGTCCTTTCGGTCAAGGAACCATAAGCTGCTCTGGAAATCGTGTCATACAAATCGTTGGAGCCATCTTAGGATTCCAGTCTGTCGGCGATATCTTCTGTATACCTGGACCGTATAAATGTCGTATTCAACCTGACTTGGATCATCTCGAGGGCCTCCGTTCCAGTTGTCAAGGAATGAAAGAATGCCAGTACAACGCTTCAACATCAACAGCTCGTGTTGATCACACGTGCGACTCACTGGAATACAAATTCGAGACCGTCACTTACTACTGCACGGAGAACTCAGGTAAATTATTATCGCCAGATGTCCGGTTAAAGGAGGAAATATCGTCCTTTGGGCCTCCTGTCCTCTGCCCGGCAGGCAGAGTTAAAGACCTGGGATATATCCGGATTTTGCATGTCTGTGGTAGCCTATTTGACATGTGGATGATGTGGCTATTATTTAGCGGCATGCAGTTTTTTTATCGACTTCCCTCCCATAGTTATCCTCGGGCCCTACCAGTCCAATCTGCTTACTTCTTACTGCAGCTCTATTTCTTCCAGACGTTTCTTGTCCATGACAACCCGGCGTTGAATCAGGGTATTAGAAGCATGGGCGTCCGTAAATAGGGGAAAGGGGGCACTTGACCCCCTGGAAAATTGCCACCTGTGTTTTACACATCTCAAGTGTTTGAAAATGCTGCTAAGTGCGGTCTTCGCTTCTCGTGTGTGCCCATTTGCGCATCTCAAGTGTATGAAAATGCAGCTAAGTGTCGCTTTCGTCTCTCACGTGTAGCCATCCGGGATCCCTCCCCATAGACTAAGCCACTAGAAATTCATTGTTTTAAACTGGTGTCATTTTCTAAGACGATGCATACGTTTAGACGATATTTGGCACAACTGGTACCATCTCTGCCGTTGAATGAATGTGACACAGGCTTAGGTTTCAAAATCTACATAGTTAGACAATAATTGTGCTATGCTGCTGTTATTTTTTTGTTTCCCATCTTCGTCAGTGCTGATAATTTATGACCCAATAGGGGTCTCAACGCATTAAATGTTTATTATTCTCCATATTATGAATGTTATTCAGATTACACAAATGGAAGTTGATGGTTCAAAGCGAAGCAAATCACCTTTGCTAATCGAAGTAGACCTTTGCTTTGTGGCTTACTGCGGAATAATTCACTTAGGCCTATAAATCATCACAAAATACAAATTCGCGGTGCACCAAATCACTTCTAACGAGTAACAATATTAGCAAAGAGCCAAAGACGTAAGACCTATCTAATGAAAACATTCGGCATAGCCTATGCCGCATAGGTGGTGACTAATACTAGGCTATATCTCTTTCTGCATTTGCATGAAGATAAGCGAGCGCGATTTAAAAGACTTGCGCGGAGTTTTATGTTCGTCATCCTATTACATCTGCGGCATCAGTCGGGTACGTTGAATTTCCTTCTCACAATTCCGCGTAATATCATTTATATCTATTTTAAACTTAATTAGGATATATAATATAAATAATTCTATAATCAATTGGCAGATAGCTATTGAGGTCAGATGGAAAACCAAAGTCGGCGCCATTAGAAAACTCATAAGTTTAGATCTAATTGTTCTCAACTACCGGTAGCCTACTTTTAAAAAAGTGCATTTCTACAATAAAGAAAACGAATGACTTCAAGTTCTTCACAGTATTTCTTTTATAAAATGAGGGCGCATATCTTATTGCGTATTACACCATATTGCAGGCAAAACATTGATTAGAGTCTAATTGTCTAAGTGCTTTTGATCAGATGCTCCTTTCGACAAATTGGGAATAAAACTGCGCTGCGATGGTAAATTTCCAGCAAGTAAACACTCCAAAGGTAGACGGAGTCACGTAGATGTGGAATTCAGAATGCTTAGATGATGGTAAGAAGATTCTCCTTTAACTATTTAGCTGCGGAAAATACGCATATGCTAGCCATACATTTTGGAATTTTGGAATTCAATGCCATAGCTTTTTTTATAATCTTAGGAATTATATGCTGTTATTATTTTTGACCTTTAAAGTACATAGCAGGTTAAACAGCTCGCATTAATCTTCACACGTAAATCCAGCACTGCATTCTAGCTGTGAAAAAAGATTGGCCAGCATGAATTTAGTCTTCACAACAGTTTCCAAAACAGCAGTGTTAAAACTCCCATGAAAGTGCTTCAAAATCGCAATTGCTAATAGAAGTTTTGACTTAATATTATTAGGGCTTAACTCACTAAAATTGTCAATTTTAATTTTCATGCCTGGATGTTTCATAGAATTATTCATTGTTGCTACATTTGCGTAAAGTATACCGTACCTGCCATCACGGTCATCTCTGTCCGAAAATCAAGAAATTTGCAACTTTTAATTCTTGTTATTTTAGGTTGCATTTGTGCTCACGTTGTGACCTGTAATTTCTTCTGCCGAATTGAATCGCGCCATATCGCCAGCGAAAACAAGTGTGAAAAGTCTAACATAACGAAGGTGTCTGTCAACATGCCGAGGAGTTAATAAATGATATGCTTCTAATCGGCAATATTGCTTAATAATTATGGTGCGTGGATTGGTACATTAGTGAAGGTAAGCTTACTCATAATAATGCCTTACATGTATATGAACGGTTTTACTAAGAGCAACAGGCTACAGAGATTGATGTTCCGAATGCATTGCGCTACTTATCATTTCACCAGTCAATGCATGATTAGGCATACGGATAGAAAATAATCAGAGAGAACAATGTTTATCAACAGTTTCAGATAGACGTAATTTGATTGTAAGCTCATAAGTGAAACTCACCATTAGGCCCAGTGGCGGCGCCAGGATTTCAGGTTTGGGAGGGCTGAAGCCCCAAGCCCTTCCTCCCTCCCAGTGACGCAACTAGAACATTTTCTTCCCAGTGCGGTCATAATGCAATCGCCGAATGCATGAACGAAGCATATACCGACCAGGGGGTCTGGGGGAGCGTGGTAAGCTCCCCAGCGGGGCCTGGGGCGGAGCCCCAGAAACCAACGCTTTTTGGCTGTTGACATTGACTAGAGCACGTTACAGGCTCTTGTTTGCTAGCTGTTTGTGAACGTTTAACCCGTCGGAGGTGAGGTGGGGTATGACACACCCCAGAGGTTTTCCACTTTAAACTTTTAGCGGAAAACGTGGAGCCAGCTCAAATTGTTTCTACCTTTGTGAATAAGAAATACGGACACTTTACCACACTTCCAGATATTTTGAACGAACCGTTTTTTAATTTTGTCACATATTTGAATGAAATTGTATTTTTTCGTATGCAAACTGTTATAAGTGTTGATTTTATGGGCCATTCGTTTAGCGTGCGAGTGTGTCTTGAAAACGCCAACACTTTGGAGGCTAAATAATTTTTTAGGATTATGTTCTATAGGCTGAATATATTTCCATATATCCCCTAAATTTATATATATATATGTATTTTTATAATGCATATGTATATTTATATCTGAACATATAAATATGTGTATATATGTATATATGTATATATATATGTATGTATATATAAATTTGCATATATATATATACATGTATATATACATACATGTAAATATACATACATACATATATATATATGTACACATATAAATGTTCGCATCTGCATATACGTGTATATATATGTATGTGTATATATATATGTATATATGTATATATACGTATATATGTGTGTATATATATATGTATATACATATACATATATATGTATACATGTATAATTGCGTATGTATATCTATAAACATATATATGCGCATATACATATACGTATATATATAAATATGTATATATGCACATACAAGTGTATATACTTATATATATGTATGTATATGCATACAATACATATGTATGTAGACATGTGTATGTATGTATATATATATATCATGTGCATATATGTATATATACAAGTAATCATTATATATGTATATATGTATATATATAGATAGATATATATACATGTATATATGTATTATGCATATATGTATACATATATATACATATACATACATATATACATATATGTATATACATATATACCACTGTTCATATGTATATACGTATATATGTATATATATTATTATACATATGCATGCATATATGTGTGTATACATGTACATATATATGTATGGCAAGTTTTTATATGTATGTATACATGATATATATTTATATTATACATAAACATAAAAATATATAGACATATACACATATTTATATATCCATAAATATATGTTATAGCCCATCCCTGTTGATGTCGACTTTTGTCGACAACCGCCCTCTACCCCTAGTGTCGACTTTTGTCGACAACCGCCCCCTAAGTGTTGATGCATGGCATTGAGAAGGCTTATAATGATCACTAAAAACATTTTATGTTGTATGAAAATAAATATGGCTTTTCGTGCATTTGATAATGCTGCGCATGAGGACTCAAATTTGCATGGGCTAAGTACACATTGGATGGGTTCACCGTCTGGCCATCTAATAAGGATTGAAAGCAGATATTTTGTTCATGATAATCACCTGTTTAGTTGATAATCGATCATAGAAGAATAGATTAACTCAAATTAACGTTTTCCATATGATATCGGGACCTGAAAATCAAATTATGTGTTGGGTATGTCATACCCCACCTCACCTCTGGCGTTGCAATTCGTCACCTCACCTCGGAAGGGTTAAGTCCTGAAATTTTTTTGAATTTCCACATTGCAGTAGTAGCATTTAGGATGTCATTTTAACGAAATGGCTCATCAATTCAGTGCTGAAAGTCGTGATTTAAGATCTCAAAAGTGAGAACTTGTAAATTTTTAATAAATATCTACACAGTAACGGTAACATTTTAAGCTGTCGCTTCAACAAATTCCGCATAATTATTTCATGTGTCTCCACGCTGTATAAATATTTGGTCGCGGAAAAAGGAATGTTCTTCAGTTTGTGAACGTTGTTTTGAAATTTAAAGCTTCATATGACATATTTGTTAAAGACAATCGGGCAAAATTTAATTTTGGAACACATTTGCAACTGCACACCTTTTTAAAGTATAATTGCAATTAATGCTGAATGCAGTGGTGCTTTTTTTTTAGCACGTCTGGTTTTCGAGAAAACTGAAATATTTAATTTTGGCACACATTTGGAATTGCACACCTTTTTTACTATAATTGCATATAATGCTCAATGCAGTAGTGTTTTTGTTTTTCTTGTAGCACGTCAGGTTTTTGAGCAAACTGAAATATTTAATTTTGGCACACATTTGCAATTGCACACCTTTTTTACTATAATTACAATTAATGCTGAATGCAGTGGTGTTTTTGTTTTTCTTGTAACACGTCAGGTTTTTGAGAAAAACTGAAAAATTTAATTTTGGAACACATTTGCAATTGCACACCATTTTTTACTATAATTGCGTTTAATGCTTAATGCAGTGGTGCTTTTGTTTTTCTTGTAGCACGTCAGGTTTTTGAGAAAACTGGAGAAATTTAATTTTGGTACACATTCGCAATTGCACACCTTTTTTAATATAATTGCAATTAATGCTGAATGCAGTGGTGTTTTTGTTTTTCTTGTAGCACGTCAGGTTTTTGAGAAAACTGGAATGTTTAATTTTGGCACACATTTGCAATTGCACACCTTTTTTTACTATAATTGCAATTAATGCTGAATGCAGTGGTGTTTTTGTTTTTCTTGTAGCACGTCAGGTTTTTGAGAAAACTGGAATATTTAATTTTGGCACACATTTGCAATTGCACACCTTTTTTAAAGTATAATTGCAATTAATGCTGAATGCAGTGGTGCTTTGTTTTTTTGTTTCACGTCTGGTTTTCGAGAAAACTGAAATATTTAACTTTGGCACACTTTTGGAATTGCACACCTTTTTTGCTATAATTGCCATTACTGCCTAATGCAGTGGTGTTTTTGTTTTTCTTGTAGCACGTCTGATTTTCGAGAAAACTGAAATATTTAATTTTTGCACACATTTGCAATTGCATACCTTTTTTTTACTATAATTGCATTTAATGCTTAATGCAGTGGTGTTTTTGTTTTTCTTGTAGCACGTCAGGTTTTTGAGAAAACTGAAATATTTAATTTTCGCACACATTTGCAATTGCACACTTTTTTAAAATTATAATTGTAATTATGAACAATTAAAAAAATGGACTTTAAAAAGAACTTTCACTATTCGGAAAAATGGTATGTTTTTATGAGATTTTCAACTCGATGACCAAAAAAGGTCATCAACTGCTTTGGTCGAGAAATATTTTTTTAGCCCCCCAAGATCGTCAACCAAACTTCGCCCATGGAAGTTGTGCAGTTCTAAAAAATTCCTTTAAAAACCCTGGTTCGACTATACGATTTCACGGGTCGCTTATAAAAGCAGCGTTTGAAACCGTTTTTGAGGTTTTTTGGTCTGCGCTTTATTAATCAGGAGTTTAACGACATCTTATTGCTAAAAAGGCTGTTTACGTCTTTACAGGTGTTAACGTATGTCCATTCTTTTTTGATCAACTGTTCAGCAGTTTTTGTCCTTTTTCTCTCTGTTTTCTTTTCCTTTTTCCGAAGTTTGTTAGCAATATTATAATACATTTGCGCATTTTATGATGTTCACATAAAAACAACATATAGGCTCTCTTTTGGTCCCATGCGCATAAAAGGAGCGGTTTACACCGTTTTAGAGGTGTCTAAGGCTTGCGCTTTTCTTCCGGTCCCATACACATACAAGCAGTGGTTGACACCGTTTTAGAGGTGTTTAAAGACCGGCACTTTTGCAGTCCGGATTTCACGGGTCGCTAACAAAAGCAACGTTTGACTTAAGCATCTACGCTTTGATAATGTGGTTGAATCATTGTCTAGTATCCTTATTAAGAAATAAGCCGTTATAGAAATTTTCCGCATTTTGCTTTGGGGGGGCTGAGCCGCCTTTAGGGGGGCTTAGCCCCCCCAGCCCCCCCCCCTAGCGCCGCCACTGATTAGGCCAACACACAATTCAGGCAACGAACAAATTTACACAAAATTAGGTTAATAATTTGATATGGAGAACTAGGCTACTATTGTTAGCCTATGCTAGTATTCTATACTAGTCATCTTTGGCCTTATTTATTTGATCCTTCTGGTTCGAAATGCATGACATTGTATTTCCGGTTGAAGATGGCCGTGTCTATACGTAGGCCTATATATAATATATAAATACATAACTGTATTAATTATATAAATAACTATATATGGAACAAAAGGTTTCTGCATATGGGGATGTACATCATTATAATAATAAATTATGTAGATCACGCAAAGAATGTCATATTGTGCTGTTTAAATTTTGTTCTTGTGCCGAGTACTGAAAGATAATGGAACACCTATTTCTATGGAAATGAAAACAATTTCATACGGTACACAATTATGTGCATGTATTAAAACGCTTTGCGCGAAATTTCAAATACCTTCCAAAGCATGCATTTAAGGTTGTTGGAAAATGCATTAAAGGCAGGCCAGATCATGTCAGATGCAACTATCTGCGAATGAGGATCTTATTTTTACCGAACGGAAATAAAGAATCTACTCAACTACATGCTGCAATGAAGGCCAAACTGAATCATGTGATTTCTGATTTACTAAAAGATTTGTAATTTTTATTTTTATGATATTCATATAAAGAAAATGCAGTTCTAAAACAAAAATGTTTCTGAAAAAGTAGGCCTATACCCTACATTCGAATAATGAGTGCTATCCAATATCTTATTGTCACAAATAGTTTGTGTTATTCTATCGACAGTTCATCTTCACTCTTAACTTAATTTCTTTCTTCGTTTGCTTGACTAACATGTCTGTTCTAGCTGTTTCTTTGCAGTGGACATTAAAACAATGTCAGTCTGATGTTGCCGACCACAACCGGCGATATATCTTCACCATCTTATAGCTGGAACAAGCGATTGCTCGATAGTACAATTCACTGCAGGTAATCAGAGCACTAAAATCGCAATGTGTTTTGTCGCAGACTTTGATAATAGCACTATTCGCAAATTCCATTTAACCTTGTTTCGATCAAAAAATCCGTTGCGTGTATTGTGCAGTAGGGTTTGGGTCTACATAAATGTTCTTAGCCTACAGCGTGTGCTATAAAAGGCCGCTGTAGGCTACTATGTCGACTAGCTAAGCAATGATGAAAAACTTGCGAAATTGATTATGCAAATTGTGCATTGTATCTTGGATGTTCAACAATAATCTTAATAGTCTTCGTTTTATTCCAAACTGACAAACAGCAAATATTCATTTTATGAACGAATTTATTATTACAGGAGTCGAATTCAACTGTTGGCAGCCATGCAAGAGTCTCATCAAGTCCTGCTGCTCAGTTTACCGGCGCCATCTGTCGAATGGAAGGTTGAGTGGAACTGTGGAAGGGTATTGGGAAGCGATACCGCATCCGTATTCTGTGCCAGAGTGCTTACCATTAGGCTACCATGAACCCCCAGGTTCCCAAAGAGATGACAGTCTCCCAATCCACTGGAACTTCTCATATTTGACTGAACAGTGAAAAAACAATTAGCTGGTGTAATATGAAGGATGATTAGTGTCGCCTCCTCCTCCTTTTCCATGCTTGGGACTGGCACTGCCAAAGAACGAGCAGTGACAGAGTTAATTAGCCTACTGTTATGATAGTCCAAAGTTGATACTTATATTATTTTGAAGATATAACAACGATTGCGTGGTTCTAGGGCAGTGACCTTTATGCGATGACCTCTGACCATTATCGACCAATAAACCGAAGGAAAATAATCATCAGGACAAAATAACCCAGACCAATAAGCCCAGAAGAAAATGGTATGCGAACGATCGCCGATCGGTCATAGGATTTAAGAGCCTAATGCGGTCACAGGTAGGCTATAATGCACATAATTATGTGTATGTATTAATTTTATATGCATACCTGCGTGTGTAGCCTACGCATTATGCGTATGCGTGTATGTACGTCGCTGACGTAATATTAATGACTTCATTTTACTCATTTAAGTATCCCTGCTGTACAATAGGTCTAACATTTAAATGACAACCTATGTCTGTTTGCTTAGTAGACTGAGAACTCTGTATGCTACATACCGGTACTTGATCAGTTTTGAGGGTTTGATGTGTGCGCGATATTGTTTGCTGATAGATAGCTTTATGCTTGAATGGTGCATTCATTTATATAAAGTTATCGTTTATCTGAACCTTTCTCAGGTGTTTCCTGAGTTATATAGTTAAGTGTTGAAACTTGGACTCAAAGTAGAGGCCTACTTCCTGGTAAATATGCAGCGAACATCTTGAGGGTCGCTCTATTTGAGTGTAATTTACTGATCGTATAATGAAGAAAGGCATAAGGCAATCGATGTGAAAGATAGCCTACTGTTCAAGCAATTCTGACGCCGAGTGTCTCTGTGACTAACTAACGGACAAACTGCACAGTAAGCCACCTTATTATACTTTCAGATATCATGAATTTGAGAAGTGAGAACTACTGAACAATAAATTAAATTAATATTTAGTATAGGCCTAAATATATTATATTAGTATTTCTTTTAATAGGTTTTTTTCATGAAGAAATAGT
This sequence comes from Lumbricus terrestris, assembly GCA_949752735.1. Classification (NCBI taxonomy): domain Eukaryota; kingdom Metazoa; phylum Annelida; class Clitellata; order Crassiclitellata; family Lumbricidae; genus Lumbricus; species Lumbricus terrestris. The sequence continues at coordinate 53,339,729 of OX457039.1, forward strand.
GCCTTAATTATCAATATTATATTTCCTCGTGTGTACCTACCTAAGAAGGCCGGTGTGATCATGTTCGTATATTTATATTTTAGTCATCCTTATTTAGCAGCTCTAAATAGTTAGAGGAATACTTACTGGTTTGCAATCTATAATTTTAGATGTACGTTCGCATTGGTGTTCGGAAACTATTTCTGTTCCTACTTATTGCAACAGTTGTGAATGCTGATCGGATCAAGGAAACGACATTAACATGTAAGCTAACCTTTACCAGACGGTCAATGAAAAAATCATTTCAAAACAATTGCTGCCGTGATTAATTATATCGATTTAAATATGGTGACCTTCTCTTTCAAAAGTTCAGTTTCTGGATAACGAAAACTATAAGTTACATAATTATATGAAAAGAAGCAATGATAGAACAAACATATACAAAAGTAAGTAAGCAGGAATATTCTTTATTTGACCGCCAGCAAACGCATATACATGTAGTATAGTTTACAGAGTAAATAAATAATATAAAACATCTATGCAAAGTTATTAAAGATTCGCATAATAAAACTTTTTTTCAATAGAATCAACCCTATGAAGGGTTAGATTATGTGGCCTAGGTAGAGTATTGTATGGAGTAACCTTATGAGAATGGAGTAGGTCGTGAAGAATGTGACAAGGATTTAAGAGGATGGGGCGGAAAAGAGCAGAGTCAGAACAGAGTGCGTCAAAACTATACAAAAATCGGTAGGAAGGAAGCTTGAACGGGTCAATTTTCTTAAAAGACCGCTAAGACGTTTACGCTCCATGGCATTTGCAAATCCCCATTAAACAGGGGTGGCATTAAGTAATCTTGCGATGGTAGTGGCTCTAGCAACGTCAAACAGACGTTAACCGTGGAAACCGTTGGCGACCAAAACACGTAGCCTAAAGCAAACGGATTGCCGGGCCTTTTAAAGTGCAAATTCTGTTAATGTTAACCTCAAAGTCAATCCAATCAGAGATGGTGACACCCAAAACAACCATCTGCTGAACCCTCTCGATGCCCGCGAAGAGGGAGGGAGAGCATATATCCTTATATATAGGTAGCCTGATGATCAATTGATCATTTCACTGGTCTTAGCTTGATTTAGTTTAAGATTGCTAATGGATGCCCACTTTGATATATTGTCAAGTTCAGAAAGAGTGATGTCAATGCAATAGGCTGGGATCAGCAAGTAGGCTAGCGTTCATCGGCATATTAGGGACACGGTTTCCACTGAATTTAGGTTTGAGACTGGAAATGGCTATTACAAAATCAGTAGATCCAAGGCCAGAGTCTTGTAGCCTACAATGCTAGTATGGTACAGAGCCGAGAGATTTCACCCTCCCCCTTTGAACCCGACGGGCCGGTTTTCCGGCCCGTTATCCATAGAGTTACAGGAGCTCAGTGTTCAAAGGGTTAAGATTTCGACTGGATTTATTCAACGAATTGCGATTTTGTTTTACTACAACGTCACTTAAAGTGACAATCCACCGCCGTATTAGAAAGACGTTGCATTAATGATTAAACTATTGCCGTGAATGTTCGCTTCTCAACCCCAACCCCCACCTCTAGCAAGTCTCAAGTCTTCTGGTGGTCTTATTCGGCAGGTTCATGCCTATAAAAGCGTAAAGCTACAGTCTGAACCTATTCATGATATTTATTTGTCCGAAGTCTGTGCTTTGGATTCTACTCATTTATTTCTTGCTCATTGAAGTTATTAACTCTTCACCGATTGTAAACGATCGCATCTTTCTTTTAAAATTAATTCAATGGTCAACCGTTAAGCTAAGTTTGTGATGCAGGCTAGTAGTCGATAGAATGCACTAAATTAAAAAATATCCTGTTGATCAGTCAAGTTAATTATAGCAACATGCCAATTAGATTATTAGACAATCCATCTTAAAAGACGTATCTAGTGAATTTCATTTTATTGGGTATGCGGACGTTTCGGCAACGGACGATTCGTCATGGACTGTTCGTCATGGACTGTTCGTCAAGCGGACGATTTGTCAAAGGACGTTTCGTCCATGGACGATTTGTCACGGGATTGTTCGTCAATAATACAGATGTAAAGCATTCTAGTAATCTTTTATTTGGAGAAGGTCAGAACATGGAATTACAAGGTTGTGTGAGGGCAAGAAGCCCTGCTTTAAAAGTTTCATATTATAGAATTCGGCGTTTTTACAGCTCGCACTTCTGCTTTTGTCCTGTTGTGAAAATAGGCCCCTGAAGATTGTTTTAATTAATTGTCCGTGTCCCTGTCTGCCTGTGTATCGTTAAAACTTAGCCGTATACATGGTGTCTACTTAATTTATGCATAGGCGTGGTCTAGCGTCTACCTGGTGTCTACTTAATTCATGCATAGGCGTGGTCTAGCGTCTACCTGGTGTCTACTTAATTTATGCATGGGCGTGGCCAAGCGTCTACCTGGGCCTGACAGGCGTCTACTTAATGTATGCATGGGCGTGGCCAAGCGTCTACCTGGGCCTGACAGGCGTCTACTTAATTTATGCATGGGTGTGGCTTGGCGTGTGTATATATATCGCAGTGATCGCAGTCATCGAACAAACAGTCATCGATCGAAGAGTCAGCGGAGAGAAACAGTCGTTGAAGAAATCGCCGAGGAACAGTGGGAAGACGCGTCGGTCGGCTGTTGCGGGATCGAATCGCAGTGCAGTCAGCAGGAAATCGTCCGACGGAAAACGCTTTGGAGAACGCGACGACGATTTGACGACGCTGCCGAAATTCAGCGCCTGTCGACGAAAGGTTTGATGACCTTTGCTGTGCCACGACGACGCTTGGATTCGAAGCCTGACCCGTGACGGAAGGTCTGGTGATCTCCGCTGTGCAACGCCGACGGTTTGGAGTTCGACGCCGCTGCTACCGACGTATTCGACTGGGATCCGACGCTGTCGACGACGAAAGGTTTGGAGGCCTTTGCTGTGCGACGCTGTTGACTGGGGTTCGATTCTTGACCCGCGGTCGTGCTCTTCGGAAATCCGACGCCTACAGACGACGGAAGGACTGGTGATCGTCGCTGTGCCACGACGAACAGGATTCAACGCCGGACCTGCCTACGCTTCCGATCGGGTGAGCGCAGTGGTTCAGTTCCTGTCTTCGACGACGCCGACTCGGGTTCGAAACCTGACCCGCTACACAGATTCCCTGCGTGCGCTGGCGAGGCAGCGGTGATCAACACGACGACGATTCGGCGGTCTGCATTGACAATTGCTGTGAACAGTGGTGCAGTGGTTTTGGGACAGTGGCGCTACACGAATAGCTCCGAACATTGCTCCGAACATTGCTCCGAACTTGCTCCGAACACTGGCGCTATAGAAGTTGGCTGTGGACTGCATTGTGAGTTTCTGTTTGATCGTCGAATAAATGTGTTTCAAGCCTGACTGGCTAGTCGTCAATCTTCAGTTGACGCCGGACTGCACGGACGGACATCACGCCTGAGCGACTAGGGTTTGGGGTTCGGTTCCTGGTGGTTTTTGCCCAGCCCTAGTGATCCGCTACAAACTGGTTCCAGACAGTGGGGTGAAAGAAGAATTCGCTGGACTTCTCGGTACAAACTGGTACCGAGAAGTGGAGTGATTGAATTTCGTCGGACGTCTCAGAATAAACTGGTTCCAGCAATTGGAGTGAAAGAAGAACTCGTTGGACTTCTTGGAAATTCGGACTCAGCCAGTGGAGCGAAATTCAGCAACGATGTGGAACACTGCAGAGATGGACGGAAATGCTGTTGACCGCCCGATGACTTCGACGCCAGCAGCCGGACGAAGGACGGACCTCTTGGTCGACTTTGAGGTCGAGTCCAGCCGCTTTCTGGAGAGAATCGACTTCGATGACCTGCCGAAGAAGGATCGCAGAAGTCTGCTGATTCCTGAGAGAGACTCGACCGCCATGGAATCGAAAGTCTTGGACAGGGTAAGCGCTTTGGAGACAAAAGTCTTGGACAACGCCAGTCGCTTGGTCGGTGAACGGAAGATGACCATGAAACCAGGAAAGTTCGATGGGACTGGGTCTCTCGAATCGTTCTTGGCACAGTTCGACGTCTGCGCACGCCACAATAGATGGACGGCAATCGACAAGGTCGACTTCCTCCGTGTTTCCTTGGAAAAGGCAGCAACGCAACTGCTGTGGGACTTTGGAGCGCGAACGGAGGTGACGTATGAAGAATTGGTCGAAAGACTTCGTCAGCGATACGGTGCGGAAGGTCAGGCCGAGACTTTTCGTGCGCAACTCTACTATCGTCGACAAAGAGCGGATGAAAGTCTGGGAGATTTGCTGCACGACATCCGGAGACTCGTCGTTCTTGCTTATCCGGTGCCGTCGAACGAGACGACCGAGATCGTTGCGAAGGACGCCTTCCTTGAAGCCATCCGTGACCGGGAGTTGTCTCTGAAGGTGAGAGAACGGGAACCGAAGACGATCGACGAGGCGTACCGAACAGCTCTACGCTTGTCGGCGTATCAGCATTCTGCAGACCTGGAGGATCGTCGCAGACCTGCGAATCGAGTAAGAGGAACTCAGGATGGCGACGCCGGAGGACAGCTTCAGTCCCAGCTGGACAGTTTCTTTGCTGCACAGCGAAAGTGGCAGCAAGACATGGAAGGAAAGATCTGCCGACAGCTGGAGGAACTCAGAAGCTCGAGCAGGACGAACTTCGACGCCGCGCCGATGGTTCCGCCGACCATTCCGTCTCAAGGTAACGCTTCGTGGAATCCGGGACGTGGGTCGACCTGCTTCAAATGTGGGTCCCCAGGGCACTACGCACGCCAGTGCCGACAACGGCGACAGTTCTCCGACCGTCGGAACGACGATGGACGTGACTCGGGTCAGCCGACAACCGAGCGTAACGAAGAGACCGTCACCAACCATACAACGAGAGACAGAGCAACGGTTGTGACGAACAACGCAATCTACATCCAGGGAATGATCAACGGACGGCAAAGAACATGCCTAGTGGACACTGGGTCGGAGGTAAGCCTGGTTCCCTCGTCTGATGTTGATGGTTTGTTGCTTCAGCCTAGCACTCGCATTCTCTTGGCTGCTAATGGAACGCGCATAAGGTAGGGCCTCCAGAAATTCGCGAACTTGCGGAGCGCAAATTTTGCGCAAATTTCTAGGTTTAGCGCAACAGCGCAAAAATTGTCAATCCGCGCGATTTTAGCGCAAATTTTGCCAAAATCTTGCTAACTTATCTAAATTGGGCTTTGATTGACTTAAAATTACCGCGGCCCATGACAGTTCGACGTAGCAACGACGACCGATGTGCGATAATCAAAATGTCGGCCGCCGAATGGGATGAAATTATGGTTTAATTTTTAGTTAAAGATCGATATTTTTGGTAGTAACGCACAAACTTATAGTATAAAAAATTCCAGAACTTCACGGCCTCACAATAAAATGTGTTAGATGAAGTTTCTCAAAGCGGTCACACAGCAGCGTCGCTTGCTGTCTCGGCATATGACAGAACGAACGCATTTAATCTATAGGCGTCAGGCATGCACGCAAAGACGGAAGGCTAGTACTCAGCACGTTGTGTAACTTGGTGATTCATTATAATATAGGCATATATAATACTATTTTGAAGTTGCATCTATAATGAGCGTAAATTTCAGTGGGCGTAAATTTGACAAAATTAAAATTATTTGCGATCGTCTGAATACATTAATCTTAGGGCTGCCAACTTTTGATTTTGCCATTCCGGGACGCCTTCAGCCACTCGATGTGCCATTACCAATTTACACAATCCACAGAAGCGCATGAGGTAGCAAATGTTGTGTCAGCACAGAATAGAATCTACATCTACAATCTAGTAAAAAGTCCTTAATAATTTCAGACAAATCATCAAAAGATATAATTTTATAGCCTAAATTTAAGACAAGAATCAACTTCAAGAAGAAGCATTTCAAACTACAGTCACCTAGGCTCATCAGAGTAACTCAGAGACTCATTAGAGACTCATTAGCCCACATTGTGGAAAGTTCGTAGGTATCGTTGGCTCATAGGTCAGAGACCGGAAAGCAGAATTTATATTAAACTTAGGGCCTATTATACTTAATAATATATTATAGGGTCTATGTGGACTTATGTGCGTTAAGCAGTTCCAGAACACTGGGCACAAAGTCGCAGAAATCAGCATTCAGCACATGTCATGCTAACAGTTGTGCTTTAATAAGGTCGGTGAACTCTCGAGCGATGCTCAGGTAATTGCGATTGTTAGACAACAGATCGTTCATATGCTAAACCGAAAACCGAGTGTCAGTGATTTGTAAAGTTTTGAAGACTTTAACTCCCGATGTTCAGCCATCAACGTAATGCATATGTCTGATAGAAAGCAGAACGTAAACATCATCCTTCAAATGGCTGAGTTTGGTAAGCAAAAATTAATAGGAACAATAATTATTGTGCTAAGTGGCTCTCTGGACCAAATTCCGGGACAATTTGAGATCAATCCGGGACACGGACGCACAGGGTCGATTCCGGGACTGTCCCGGCGAATCCGGGACGGTTGGCAGCCCTAATTAATCTTATGGTTATAGGAAGTTCATAACTGCATTTTTGGCTTGATTGTCTAATTTCTAGAACGCAAAAGCTTTACACTAAATGACAAAACACTGTTAGATACTTTGGTACATTGATTCAATGAAAAAATAACGAACATTTTGATTTTTTAACTTGCGCAAAATTCGCGCAAATTTCTCGTTTTTGGTGCGCAATTTTTTCAATTTTTTGGCGCAAATTTCTGGGGGCCCTAATAAGGGTTTTGGGTCAAGTTGATGTTCCAATTAAGATTGCTAGAGGTTTTTCCATTGAGACTAATTTCCTTGTCTCTGATCAAATTGGTGAGCCGATGCTTGGAATGGATTGGTTGAGACAACACCGCTGTCGTCTGGGTTTTGGTCAGGGTGCACTCTTTGTTGGCCGACGCCGCATTCCTTTGGTTAAGGGCAATGGTGCGCTTTGGTGTCGCAGGGTTATTGTTGCAGAGGAGACAACTGTTCTTCCTCGTTCGCAGTGCGATATTCCTTGTAAAACGCAATACCGTGATTTGACGACCACAGCTGAAGCATGGATGACTGAATCAAAAGAAATTCAACCTGGACTGCATGTAGCTAGAGTTGTGCTGAATGATGATGATGATAAAATGTGCATTCGTGTGGTGAATTTGAATGAACAGCCTGCTATGTTAACTGCTGATTCGATTCCTGATCTGCGCTTTGTAAATATCGAGAAATCCTTGAGGGCGCATGACTTGCGGGAGCGACATGCGCGATTTCAAAAAGTGACCGGAGGGTCGACCAAAAAAGTGACCGGAGGGTCGACCGAAAAAGTGACCGGAAGGTCGTGTCCAAAAGTGACTGGAGTTGTGGAACCTGCGATGAGTAAATGTTCTGCAAATGTGGAGAATAATGGGTCTTTGCAGTCTTGCTATGGTCCGACCCGGAAGGATTCCAGTCCTTTTTCGGGAACTGATTCATGTCTGAGAGTCTGGTCTTGCGCTGTGTGTTGTAGCGCGATTAAATTGTACCATGTATATGCGATGAGTCGTGGACCTGCGAGTGAGTCCGGTTCTGCTAGATACATGTGGTTTTTGAACTGTGGACTCTTGCCTTTCGACCCTGGAGGCTCTTGGTCAGATTTGGGTCGACCGAACTTGCAAGATGGAGCGGCTGAAAGGAAGCTCGTAATGATTATTGGGTCGTGCCTGACCTATGTTTATTTTTATTATTGAATTGTGAAGCCGTGCGTGGCTTTGTTTTCTTTAATTGTTTGTTAAATCGCTTGTAATTAACTGTATAATGTCGTTTTCTGAAGAAAAAAAAAGAGAGAAAGAAGGGGGGTGTGACCAACAAGGCACACCGTACCCGAAATAAAAAAATAGAGAAATAAGCCTTAAAAAAAAAAAAAAAAAAAAAAAAAAAAAACAGGCGAAGAAAAACGAGAGGAAAAGAAAGAGGGGGTTGTGACCGAGAAGGCACATCGCACCCGAGAGAAGTGAAAGAAAAAGAGAAAGGGGGTCGTGCGTGAAAAAGCACTTCGCACCCGAGAATAAATTTGGCCATTTGAGATGTTTGTAATTAAGGTGCCATGTGGCAGTTGTTTTCCAAAAGGGAAATGATGCTGATAGGAGAGCGTGTTAGATTTTCTTTTGGACAATTAATCATGTTTTATGGGATGTTTGGTAGATTTTCTGTTAAGTGCTCCAAGGTGGGCCTTGGATTGCTTCTGGGGGAGGCGTGTTGTGAAAATAGGCCCCTGAAGATTGTTTTAATTAATTGTCCGTGTCCCTGTCTGCCTGTGTATCGTTAAAACTTAGCCGTATACATGGTGTCTACTTAATTTATGCATAGGCGTGGTCTAGCGTCTACCTGGTGTCTACTTAATTCATGCATAGGCGTGGTCTAGCGTCTACCTGGTGTCTACTTAATTTATGCATGGGCGTGGCCAAGCGTCTACCTGGGCCTGACAGGCGTCTACTTAATGTATGCATGGGCGTGGCCAAGCGTCTACCTGGGCCTGACAGGCGTCTACTTAATTTATGCATGGGTGTGGCTTGGCGTGTGTATATATATCGCAGTGATCGCAGTCATCGAACAAACAGTCATCGATCGAAGAGTCAGCGGAGAGAAACAGTCGTTGAAGAAATCGCCGAGGAACAGTGGGAAGACGCGTCGGTCGGCTGTTGCGGGATCGAATCGCAGTGCAGTCAGCAGGAAATCGTCCGACGGAAAACGCTTTGGAGAGCGCGACGACGATTTGACGACGCTGCCGAAATTCAGCGCCTGTCGACGAAAGGTTTGATGACCTTTGCTGTGCCACGACGACGCTTGGATTCGAAGCCTGACCCGTGACGGAAGGTCTGGTGATCTCCGCTGTGCAACGCCGACGGTTTGGAGTTCGACGCCGCTGCTACCGACGTATTCGACTGGGATCCGACGCTGTCGACGACGAAAGGTTTGGAGGCCTTTGCTGTGCGACGCTGTTGACTGGGGTTCGATTCTTGACCCGCGGTCGTGCTCTTCGGAAATCCGACGCCTACAGACGACGGAAGGACTGGTGATCGTCGCTGTGCCACGACGAACAGGATTCAACGCCGGACCTGCCTACGCTTCCGATCGGGTGAGCGCAGTGGTTCAGTTCCTGTCTTCGACGACGCCGACTCGGGTTCGAAACCTGACCCGCTACACAGATTCCCTGCGTGCGCTGGCGAGGCAGCGGTGATCAACACGACGACGATTCGGCGGTCTGCATTGACAATTGCTGTGAACAGTGGTGCAGTGGTTTTGGGACAGTGGCGCTACACGAATAGCTCCGAACATTGCTCCGAACATTGCTCCGAACTTGCTCCGAACACTGGCGCTATAGAAGTTGGCTGTGGACTGCATTGTGAGTTTCTGTTTGATCGTCGAATAAATGTGTTTCAAGCCTGACTGGCTAGTCGTCAATCTTCAGTTGACGCCGGACTGCACGGACGGACATCACGCCTGAGCGACTAGGGTTTGGGGTTCGGTTCCTGGTGGTTTTTGCCCAGCCCTAGTGATCCGCTACAGTCCTTTGAGTTAGAAAGAATCTGGTGCGCCAAATCGATCAAGTATCAATACTAGAAGTAAAAGAGTTTCCCGATTAAAGCCTGAAAGGGTAGAAACTTAACAGGGAATGTAAATATAGAGCAAAGAGGTTCGCTGTCGTACAGTTCGCACGTCTGATGCGCAGGTATCACAGTATTGTTTCCAGCATTTAAAAAGCCCAGGATTCTTACTATAATATACATTCAAAGCTCAATCTACTATTCTACTGTGAAATTTAAATTGGCGTTAGACTAAGCATGCGTATCCTGATAATTATAACTGACGAGCAGTCCATGACGAACAGTTTGTGACGAATCATCCTTTGACGAAATGTCCCCAAATCATTTTATTGCCTAGTAGATGACGTCTGTTAAGAGTGAACGTTTCTTTTCCTACGGTCTTATGTCTTTGTTAGCCTACAACGTGGTGGCTGGCTAGGCTGACCTTCTCTTAAGCTCACAATTTTGTGACTTAAACAGCACGGATTTTACTTTAGGCCTATAACTTGAGACTATCAGCAATGGGTGGTAACATTTTAATGAATGCTTTCAACAAGGGTGGAACAGCACCTCATTCGCACAAAGACAAATGGTTCCATTTTGTCCTGCAGCAATGATCTTACACTATGTAATATATATTTGTATATATATCTGACTATATTGCAGTTAGGCCTACTTCTGTTCATATTCTAGTTGTGCATATTTCTAAGCAGTTTCGTAGGAACCTTTATGAAATCAAAAGATGATGAAAGTGGATAGCGCAGCGAACTGATGAGGAAGTAAGCAGGTGATTCGATTGTCTATCGGTATACGTGCATGCGCTAGCTCGTGCTTATAACCAGATGAATTGAACAAGTATTCGCTGAACACTATGTATACCTATGATTGTGACGCGTTCAATAAAATACCTGCAAAGTGTCTGCATGTGCTGTATTTGAGCCACATGTAGCCTGGCGGTGGCATTGTTATCTTCTTCCGTTCTTCTCTTCGGCTGACCCAAGTGTCTTTGAATACGTCGCCAACCACCTTCGAAGCGCTCTGCATGAGCATCGCCACTCCACGGGGCTCGGTAACTCTGCTCAGCGTCTACCGACCTGGATCTACTCATCCCACTCAACTATTCTTCGAAGAATTTTCGTCTACCCTTGAATGCCTCATCACGCGCAACAGCCAACTTCTCATCCTCGGCGACTTTAATGTCCACCTCGAGGATCCATCAGCTCCGAATCCCTCTCGTTTCCTCGAACTTCTCTCCCAGTTCGGCCTTCGTCAGCACGTCGGCGAGGCCACACACCGACTGGGAGGCTACCTCGACCTCGTCATCACCTCCGACGATGATCGGATTGACGACCTAAAGATCCTTCCACCCACAATCTCTGACCACTCGTTCATCCAATTCACGCTTCCCTCCATCCATCTTCAACCTATCCACTCCGTTCGGAAGTTGCGGGGGTGGAAAGCGTTCGATTCGAATGCTTTCAGCGCCGCCATCCGCAACTCAATCCTCTCGTCGCCTCAAGAGACGCTTGATGCTCTAACGGTCGATCAACTGTTCGATCTTTATACCTCCACCACGACAAACCTGCTCGACAAGATGCTTCCTCGTCGAAGCGTCAGGACCCGTGTTCGACCGCTGGCTGTCTGGTTCGACGGTGAATGTCATCAGTCACGTCGCCGCGCCCGTTGCGCTGAGAGACAGTATCGCCGGTCCAAAGATCCAAGCGACCATCTTGCCTGGATCAAGAAGCTGCGTGCCCTCCATCAGCTCTACCACCACAAAGAGGCCGCCTACTGGGAACAGCTGGTCTCTCGAAATGCTAACAATCCAAAGCGCCTTTGGTCATCCATCTCAGGACTTCTCGGTCGACCATCGCGGCCAGCGGAGACGCCTACTTTCTCTGCCAACGACTTCCTCGACGTGCTCACCGCCAAGACCGACCGTCTTCGTGCGTCTACGGTCAACGCTCCTCCTCCTACGTTCTCCTCAACGACATCTGTCTTCGACGGCTTCCGACCCATCGTGGATTCGGATCTTCGTTTAGTTTTTTCATCTGTAAATTTAAAATCATGTGAATTAGACCCTCTACCTCCTTTTATTATTTGTGACATTATTGATGACATTGCTCCTTTCTTTCTGTATCTTTTTAACAGGTCACTTGCTGAAGGTTGCATTCCTGCCTCGCAAAAACAGGCTCTAGTCTTCCCTGCACTCAAGAAGCCAAATCTTGACCCTAGCCTCAGTCAAAACTATCGACCCATTTCAAACCTGTCTTTTCTGTCCAAGACTCTTGAGAGACTTGTTTCAATGCAACTTCTCCCCTATCTTGAGAAATCGGGTCTTCTTCCTTCTCACCAGTCTGGCTATAGGGCTAACCACTCCACTGAGACACTCCTCCTCTCTTTACTTTCTGACATATACACTGCTGTTGACAAGTCTCAAGTCACTCTTTTGGCTCTCTTCGATGTCTCTGCTGCCTTTGACATGGTCGACCATGAAATTTTGTTGCAGCGCCTTGAAACCTCCTGTGGACTCAAGGGTACTCCACTACTTTGGCTTCGCTCCTACCTCTCCGACCGCACCCAAATGATCATCTCTGGTGACTCTAGGACTCAGTGGGTCCCTGTTGTGTTGGGTGTCCCTCAGGGGTCTGTCCTAGGCCCGCTTTTATTCATCTTATACACGGCTGGCATTCCCTCCCTTTTCCCCAACCATTCTGCTACTGGCCATCTTTTCGCTGATGATGTCCAAGCCTATGTGCATGGACCCCCTTCAGCTCAACTCTTTCTTGCGAGCCAAATCGACGCTCTATCTCAAGATCTTCATCTGTGGATGTCGTCCAATCGTCTTTCTTTGAACTCTTCCAAAACCCAGTTGATTTGGTTTGGCACTTCCAAGCAGCTCCAAAAACTTGACTACTCGGTACTCTCTCAAACTTTTCCTCACTTCAACTTTTCGTCTAGTGTTCGAGACCTAGGTGTCACCCTAGATAGTTCTCTAACTTTCACCGAACACATAGCCAAGCTTACTCGCTCTTCCTACTTCCAATTAAGGCGCCTGAGAGCTATTCGCAAATCTGTTTCATCTTCGATCTTTACCACCATTGTCCACGCCTTCGTCTGTTCTCGGATTGACTATTGTAATTCTGTCCTTGCTGGCCTCCCTAAGGTCCGGCTAGCTCCCCTACAGTCCGTTCTCAATGCTGCTGCGAGGCTCATTGCCCGTCTTCCTCGATTCTCACACATATCTACATTCATGGCTGAACAACTTCACTGGCTTCCACTCTCAGCTCGCATAGAATTCAAAGTTATAAGTTTGGTTCTCAAGTCTCAACGAGGCCTTGCTCCGACGTATCTTTGTGACCTCATACTTCGCCCCATTTCGGCCACTTCGCTGCGTCCTCTTAGGTCCTCAGATCGGCTTGACCTCTTTGTTCCTCGCGTCAGGACCGCCATGGCTCAATCCAGATCATTTGCCTGCATAGGTCCCTCCCTATGGAATGGTCTTCTCCCATCCGTTCGCTCTGCCATCCTCTCTGGTAGTCTTTCGTCATCTTTCTCTTGTCTAAAGACCTGCCTTTTCTCTCGGAGTTGCACGCACTGGGAGCGCTTCTGAAAGGCTCTTGCTGCAAGAAGCGCTTTACAAATGGTCAGATACGATACGATACGATACGATACGAACGAGCGCTTTATTTTGCGCATCATCATTATGTTTCTGCGTAATACGGACCAGGAATTCTCAATAATGTAGGTATTGAACATAAAAATTTATAAAGCGCTTCTCACAGAAAATACCATTCAAAGTTTCAATGTGGTCGACTCCGAGAGAAAAAGCAGGATATGACGAGATAAAAGATGATGAAAGACTATCAGAGTGGATGGCGGAGCGAACTGATGAGGAAGTAACCTAACAGCAATGTGTATATACATTTTAATGAATGATTTCAACGAGAGTAGAACAGCACCTCATCCGTACAAAGAGTCAAAGACAAATGGCTCCATTTTGTCTAGCAATAATCTTAGACTATATAATATAGCCTATATGTATATATTATTATATGACTATATTATAGTTGCTTCTGTTCATATTCTAGCTGTGCATATATACCGGGTGGCGCATAAAAAACGTTCCCAAACTTTGCTAACCTGGCAATTACACAATTTTAAAGTAAATTACATCATAGTACATGTACATCAAATTAATCATAATTCATATTTGTACAACACAGCCAAAATTTAGCCCAAAATACTCGACAGTTTGAGAGAAATAGTTGTTAGAACTGTATGACCCATGGTCAAAATTTTGCACAGTTGTTTAATGATGAAGTTTTACGCGAACATTTAATGTTTAACTGATCCTCGCCTACTCTTGTAACGACCCTTAAACGCTGTTTTCACTGTCCTATTGACTTCTGTATTTGTGTGTCGTCTAATAGAGACCATTTTGCAACGATGTGAAGGAGGACTGTCTTGTTGAAAGATGCAATTGTCGTCAATATAGAGTCTACGACATTCGGGAATGAGTTTATCGCGTAACAGAATTCTTTGTAGCCTACTGAGCTACGTGAAATGTTAAGAGTGCCGGCCATTTTGCGCTGAGATTGATGTGTGCCAGGTGCATTTTCCTGCGAACGACACAACTGCTCTACAGTCTCAGCATTTTCAACAGTCGTTGCAGTTGTTGAACGACCACTCCCAGGCTTGCGAGCAACGCTACCCGTTTCAATAAACTTATTAATGACTCGGTTTATGCTTTGTCTTTACCAGTTTTAAGCGGATATTCCTGAACGATTCGCTTTCCTCGCCAACCCTTCTTCTCAAATGATATCTTAATGGTAGCGAGATCATCATTTGAAAACACCATGCTTTAATGTTTACTACTTCGAGGACTAGTTTAATGAACTTTAATCAAGATACTATCCTTACTTCAGGGCAAAATAAATTATGTAGTCTTGCGCAAAATTTTTAAACAGGTATGACGTCATAACCTTGCCGCAGGGTGTGACATAATAAACGTACTATCTTGAAATGTGACATTTGTGCACAGAAATAATTGCTTAACATTTTGGTGTAAATTAATATTTTATATCTCTGAAATTAGATCTTTGCCAGGTTAACAAAGTTTGGGAACGTTTTTTATGCACCACCCGGTATTTCTAAGCAATTTCGTAGGAACCTTTACTGTACCGCACTGAAAAGGTTTTTCTATTTTGTGTATTATAGATTATTCTGTTTTTGATCTTAGATGTCGATACTTTGTAAGTTTGAAATTGTTGCCTTAGGCGATACCGGTATCAATGTTTGTTGTGTGGCGTTATTTGCTTCGTTTGGGAACGTGTCTTGCGAACAAGGCTTCGTCATAAGCGTGATCAACGCACATTATGGATACTACGCTTCCAACAGAGATGTCAGTGAACCATGCTCTATCCAAGACGACTGCCTTGTGTCGGTTCCTTTGAATTCGACTCGTTACTACACTGAGATTCTGTATAGATGCAACGACAAGACGCGCTGCGACTCCAGTCTGGTGGCAGAGCAGTTAGTTGATGGCGCGTCGTGCGATGGTTTCACAGCGAATGACTACGTGTCAATACAGTTCTACTGCTTGCCATCAGACGTAAGCAGTAAGTATAGCCAGATAAAATTAATTTAAAAAAATAGAAATCTACATTCACACTATTGAATATGATAATTAATTTTGCGTATATCTTCAGATGTTGAAAGGCTCAATCTGAGTGCATTTCCTCGAAGTTATATGCTATGTCCACTTACAAGTGTTTTTTTAGCTGAAGCGCCGTTGATAAAGGTCTACAGGGTGGCTAAAAAAATGTACCGCCGGATAAAATGCGATATCTTCGCAACCGATTGAAATGTTTCTGCGAAAATTTCCCAATTTGCAGAGGAATGAATTTCCAACAATCACTGAAAGTTGCATTTGAAACTTTTCATGTTTGGAAAAGTTACAGCTGTTTAAACTTTCAATTTCGTTTTTCAAATTTCCGCGGAAAATGAACGTCACTTGTAGATTTCCATGTCAAATGATATCACTTTTCAACCACAACCTCAGAATTTTGTTTTGTAGTTTATTGTAAGGTATAATGAGAGTGTCCACTCCCTGCCATAACACGAGCTCGAATTCTTTTTGTGAAGCTCAGCATGGCCTTGTTGGTCGGGTCCTGCGGCAACTGACCACACATTAGCAGCAAGATTTGCTTCAGCTGGCCATCACGTCCGACATCTGATCTTTGTTACATAAACATGTTTACAGATAGCCTTCAATGTGCTCAGGCTCCACTTTTCACTGGGTATTTTGCTATGATTACGCGATGTCCCAGTCTCTGTTCACGCAACGCCCGAGTTCCCATTTTATCCTCCGCAGAAACTTTGCCCATGACGTTCAGTAATGGATTCACGAATTGAGACCTTAATCTATAAAATATAACCAAATACCAACAGTTTGCTTCATAAACAGCTTCTTTACAGCTCATAGTGAGGTCGTATGACATCATCATCAACTTGTTTCCGGCAATTTGCAACAAATCTGAATGAAATCACATGTATTGGAGCAGGATTCTCTGGATATTTGAAAAAACGGAATTGAAAGCTTAAACAGCTGTAACTTTGGCAAACATGAAAATTTTAAAGTGATTGTTGGAAATTCATTCCCCTTCAAATTGGAAAATTTTCACAGAAAAATGTCAGTCGGTTGCGAAGTTATCGCATTTTATCCGGTGGTACTTTTTTTGAGCCACCCTGTACTTTGAGACCTTCGCTATTTTCAAACTCTAAAAAAGGCCTACTACCTCATAATTTCAATGTCGCGCAATTGTCTAAATCTCGTTTCTGCTCCTTGGTGAAATTTTTCACATGTCGTTTCCAGCTACTGTGTTGGTTATCTGAATCCGTCATACTTACAGCCAAAGACTTTCTGTCATAGTCGTTGGTCGTTGGCTATTGAAACACGAAGAAACTTTTTAATACTAACTTACCTCTAAATATAAGGACACTGTTGCCACAAGTTTTCTTCACAGTGAAGCGCTAGACTTATGACTCCTTCAGCTTCCTCTAGAGATGAAATCTTCAAATAGGTTGCACTCAAAATAAGAATGATGTTAGCAAATAAATATTCAAATGTATGCATACTTGTAGTAGACACCGTGTCTGTATGCGCAAGTCCTCCCGGTCAAGAAACCATAAGCTGCTCTGGAAATCGAGTCATACAAATCGTTGGAGCCATCTTAGGATTCCAGCCTGACGGCGATATCTTCTGTATACCTGGACCGTATAACTGTCATATACAACCTGATTCGGAACATCTCCAGAGCCTCCGATCCAGTTGTCAAGGAAAGGATGAATGCGAAGTCTACGCTGTAACATCAATAAGTCGTGGAAACCACCCGTGCGACTCGCTGGAATACACGTTCGAGACCGTCACTTACTACTGCGCGCAGAACTCAGGTAGGCTAGATCTAACATTGTTATCGCCAGTTAAAGGAGGAAATTTCCTCCTTTCTGTCATCTGCCCGGCAGACAGAGTTAAAAAGCTGAGAAATATCCGGCTTCTGCATGTTTGTGGTATTGGGCAATATTGGCTTATTATTTAACGGTAGTTTTTTTTAATCGACTTCACGCGTAGACTAGGCCTACATGTTGTTATTCAGTTACCCTCGTGCCTACCATATTAACACTTCAATCTGCTTATTCTTTTATTGCAGTTCTATATATTCCGTAGTTTCTAGTCCATGACAACTCCTTCCGCTTACATCAGGTCATTAAAGTCAAAGAAGGCAATTGCCGTAGGGCCTACACTGGTGCACGTTTATTTGCCTGAATCCACTAAGAACGACTTCTGAAGTTCTAGACATCGAGTCAGCGTATTGTAGCCTATAGCTGGCGTTTATTGCTGACGCAGGGCTGGATTAAGGCATGTTCAACATGCACGGCCGAACAGGGCCCCACGCTTTAGGGGGCCCCACACATGCGGGGAAAAATTCAGAAAAATTTGAATATTTTGCATTTTGAGCATATTTCAACCAAACGACTAAAACAAGGTCGTAAGCTATTTTAGGCAGGAAAAAATCGGTTTATTCTACGGAAATTTTGACCAAACGACAAAAAAGTTATCAGAATTTTCGGCCGAAGATCCGCAATAAATTTCCCGAACAGGACCCCACATTTATGAATCCGACCCTGTGCTGATGTATACAAGACCAAATCGCATTTTATAATTCTTCCTCACAAAGAAATCTAAAATTCTAAATCACGGAAACCAGTGAACCTCTTGTTCAAGGGCTCTTAATCGGCTCTGTGTCTCAGTTCAAGGGTCGTACACAGACAAAGTGCTACAACAGTTTGCACTTTGATTGGCGCTGAAAAGATTAGAAGAGGATACGGTTTCAGGATATTACTTAGCCCAAACATTGCGTGAACCATTTTACCATATGACCATTGATCACCTGTCTTAGTTGGTAAATTTTATTTGTCACTGTTTGAACTTCTGATTTTGTATCGTTTGATTCACGGTCGTAATAATTTACTTTAATTGCGTATTGTAGACAAATTCATGTGGCGTAGCATTAGTAATTCAGTGTAGGGCCAAGATTTGTGACATAGTTATCTGGGCACTACGCTGAATCATAATGTCAGAGCCTATGGCCATTCAAAGGGTAATCGCGTTAAAGAAAGCGAAAACTTATCAGTCCTAACAGTAGACCTGCCATATCTTGTTGGCTTTCAAATGCGTTTTTGAGGCCTTCTACCGGTAGATGAACGCTATAGCTATTATATTATGTTCACTTGCATGTCCTCTAATGACAAGATCCTTTTATTGTAGGCCTATTATAATAGTGAATAGAATTATTGCCACCGTTGCAATGATGGGTGAAAGAAATTCTACATATAGCCTAATGATATTACCAAATCCGGTTTCGCTAATGAAAGGAATGCCTCAGTTTATCCCATCGCTAACTGAATATCCAGTAATTGTGTCTTATTAAAGCAACCTAATAGCCTGACACAGTTATAGGCCCAATGTTTTGCTGTAGTATCACCTTACAAATCCTTGTATGCGCTCAACCGTTAGGCATTATTTCATAAATTTTGAGGTCTAAAAAGTCACATTGATAATTCTTGAGTTCGATTTTTTTCATCGTATTTACTTTAAAGCTGAACTTTTAGGTACATTAGTCACAGGAATCAGCGAATGCAGGCCTACGCCAGCAACTCCCAGCACCATTTCAGTCACTTCTGTTACCGTTTCAAAGACTAGCACGCGTACAACTACGTCAACAACGTCCAGCACCGTTTCAGTCACTTCTGTTGCAAGTAGTAGTAGTCTATCTGCATCGTCAACTACTGGAGGCGCCACCATCGCATCCGAAGCATCCACTTATACAATGGTCGATTATAATCTGGGGAATGAATCTACCACTGCTACAGATGCGTCATCGACAGACAACACCACGAGTGAGTCTCACCACTATAAATAATTGTAAACGAGGCAGATAATAATAATAAGCCACAGTCTTAATTATTATCATGCATAGACCTGCATGTTATTTCATTAAGTTGAGTCAAAGGGCACTGCTCGCTTTGTGCACAGCGTCGAATTCATAGGTGTTATCTGCGTTATAGGCCTACGTATTGTAGGCTATGTGAAGTTTTGCCTTTTGGTCGACTATCTTTGAAGTTTACAATGCATTAATCAGTAAGTCATTGGGATACAGTAAGACACTGTACAAGGATGTAAAACGACGATGCTTATC
The DNA here is from genome assembly GCA_949752735.1 of Lumbricus terrestris. Lineage (NCBI taxonomy): Eukaryota > Metazoa > Annelida > Clitellata > Crassiclitellata > Lumbricidae > Lumbricus > Lumbricus terrestris. Next base: position 53,359,074 of record OX457039.1, read on the forward strand.
GTAATGAAAGAATTGGGTTAATTTAAAAACTAATTAGGACTATGGATGGCCATCATAACATGCAGACTATCAACTACACGTATGTATGTATGTATGTATGTATGTATGTATGTATGTATGTATGTGTGTGTATGTATGTATGTATGTATGTATGTATGTATGTGTGTGTATGTATGTATGTATGTATGTATGTATGCATGCATGCATGCATGCATGTATGTATGTATGTATGTATGTATGTGTGTGTGTGTTTGTCTGTATGTATGTATGTATGTATGTATGTATGTATGTATGTATGTATGTATGTGTGTGTGTGTGTGTATGTATGTATGTATGTATGTATGTATGTATGTATGTATGTATGTATGTATGTATGTATGTATGTATGTACAGGGTGGCCCAGCATAAATGTCCAGACTTTGCACGCGTATAACTTCGCCAATTTTTAACATTTATTTATACTTAATGCATCAAATTAAAGGTAGTTCACTCTAGTATCAACTCTAAAAATGTCGAACTGATACTAATGTAGGTTTTAATTATATACTTGGAACAGCGTTAGCTACCATTTTTGTCATTACTGACGCATTATGACGCCGTTTCCCTGGGAAATTCTATCGTTTTTTGCTAAAACGCGCGTAGACACGATCATTTTGGGTGTTTGTAGGGTCTCTACCATGAACATCTTCTAATCACAAAACCACGTCCTTTCAATTTTGCCAACAGCCGTGCACTGCCATGCGCTGCTTCAGACGCTTGCACGCTGCCAGCCGTTTCTTTGCGTAAGAGCTGGAGAGCTCGCTGGACTTCTCGTCGACAAATTGCTTTAACTTTAGGTCTATTATCTTTTCCAATACGTTATGCAGTGCTTCTAAGACTGCCTGTTTTGCGCTGAATTTGCATGCAGAGCCTGCCCTGGTCATTGTCTTGACTGCAAATGTACGCGGACACACGAGCAATGTTAGCGGATGTGAGCGCCGTGCGCTCCGATTCCCATGGTTTGCGAGTAGAAAGTCCTGTTTTATCAATTTTCCGTAGCAGATAATACAAGGTATTGTTTATTCCATCCTCTGTTAGAATATTCGTTAATCATTTCAAATGAATTAAATCCCTTATCAGTTCGTAAAATTAAGATAGAAACGCGATGATCGTCTGTCAACGGTGCCAGGTTGCGTCACAAATGACAACAAAATATGGTAGCTAGCGCTGTTCCGGGCATATAATTAAAACCTAAACAAGTATCAGTTGGACTTTTTTAGAGTTAATACTAGGGTGAAATACCTTTAATTTTATGCATTAAGTATAAACAAATGTTAAAAATTGGCGAAGTTATACGCGTTCAAAGACGGGACATTTAAGCTGGGCCACCCATGTATGTATGTATGGGCACTTGTTATACCACACCTGCAAGAATACTGCTCAGATGCGCTCCTGAGTCCCGACTACAGCGTGGACACTGAATCGGAATTTCACGCCGAAGCGCATGAGTAATTGCGAGTTATGGAGTTGCTCAGGGGCCGCACGCGGCATCTAGTGGTGGATTCGAACCCGCAGCCTTCCAGCTCCAAGGCGCCGAACGTGCCCCTAGGCCCTACACCACCGCGCCCACATTATAGGGCGGCTATGTCATGCATAAAACCATGCATGATACATGCATGTATATCATACATAATGCACAAACATACTATAGCACATACAGTAGAGTGGTCCAAAAAAATGAACATTAAAATATATGAAAGGCATGTTGTTTTTTCTGTACATCTGGTACAGAAAACCCACAGTGCAAAATATTAAAACACTGTGACTCTATCTTCAGGTCACTCACAGCTGTCAAAGTTTTAACATACTAACTACATTGTAAACACTGCAATATAACTGGCAGGCCTCCAGTCAACGAGCACTGAGCCTTCCATTTTAGCTGTTAGCAATATTTTGGAATTGCCAGCATGAAAAGCAGCTGCAATTAGTGTTTAATTGACTTCCAGTGTCTAATAAAATCTATCTAAGAATGCGGTCAGCATGTCACAATGTCGGTTCAGAAAGTCGAATTTGACCACGAAGATCACGATGAAGCTTCGCCACCTAGAGTAATGCTTAGTGTCTTCGCTCTTCGTCAGCGAGTCATTGAAGGTATTGATTGTTGCAGCTAATCTCAGAAATCTCTCTGCCACATCATTCATGACTTGGTCTGTAGGCCTACTTAGGAGGAAGATCCAACAACGTCTCCTTGATACAAAGAGATTTCATAAACCTCCGGCTCTCTGTTATTTCCTCTCCTTTTCCCCTTAGGAACCTACCTCTTGCATTCTAGGTTCTTCTTCTTTACTTGTGTCTTGGTTATTTCTTTTCTCATTCATTAACTGTTTCTTGGAGAAAAATAAGAACCCAGCAAGGTCAATTCCTAAATATTAGAAATGACGAATGAAATTAGTAAATGCCGCCTTAGTGATCTTCTCATTTGCAGCATTGTATTGGTCATCCAGGAGAGCTGCAGATCCCCTGTTAATAGACTTACAGAGGCACGAACTGTGCAAGTCTTCATGACCACGATGGCTGCATCTTGGCACTTTCTGCAGTCAGTTATTTTAGAGCCTGAAATGCACGGACTAGCGGACTGTTACGATGAAAGACCACTGTTGGTGATAAACATTTGAATAGCTGGATATCGGGTTCAGATGATGATGCAGCCATCATAATTATGAAGACTGTATCCAATATAGACTCTGTTGCGAGATGTCTGCACAAGCTAAATGCGACAGAAGCCAACAAAATACAACACCGAACAGTTAGCAACATCCGTAATGGATCACATGGCGTGTTGGAAGCAGTAGAGTCAAATAACAGAGCTTCAATAGGTTTTCCCATGTCCATTCTTCAATGATCTTGAGAGCGACGTTGGTCATGGCAGCTCCAGTACCCAATGGAAGCTTTGGCACAGCAATGAGCTCATCGAATTTGATATTTGGACTGGAAACCAACAATTATTGACAAAAGGTCAACCCAGTGTGAGAATTGTGGAAAAATAACTGGGGGTTGAACCATGATCCACTTTTAATTGGGGTGTGAAAAACAGACTTTACTATGGGGCTCTAAGTAAGATTGGGGGCTGAAACGCCCAGTAATTCTCACCCTGGGTCAACCTATGCGCCCTCTTCTTTCTTCTGTAAGGTCTGCTACAATTACTTTACTATTCCAGAGTGAAACTAAGAGAACATCTTCCTTCTTGACTTCGTGGATGAAGGAATCTCTCAGATTGACGCCATATTGGTTCACCTGTCAACCCTGGCATGCCAAAGTGAGCTTTGAGAAATAGACTTTGGCCATACAGTATTGGACTGCAAATAGGATGTGACTAGAAAGCCTGTTAAAAACAATGCTGTGGTCCAGCGTTGAAACCAGCTCAATTTATAGTACATCATGGGGGCACGTGCCCTAATGCTCCCTTCGAGTCTTCTAAGGGTAGGTCTATTTAAGTGTAGGCCTACTTATCAATGTTCTGAGAGGGACAATCAACAAATTTATGAAAATTGTTCTTGAAAACTTCACTTTCCAGCCACATTAAGGTTGTCAGCAGCCTGATATTCAATGTAAAAATGCACGAAAAACCATTATATTTTGAACCCCATTTTGGGGGAGACCCCATGGTCAGATTTTTTGGGATTTTGGATATTTTATTCAGCAGCAAATTCTGAGAAAGAAACCGTTTAGAAAGCTTGTGTTACAATTTTTCCCAAGCCAAACTGCAAATTGCCTGGACTATTAATATATAACCCCCAAACCCCAACTTTGATGCTCGTGAGTGACCCCTAAATATTATATTTGTGGCATAAAATTTGACACAGGTACTTTTTAGATCAAAATGAACAAATGTATGAACATGCCTCAAAAATCCAAAAGAAAAAATATTTTACCATGCAATTTTGGACCAGTCTAACATACAGGGTGGGCCATAAAAAAGCAACCCCTACGGTTTTTTGCCAATATCTTGACCAAAATTGAGAATTTCCAAATGAAATTTTACAGGCTTATAGACAATTCATATTTACACGTCATGGCCAAATTTCATCAAAATATTTGAAACAGAGCAAAAGTTATGCCACTATTATGGAGGCCACCCACCGTTTTTTGACGATTCAAAAACGTAACGCAACAAAAAGTAGGTTTTTGCCAATATCTTGGCCAAAAGTAAGAATTTCGAAATGAAATTTTACAGGTTTTTAGACAATTCATATTTACATATGATGGTCCGATTTCATAAAAATATTTCAAACGGAACAAAAGTTATATCAATTTTAGTAAGGCCACCCTACGTTTTTTGATGATTCAAAAAAGTCAGAAAACGATGGGTGGCCTCACTAAAAGTGGTATAACTTTTGTTGGGTTTGAAATATTTTGATGAAATCTGGCTATCATTTGTAAATATGAATTGTCTTTAATCCTGTAAAATTTCATTTCGATATTCTTACTTCTGACCAAGATATTAGCAAACAACTAATTTTTGTTGCGTTACGTTTTTGAATCGTCAAAAAACGAGGGGTGGCCTCGCTAAAAGTGATATAACTTTTGTTCTGTTTGAAATATTTTGTTGAAATTTGACCATTGTACGTAAATATGAATTGCCTTTAAAACTGTAAAGTTTCATTTAAAAATTCTTATGTTTGGCCAAGATATGGGAAAAAAACCGTAGGAGGTTACTTTTTATGGCCCACCCTGTACACATTGGCCCAAAGATACATAATTATTCATTGACATTGACCTATACAGACGCAACCACAAACTTGCTCACATACAAGCATGCATAATTAATATATTACGACTGCGCTCTAAACGAACAGAATTATTTATACCCAGTGATGATTAAATTTTAGTCATGACCCACAGGTTCTGTTCATTGTGTAGTTACAATGTAGTTCTTGATTACCTCAATGGTGTATTGTAATATTAAATAAGACTTCCATGTGGTTTTGCGAAGTCTTTTCGACTTGTACACCATTAATACCTCGATGGTTAAAATACTTTGAGACTCAAGTGAAAACATGACAACAGCGTCGAGCCCTCTCGGTTGTTGGCCCGTTCACATGGAATGGGCTCCCGCTTGCACTACGCTTACCACCTCGGACTAATTTGCCTGCTTTCTACCAGTTGCTCGAGACCTATCTTTTTAGCCGTGGCTGGGCTGGGAGCGCCTCTGAGTAGGCTTCTTGAAGGGGCGCTATATAAGTTTTCGGAATGAATAAATGAATGAACGAATGAATGAATGAACCTAAGCTTTTCTTTGGACGTGAGAAGTGTGGAAAATTCTAAGTTTCAAATAAGATAACTGAATTCAAATCGCGCGATAGACACGGATGAAAACATATATGAACTAACCATTCTGCAACTGAATACACTATTTACATTCTGTATTCGGTGTGAATTATTGTTACTTTAGATTTATCTCAATGCTGATGACTGTAAGCTAAATATTTCAAGTGATGATGAAGCTATGATGATGATGATGATGATGATTATATTTTAGGTATTATTGTTGGATGTGTCGTTGGAGGTGTCGTTCTAATTATCGTTCTTCTTCTTCTCCTGATTTTCTTTGTCCGGTAACAGGCACACACATTTTAAAAATAAAAATTACTTAGTTGGAGTTGCTCTCAAATTGCAATTAAACGCATTAGTTCACTTGAATTAGATTAACATTGCAACATGTCTGTGTTACAGTAGTGACCCGGACCACCACGGACTACTCTTACGGACAACCCTTTTGATTCAACGCAGCGCTCGTGAATAAGCCGATGTCCTGCGCTTGGCTTTCGAGTGGCGCTATAGAAATGAGGAGATTACGATTACGATTAGTGAAGAATTTTTTTTGCAACTTGATGTGCATTGAGAAATTTAGTGTAGCGGCTGTAGCCTACCGAGTGTACGGCTTAAGTTAATTCTCGTCCAACGAGTTAGCCTGCCGTCTTGCATATAGGCCTACTATATTATTAGGCAGACATGCATTTCACTGTCCTCGGTATTCTCGCACCAGTATCACTACTGTTTCATTTTAACTTACTCGCGTAGTCGCGTTAGGCTATAAACTGAGCAGCACCAATGTTAACATTATATTCGTAAAGACATTGGTTTTGCCTTAACCAATTGCATGGTTGTTATATTTTGATGTACAGGAGGACAAGAAACTCAGAAGACACATCATCTAAAAGACGTGGAAACAGTTCTGTTAATGGTGTCAACGGGCCTTTATCAGATAATACTAGCATGCCAACACATTCTCTAGGTAATCATCCAGCCACAGCTTTATATACATTAGAGCAAGACCAACCGCACCCACCTATGTACTGGCTCGCACAAGAACCGAGCATAGCTGCTAATTCGTTGGCACGAAAACAACTTGCAGACTGTTATTCAGAAGTAGAAGACCTAGAACAAGAACCGTACCGGTACTTATCTCTTTATTCAAATCCAAGATTTTATGAGGAAATCGACAAACCAAACGCAGGTATTTACGTCAATGTGACAGAGCCAAGCAACGCTGCGTATTCGCTTGTGCAAGAGACAAACTCGACTACTCATCCAAAAGTAGAAGATCCTGTAGGTAGCGCGTCTTTGCCAGTGGATAAGCCTGAATTGGCCAAAGTAAAAATCGATAAAGAAGAAGAGAAAGTGTCTGCTCTGACGAGACATCAATCTGTCGAACGACCACCAGAGGATGATCTTGTTCTAAGAGATAACAGTCTTTACGTGGCCACAGAAACTCACTCACCGAATGACGCGGTTGATGAACTGACTCTGACAGATAACGACCTATACGTGTGAAACAACAATGAATAGGCCAACAATCTTTGTCAGTAGAATTTTTAAAATTGAACACCTGGAATGGCATAGAGGCAGTTATTAGAGAAACGCTTTTTGTGGACTTTTATATGTAGGCCATTTTTAAATTAACTTTTATTGTTCAATGGACCTCGAGTCCTCGATGCTTCGCTTGAAAAGAGGTAGATTTTCATACCGATAACTGAGACAGTAATTCTGCTTATTATGTTGATCATATACAGACTGAAGAATGAGCGGTTTAAAGCAAATTGCCTCGTTGTGTACAAAGTCTAATAATATGCATCTATGTCTAAGTTACTCTGACGAAGACCGAGTCTTCGATTGCCACTGGAGAGACAGACAGACAGACAGACAGACAGACAGACAGACAGACAGACAGACAGACAAATTGCTCTGTCTGCGGTCGAGCATCCTCTGCTTCGTCTGGTCTTGATCACGTGACCATTTAGCTCCGCCACTATTTGCACTTTGGCAGTGCCGGTCCCAAGCCTGGACAAAGTAGGAGGGCGACGCTACTGATATTTCATCACAGTGTTGTTAAACTGAAATTATTACTGCAGTCCATTTCCACAGATCACCTACCATCCTGGTGAAGATAATAACGACAATTTATATGGCGCCGTAACGCGGCCATACCGCTACAAGGGCGCCTCACAAACGGCCAACTGCGGGATACGCCTTAGCAAACAGATAAGTTTTAAGCTTTGTTTTGAAAGAGTCCACTGAGGCGGCCAATCTAATGTCCGGTGGAAGACTGTTCCAGCATCTGGGACCAGCAACCGAGAATGCGCGGTCGCCGAAACGTGTCCTCATCCTCCGTACACGGAGGTCGGTCTTCCCAAGCGACCTCAGTCGCAGCCCGGAAGCGGAGGAATGGGTCTCGGAACAGTAGTCGCGGATGTATTCAAACGCAGAAGATACAATGGAGACGGTTGACGAGACATCACCATGACCATCTACCGGTTAGTCGCTCCCATCGAAACCGCTCCAGACATCCAGCGACTTCCAGTTCACCGTCAAAACGTTGCAACCGACGCCATTATGCACATGAACATACATGTATACAAACAATTAAGACTGTCAATTTCAATGCAGGTCTCATCGTGTGATCATTATTCGTTATTTGTCTTCGGATCCTGTCTCTGGTCTGCTCACTCTCTGCCAGTCTCACTGATTAATCTGACTCATCACGGTCGGGGGTTTAAGCGGTGATATTGACTTCCCCAGAAATAATTTAGCAAATTCAACGTCACACTTCGCTAATGCCAGAATCCAGCGCTTGAGTAATTGCCTACTGCTTACCAGTGGCGGCGCTACCATAGGCCTAGGTCGCGCAGGTCATTATGATCTGCCTATTGTGCGCGTGATCTGCCTTATGGCCTGTCAAAATTCTTTGGAATTTTTAATAGATCTATCTTTTCTCCATTTGATTTCTTTGACCTGCTGCAGCACCCCATGATCTTGACGGGACCTGCTGCAATAGTACCTGATATGGCTGGAGCCGCCACTCCTGCTTTCTATAAAATTATTGGTAATTCGTCATAGTCTTGCGTGATGATCTTCTGGATCTTATAACGGTTTCGTTTTGGCGTGCCATCGATTGATGCCTTCATGTGCATTATACAACGGCGCAATATAAATTAATGAGTATAATTATGATGAGTTTCGAGATCTTCGGCACCATAGTGTCCATTAGGTGTCCATATTCATTCAACACTCCAGAATTTATATAGCGGTTCTTAAAAAGAAATACCGGTACTCGACTAGGCGACATATTATACGTATATTGCGGTCCAAATGGATGGCGTGACTCGGGATCTTAAAACCCCAATTACTAAATTAAAGCCTGCGTAATGCTGTTAACGCAACGTAGGCCTCTTTCTTCACAATTGTACACCCAACCATTCTTCTGTATGTTAGTCAGTGCTTCACTGGTCAGGATCACATCGGGAATTGTGTCCCTCGATCGGCCTCTCGTTAGGTCTGAACTCCCACAACCATACAATCACGGAGTGGAAAGGTTGCGACAAATCAATTATTTGTACGGTTACCGGTATAAGCGTGCTACAACAGTAGACGGCGCGTTAAATTCTTAAGGTCTTATTAGACCTATGGCGTGTTATCGGCACCAATCCCTCCGTAAGATTTGCAAGAGCGTTCACGCGATTGGTATCCGAGAAACTATCCATAATATATTATAGTTTTTTATATTATAGTGCAGTTTAAAGACTTTGGTTTCTTAAGGTCTTATTAGACCTATAATTATATGGAGCGTTATCGGCACCAATCCCTCCGTCAGATTTGAAAAAAGCGTTCACGCGATTGGTATCCGCGGAACTATCCATAATATATTCCTTTTTCCTGCACTGGCCTTGCAGCCTCAGGAACCGTAAGATCAGATCGCACACCAATATATTAATAACAGTGATCGTCGTTATTATTTCAAGACTGACACATCCCAGTACGATAGTAATTCATTATATTCAACGAATAATTATCGTAAGTTATTACAAGAGTCGAGTTAAACTGTTTGACAGCCGTGCAGGGCGCTCATAAAAACCTACTACTCATTTTACCAAGGTCATCTGGCGATTGAGAGGCTGAGTCCATTCAGAGCCAATCTCCTCAACTATCAAAACCAAACAATCCAAGAAAAAATGTACCTAGAGCAAATGTACCAAGAGCAAATGTATCTAGAGCATAGCGAAGTGCACAATTGAATGGCATAGCCATTTATTCGCGAATCCTTTGTAGAAGCTGAGGAAGATTGTTTCAGTGCATTTTTAAGCTGGCTAGAAAAAACAGCATAATATCATCTACATCGGTAAATAACTTGAATGGTTGAAATATTTGTTGTTCAGCACGTACGATTACATTGGCTGTGGACATCTTCCAAAAGGCATGCGCGTCCATTCAAATAGCACAAGCAGCAGCGTCACACACAAAAGCAGACGAGATTCATTGATCCGATGTTTTTTTGGTCGTCTGCCAAAAACCACTTCAGGATCGAAAGTGCTTACGTCATCTGTCTTTCCTATCCCTTCCATGACTTCCGCTATTTTCGGAAGTGGAGCGCATCAGCTAAGCCGTCTATTTCTTTGCATAGCGATAGTCGATGGTCAGGCACACGTCATATTTGCATCTTTACCCACCAGCCCCACACTCCCCCTTCCACACACACACGCAGACGGTGAGGGAAGGCATCCGGCTTTTTAGCGGCATAATAAACCGAGGCATCAATAACACATTAATTTACTTATCAATTATTGAAGGTCTGATCAAATCCGCATGAGCCTAAATTCTTTCGCGACTGGAATAATAGACTCAATGTCTGCAGCTGCAGCGAACAATAGATCTATACTATTCATGCTGCCAATCTTGCAGCGAAAAGTGCACAGGTTGCTTTATGAAAGCAATGGTCCCGAAACATGTGGATAACTCAAGAATTAATCGATCTTCCGACCTTTTGACCGAATTAAGTCATCGTCTCATTCATATAATTATCAGAGCGCAACGTAGGCCTATTACGTAAGGACGGACAAACCAGTTTTTTTGTCACGATGTCTTTAAATTTAACGATAGCCTATCTGTAGGACTTGCAACGTGTTCGCCCGACAATGACGCTATGGTATAATGTACAATTTTTTTACATGCTAGTATACCTAATATGTATACTAGCATGTAAAAAAAATTGCACATTATACTATAGCGTCATTGTCGGACGAACACGTTGCAAGTCCTACAGATAGGATATCGTTAAATTTAAAGACATCGTGACAAAAAAACTGGTTTGTCCGTCCTTACGTAATTCTTTCGCATGAAGATGATATCTTCATCATATAGACCTACATGTAGGCTAGTTTGACAATATTGCTATTATTATGCAGAATCGATTCCTACGATACATTTCCATGTGCTGCGTAGAGTCAGGTTTCAAAATCAACATCTTTTCGTGTCTGATCCTTCCTGCGCAATCTAAGGCATAGACCTGCATGTAGATCTTTAACTACGTGCGCAGCTATCGCTTATCAGCCGTGCAAATACATTATGAAATAGGCTACAACAACCACTTAGTTCGATGAATCTCTTGTTATAGGCTTTTTGGACCTGTATAAGGTTGTTTCGAGTCGAATAAAATGAGCAAATGCAATAGATCTAGTTCTAAAAAGAACTTTTTTGTTCTTTATACTTCTAAGAAAAGTCCCGTTTTGCTTTTTTGTTTTGTTTTTGATTCAAGTTCGGGTAGGGCAAAATTCCGATTTTGGGGGTGGAATAAGGTGGTCGAGGGGGGTCGAGGGGGTGAGGGGTGGATGGGGTGGGATGGGGTGAGGGGTGGTTGGGTGGGGGAGTGGGATGGGAGTGGGGTGGGGGTCGAGAGGTGGGGGTTGGAGGTGGGGTTGGGGTGGGGTGGGCGGTGGGTGGCGGGTGAGGTTGGGGTGGGGGTTGGGGATGGGGTGGGGGACGGGTGGGGTGGAGGTGGGTTGGGATGGGGTGGAGGGTTGGGGGGGGGGGGGGTCGAAGGGGATGGGGAGGTAGGGGTGGCGTGAGGTGGTGGGGTGGGGTGGGGTGGGAAGGGGTTGGGGTGGAGGGGTGAGGTTGAGGGAGTGGGAGTGGGATGGGGTGGAAATTTTCCTGAAACCTAAATTTCTCTGGTGGCGTACCGTTAGAGGTCGGAGTGTGGTGGGGTGTTGTGTGGTGGGGTTGTGGCCGGAGAGGGTCGAATCATAAATTTCCCGGGCAACGCCGGGTGCCCCAGCTAGTTCAAAACTTTAATGACGCGACGCGGATGATGAAACTAATGACGTCACGACTATCTCGACAAACAAGCAAAAGCATGCAAGATTCCAACTCTCTTGTCAGTCTCTGAGGTTGTATCATGCAAACTTAGTTTCAAATGGTTTAGCTAAAGCCTCCTGATGAGAAACTGTACTGTAGCAGCACCCAGTGACAATCGGAATGATCGCATTTACGTATCTGTCGGTACACGGAAGCGGGACGCTCCAGCAAATGCATGGTACTTTGCGGAATCGACCAACTTTAAGCAAATCCGTTATGGTATCTGCCGGGTCTCTGCCCTTCGTCGTACGAACGTAGGCTATCCATGTAATCGAACCAGACTTGTGTTTAGATCAATGGACACTGTTACAGAGATGTTCTACTAATTCAACTATTAATCAAGGTATTTTGACAGACATTCGTGACATACCGTAACGGAGTAATTTTCATCTTCCAGCAGAATAGCACTCCTGCTCACAGAGCTCGAGAGAATGTTGCGTTACTGGCAACCGAAACTCCTGACTTCATCCCGCCTACTTTGGGGCCACCCAACAGCCCTGATTTAAACCCAGTAGACTATAAGATACATGTATGTAGTATCATGCAAGTAAATGTCGACAGATCTCGAATGTGTGATGCCATTGAGTTGTGTCGTCGAATTATGGAAGTATTGGACGATTTAATGGATAATCGTATCATTGATGAATCAGTCAAGCAGTTGCAAACGCGTCTTCGAGGATATGCATTGCTCCCCTAAAGAGCTCAATTCGAACATAAATTTTAACGTCCTTTATGTTCAGAAATAACTAATGCTTCTAATATTGAGCACTTGGGTTTCCAATATTGAGCACTTGGGTTTCTAATATGGAGCACTTGGGTTTCTAATATGGAGCACTTGGGTTTCCAATATGGAGCACTTGGGTTTCTAATATTGAGCACTTGCGCCTCTAATATTGAGCACTTGCGCTTCTAATATTGAGCACTTGGGTTTCTAATATTGAGCACTTGCGCTTCTAATATTGAGCACTTGGGTTTCTAATATTGAGCACTTGGGCTTCTAATATTGAGCACTTTGGTTTCTAATATTGAGCACTTTGGTTTCTAATATTGAGCACTTATGCTTCTAATATTGAGCACTTAGGCTTCTAATATGGAGCATTTAGGCCTCTAATATTGAGCACTTGGGTTTCTAATATTGAGCACTTATGCTTCTAATATTGAGCACTTAGGCCTCTAATATTGAGCACTTAGACATCTAATATTGAGCACTTGGGCTTCTAATATTGAGCAATTGGGTTTCTAATATTGAGCACTTGGGTTTCTAATATTAAGCACTTAGGCCTCTGATATTGAGTACTTATAAGCTTTCTAATATTGAGCACTTACATGTATTCCTCTATTTATGGACATACAACGCTACAATTCTTCTAGCATCGCTCTCGACATTCAATCCACAACACACGCTCCAGTGTTTCTCTATAAATTAAGCGCACACAGTAGGCTGTCCTTATCAGAAAGTTCGTTTGCTGACAGCCTAAACCTAAGTGCGTACAGTAGGCCTACATGCAATATCCCACAGCCTGCAATGCGAGGCCGTGTTATTCACGCAGTTGTATATAAGTATAATAAGCTCTCCCTGTGGCAAAATGTTGTCTAAACATGCTGAAAGCGAGATAACCTGGTCATATGTGCACCATATATTTTGACCTATATATATTTACAATTATAAAGGTCGTTGGTTTCAGGAAATAGGCTTTAGCTCTGATCATCTGTAAATCTTGCCAATGAAGTTAGCAATACGCAGCCGTTATCGACGTTCAAAGTCCTCGGTCGCCAATCTAAATGTATTAACTTAATCGGTTAATGGCATGCTGCAGGCCTTCTATGCTTTCCAGATTCTGGATCATACGTTGCCTAGCTGCTGCAGTGGTATAAGCCAATAAAACGCCTAATTTGGATTGCGTAGGAACATAATCTTAATACGTTAACTGTTTACTGGTAATTATCTTGATAGGCCTGCAGTTAATGGGGTCTTGAAGTCTAGTTTTTATCACACTGGGTGGCTAAAAAGACATTGGATCTGCATGAAAGAAATTTTAAAAAACATTTCTAAACTATTCTGACGCATACTGTTGCAATCTAGACTTTTAGGTCCTCTACATTCTACAAGACATAGTAACGACCAGCTATAGCTAACAAAATTCAACAAGGGTTGCCGCTCCAATAACATCGGACAATTTTTGGTCTATTAATTGTCTATTGGCTATTGTTTGCCTATTGTCCACTGGTCTATTGTTGGATTGATGTCTATTGGTCTATATAATATATGTTGTAAACATGTCGATAGAGATTCGTATCTCCTTGCTACACGTACAAATTACAATATTCAACATGCTAATGAGTAAATTATGTGTGTATTTATACACAGGTGTAGACATGAACGAGAACACCAGCACACTGGTCCTTGCGGGTCATTGTTCGTTCATGATTGCACCCAGCAGTAGAAAGATTAACCCAATCATTAATAGTCTCATCCGTTCATCGTTATGCTAATGCATGATGGTCTATGTCAATTGTAAATTATGTAGCCGTCTGTCCAGGAGGTCGAGGTCTGCAGACTGATGCGAGCAATTACAAAGACGAAGACTGATTGCGTTCTTGTATTTGTAGAGGCACCCTTGTAACGGCGTGTGCTCAGTTACGGCGCCATAGCAATTGTCGCCATCATTATTATTATTATTAGGTTAAAGAGAAGCAGCAGTTGTATTATGATGATATTATTGTTATCTATACGAGATAATAGTATTTAGGCTTCCCTTAATTTATCTTCTAAGGTCGACGACATTCGCGTATCTAGAGCAGCAAATCAGACAGAACGATTCATTTAATCTCTTGGACATGATCCCCAATTTAATCGAATCGCATTATTATCAAGGTTTTGCATAACATTCATGGGAAAACTTGAGAAAAATCTGTAGCAAAACTCAGCGGTTTCCGAAAAGACACGCAGACCTTGATTTTAGACGAAATTAAAGAGTTGAGCGACAGGTCAAAGCTTAAAGTTCAAATTGCTGTTGCGAACTAGAACGTTCGTTCACTTCTGTAAGTTTGAAATCGGACAAAATCAGATGGCGTGCTGCACTGCATTACACATAATTGTATTCTCCACGTTCACTAATATCTCCTCTTTACTATAGAGTCTATAGACATGCATAAACAGCGGATTGATTAATTAAAACTATATATGTATTGTGCAATATCTCATGGATTGATACCAGTGTGAAATTATATATATATATACAATTATATATTTATAACTATTGACTATTGAGGTTTGCCGTTCGTTGATATTATATACAAGGGGGCGCGGTGGTGTAGTGGGTATGTTCGTCATCTTGCAGCCGAACGGTTGCAGGGTTCGAATCCACCTCAAGTCGCCGCGTAGTCCTTCAGATGCAATTGCTCAGCGCTTCGACATGAAACTCCAATGCAGTGTCCGCTCTGTAGTCGGGAGCGCCTCTGAGTAGGGAGCAGAGCTTTTTTTAACGTGCAGTTGTACACAAAATGTGCAGTTCTAAATGGATTTGTGCAGTTGTAGAAGCACGTATCTACAGCTAAAACTAGCAAAAAGGTTATTGTCCTCTTATTGGAAGTAATTTACCATGAAGGATGGCAAAGGAAAGAAAGGGTTGTGCAGTTCTAAAAATTCCTTAGAAACAGCCCTGGTAGGGAGCCTAAAGGGGTGCTATAACAAATGAACATACAAACAAACAAGCAAAACAAATAAACAAGAACCTGCTAAAATGAATAACGTTTACTCCTCCATCAAGTTCATTCTCTTGCACATAGGCCACCTCGGGGAGTAGGCCTACTAGAGTTCGTGTGCACATAACTTATTTAGCTATAAAATCTTATTTGGTCATCTCTCATGAACTTAAATATATATATATATATATATATATATTATACGAAGATTATGTTCGAATTCAGTTCCGATATAATAATAATAATTATTATAGGCCTATGAACACAGCAGAAACATTTCCGGGAAATTTTCCGTTGAAAGCTTCGAACCTGCAGCGTGACCCGTGTAGCAGAAACGTGACCGTGAAGTGACCTCAAACAACCCATTGCGTGTGTGGACTGTGTCACGTAGGCCTTAGCCTGTTTACGACCAACCGAGAGAATGTAGTCTCACTGCCGTCCAAGTTATATCTGCTAATGCATTTCCTAATTGTCGGGCTTCAATTATCGCCCGCATTAATATCGGTGGACTTTGCGCATGCGCAGTCAGTCATGCAATGCGCTCTGTGTAATCAAGGTTGAATTCATGTATAGTTTGGTAATCAGGTAAAAGAACTGCCATTGGTGCTGCAGTTCCTCTCAAGCAGGCAGCAATGATCTTGTTTTCGGACATCAAGACATAAAAAGCAAGGTCAAATTTCATGGGTAGAGTGTTAATTATATAATAGACCGATGTCAGTGGCAATGCACCTCAAACTGTAACTCTCTTCTATAGAGCAATCTCTTCACAAATCGCTCACTATGACATTTTGTGTGCCCTGCTACTTAAATAGCCTATAGGCATTTACGAAATAATCGCGATCAATAATTACAGTTTTCCTAATGACAATTTCTCCTATTTTAGACTATGCCTGTAGGCCTACATGTATATGTCTGTCGACATCGTAGGCCCTATAGGTCTATACGGTTTGCACATGGCCTGATTATTCTTTCTTCTTCATGTTCTCTGCCCCACGGCAGGTTCGAACTTCCGACGGCGCCACTCTTCCCGGTGTTGAGCCTCTTCTTTCAGTTTCCCATAACCTTCAACCAGCATCCAGTCCAGTAGTTTCTGTCTTTGTCTTCCTCTTTTTCTTTTTCCCTCAGTTCTTCCTTCAATGATTATTACATCCAGCCGAAGGGTTGCTGAAAGGCTTCCTAAACGAATTATGCCATTAAAACGTTGTAGTCTCACTTTACCTGCATTAGATGACAATAATAAAATAATCAATTCTCATATTAGCTGCGTCTCCGAATCAGTTATTTAAAAAGGTCACGTTTTATACGTTGACAGTTATTAGGTGCGCCATTGCGCAAGTCGCATAAACTTTAAAAAATCCTGAAAGTGACTTAGGCCTACTTCTGTGAATCTATAGATTTCTTGTAAAAAGCAAAATTCCTCATTGAATATTAGAATAATTAGTGATAAAAATATTAGACGTTGCTACATGATAATCGTAAACTCGGAACTTCCACAACGCCCACAAAGCTAAGTGGCGGGAACCAGCTTATTCACATGCGCTCAATCAGAACAAGGTCGATATACAGGCATCAAGATCGGGTAGTAGTCAGGCGGGGAGTTAGACAGACGGCTTATGGTGAATGATGTTTAGAGTTGACACGGCGTGGGAGGTAGGGGGAGTGGAAGAATCAAGATAGGATCTGCGAAAAAGCAATGCTTGAGTGTCGAGTGAAAGTCCTCTGGGGAAATAGCAAGAGGTGAAGTTTTGGTGAGTTTATAGGATGGGTCGGATGTTTGTCGTAGTGCTGGTGGAAGCTTGTTCCAAAGAAGTGGGACAGCAATGGATATAGAACGATTTGCGAATTTTATTGATGAGGTGATTCAAGGGCGAAGCAGTGCAATGGGAGGATATGAGGAGCGGAACTTCCACAGCGCCCACAAAGCTAAAAAAGAAGTTGAACGAAGTGGCTGGATGGTGAACAACTGACGAAGATAGGGCGGCTGGGATGATTGAAGTGTACAACCGTAGGTGAGTGGAAGGATGTTGAATACTATCCAAGTGATACATTGTAAGTACATTGTAGGCCTGCACAGTGCACATGTATACCATTCGTAATAAACACATAATTAAGTGCATGCGTATTATGCATGAATGCACAATTATAATAAGCTACTATAATACTATATGGTCTACACACATTTACATAGTTAGGCCTATACGCATACCCCATGACTCATTTTATGCATTCGTTTATTTATTTTTTTTGAAAACAGCATTTAGAATGCTTCTGTTGGCACACAACACCTTTCCTTTCGCTAATAGGCCTATAACCGTTCTTCACGTCTCCACGGCAATCTAAACGAGTAGAAACGGACACTTTAGCAATGAACGTGCCTGCATGTCCTGTTAGTCCATCTGAACAACACCTAAGCAGAAAAAGACGCTCTAGCTGTGAGTGGGTCTGTCCTGTTAGTTTGCAGTCAGAAGAAAACCTACGTAGAAACGAAAACTTTTGATATTGTTCCAAGGAAAACTGACTGTGCGGATTTATAGTTGAGAACATCGTTTTAGGATATACGTAATTATTTGAATAAACCGTTTCGATCGACAGCTCATCGATATTTCGTGTGCGCATGCGCAGTTAGTCGAGTCATTTCTGCCATAGATGTCTTACATTTACTAAGTCTATCAGAATCTTAAATACACAACACGTGTGGCTTAAGCTTACGAAATTTCAACAGTAAAATTAACAAACGACTTAAAACTTCGTAAACTCAAGCCACGCGTGTTTTGTGTGTGTGTGTGTGTGTTTGTTTGGCTGTGTGTGTGTGGGGGGGTTTGTGTGTTCATAATTCTGTTTTATTCAGTAAATGTAAGATATCTATGGGCAGAATTGACTCAACTGGATGCGCATGCGCACACGACATATCGTTGAGGTGTCAAAACGGCTTATTGTTCACCAACCCTGAATTCGCGACAATACAAATCTATAAGCTCATTGTTTCTGCTTGATTGCACAAGTGTCACATGCAGGGACAGACCCAATGTTTCTATAAGTAACTCGTTAAAAATCAGCAAGTATTCCTCTGTGGTAAACGCTATGCTGAAACAAAATTTCAGTTATTTGCCTGTTTATTATTTTCACAGCTATAGTCTAATCTTATTGAATCCATAGTTTCGATGATCAGTCGGCCTAAAGTTCAGTGGATCTGCCCAATAAAGAAAGCGCTGCCAACAACTGATACCGTACGAAATAGACCAACTTCCAGACGTCCATTCCCATAATTCGATGCCGACTCCACCAGAACTTGGGTCTGGAAATTCAGCTCCAAAGACGCCAAAACAAAGCTCTGTTTACAGTCAATAAGAGCTGCTGCTGCTGTTGCTGCTGTTGCTGCTGCTGTTGCTGCTGTTGCTGTTGCTGCTGTTGCTGTTGCTGCTGCTGTTGCTGCTGTTGTTGTTGCTGCTGTTGCTGTTGCTGTTGCTGTTGCTGCTGTTGTTGTTGCTGCTGCTGTTGCTGCTGGTGCACGAGTCGCTTAAATGATTGGACGATATTCCTCTGTGGACGTGGAGTGTAGTAGGCTAATGGATTTACTAATTGATTAGATGGGGAGAAAGAAACTCTAGCTCTGTCGGACACAACACATATAGACCTAATTAAATGAAACTTTAGTGACTTTAGTCATTCGCTTACGTGCAGATGTTTCTTTTAATTAGGTCTGCCTTCCTCTCCTTTCAAAAGACACCAACCGTATCTGAGTCAATCTGTCTCCACATCAGTGTGAGCATTGGGGGAAAACAACTGGGAGGTTGGACTATGATCCACTTAGAATTGGGGTGTGAAAAACAAACTTTACTATGAGGCTCTAAGAAAGAATGGGGGTTTCAACCCCAACCTCCCGGAAATTCTCGCCCTGCTCTGCATGTAGATTAATGTGATATACAATTAGCTTGTCTATATAATTTTCTTTGAGGGTATTACAACACATATTCTGCCTGACAAAAACTGACAATTTTTGATGCTCAACATCACAAACGTTTACCATTCAAAGTTATGTGACTTTGCTACCATAAGCTGTCAGGCTGTGAAAATTTAGCAAGTATGGATATGCTCAAATGTGTGGCTTGATTTCGGTTGCAGAGTTTAAATAACTGTTAGGCTTAAACTTTGCGAATAAACCTTGAAGTCGATTTCATTCTTATAACAGGCCCGCCGAGAGGGGGGGGCAGGGGACAAATGCCCAGGGGCCCGGCGACTTTTAGGGGTCCGGAGGTGGCCCGGGTTACAGTGATTATAATATGTTTCATTATGTTGATTACGAGTCTATTGTTTGTGATTTATGTTGTTTTAAACAGAGCCTAATAGGCTATTACCGTTACATTACAACAGCTGTTTAAGTTGCAAACAACTGTCCTTTGCCCTAGTTATCGGTGTTTTGTCAAAGAACACGCTCACTTCCGTCTCAGAACGTTATTCTGCTAAATTATGCGTTATCAGATTTCAATCGCAGCAAATCTAAATGATAAATTTCTCTCGCAACGATGGAATATTTTATAAACACAAATCTGGAGCACAAAACAAAAAGAAAAAGCTAATAAGTTTGAAAAGGCAAAAATTGGTAAGATTATACAGTAGCACGCTATTTAAATTCAGAATATCAAAAGAAGGCAATCAGAGCCCGTAATTAGGCCTACATCGGTTGATTCTAGTGAATTAAGCGTGCCTGCATGATGATCGTATATACATGTAACTGAATGGATGAAAATGAAGTTTGTGGTGTTAATATCTTAATATCCCAAATGAAGACATTATAGATAAGAATTTGTGAAAATGCTGAAATTATGGAAACTGCAAAGAGGCATTGTTTTGACGTTGGCACTCTGCCGCCAGGGTCCGCGTTTAGGCCTATACACAAACGATCGAGACGATAATTATAGCAAAGATATTAGAGTTTTAAAACTCTAATATCTTTGATTAATTATAGGCTGCTAGTAAGCTTAGGCTTATAAGAAACGGTCCCTCAAGACATTCGGACAATTTTCCAGGTGATGAAGAAAGAGCATTTCCGAAGTGCATTTTTAGGTTCGCAGACAAGATAGAGAACTACCAGGATAGTATAAAGAGATATTATTGCAGTTAAATCCAGAAAGGTTGCTTGTTGATTACCATATTATTTGAAAATTAACTTCTTAACATTCAGAACCGATTAAAATCATAGATCTAAATGTAACCATTAGCATACATTCTTACCCACACTATTGTTATTTTTATTTGTTTTTGTAAATTTGTTCAATAAGTCTAAAGATAGTTTGGGGCCCGTAACTGCTCAGCCCAGGGGCCCGGAATTTCTGTCGGCGGGCCTGTCTTACTGGTGGCAAGGCATTGCTCGCAAGCAATTTTCATATAAATTCAAGTTGTAATTTATAATAATACTATCCGTTGGTAGCGTGCGTGATCCGAAAGAAAACTGCTCACAGACTTTCTTTGTGATTTTTTTTAAATGCCGTAAACGGACCACGTAACAAACATCAGCATTAAAAAAGAAAGACCAGACTAAAATTAATAGGATAATGGTTTCTAAAGAGAGAGGTCAAGTCATAAACAAAATATCAAAGCAGCGTTTTGTCGTCTTTATGAAAGACGCGCCCGTTAGTAACCATGGCGACGAATAATGATTGCATGTTGACGACGGGCAGTCAGACGGACGGAAGGATGGAGGGAGGGATGAATGGATGGATGGATGGATGCGCTGTACGGATACAATGGATGGACGGAGGGTATGGATGGACGGATGGATGGATGGACGAAGGGCATGGATGGATAGACTGATGGACTGACATTGGGACTTTGTTTGGTTTGTCTTTGATGCAACCTACGTATCAACCTGTCTTCTTCTTCTTCTTCTTCTTTCTTCTTCTTTTGATCTGCACTGATTCTCGTCTGTTCCAATCGCTTCAACTTCCGCCAAGGAACCGGAGTTCATACAAACCGGAAGTGGACAGTCCATCAGTGGCAATGGATTCGCTCGGATTCAATGGCTATTGCGACCTCCTCTTCTTCCGATCAATCTCCTTCCAGGTTGATGCGAAAGTTGCATCAAAAACGAACCAAGCAAACTTCCTAATCATCCTAATGGCACCGTACGTCAGTCCATCAGAGATGGAGGCAGATGAAAGAAGGAAGAGTGGGGGGATGAGGAGGTTAAGCTATATCGATAACCAAACGATGTACAGTGAATGAATCGTTTTGCTTTATCAATAGATTAACACAGATGATCGCCAATTAGAAATATGGTCTAAACAACAGCAGAACGATATAAAGGAGATTTTAAAGAAAAACATTAGAAGGCGAAAAGTGAAGTTCTTTAAAGTTTTTTTATTGTCAGTGTCCTTGCTTAAACAATTTGGCCTATACTTCATCCAAGCTTGGATTCCAGTCAGCATTTAATCTTTTCAGGTGCTGCACAACTTTTCCAACCAATAAAACTCGTATCTCGACTCACTTGGATCGATACCGGCCCAGAACTGTTTCCCCACCCCTCCCCACCATGCTGTCAGCTTTGAGGCGCCGCTTGATACCGACACAGCCAGGTAAGATGATACCTGGGACTAATATCGAAGGAATGTGAAACGGACGAAAATTAGGTCAGTAACCTATTCATTCATTCATTCGAGTATTTATATAGCGCCTCTTCGAGGAAACTACTCAGAGGCGCTCCCCACTCCAGTACGGACAAACAGAACAGTTTTTAAGTGCTTATAGAATGTGTCAGAGAGTGATCTAGGGAACAGGCGCAGCTCAAGTGGGAGGGCATTCCATACCACTGGGCCAACCACCTATATTATGTTTGTGGCTGTAATCTGGACTTTGAAGGATATACGACCATTCCAGTTTGTTGACGACGTGTCGTAGCGAAAAACGAACTAATTAGATTTTAATGATAAAGAGGACCTGCGAACTATATACATGTGTTCTGAGGAAGATCCTTTGTGATTGGAGTTTTATAAATTTAGACGAAGTTT
Source organism: Lumbricus terrestris (assembly GCA_949752735.1). Classification (NCBI taxonomy): domain Eukaryota; kingdom Metazoa; phylum Annelida; class Clitellata; order Crassiclitellata; family Lumbricidae; genus Lumbricus; species Lumbricus terrestris. The sequence goes on from OX457039.1 coordinate 53,381,450, forward strand.
TGGGCTATTTATTATCCATGAGGCCATAAATTATGAGACTACGTATGACGCAGGGCTGAAAGTGTGCCTGGACGGTCATGGACGGCGTCCATGCACTTATTTTAAAATCTGAACGCCGTCCTGCCACTTATTGGCCAGTAGAGCCTGGAAAGGTAAGAGGCGTCCAGGCATTTCTTTTGGAAGGGTAATCGGCGTCCACTGCCGTCCATGCACTTATTTTCCCACACTTTAAGCTCTGGTATGACGACTAAAAAAACCGTCCCGAATATGTTTAATATTAACCTGCCGAGTACCGTACCAGGATAGACGTCACGTACATCGGCTGAGACGCGTCAGGTCACTGTTTGACAGGCTGGGGCTTCATATGCATTTGATATTAGTCCCAGATGATACCATCTTTAGGAAGGGCATTGCAGTGGTCAACGGGCTAATATTGCACTCACGAGGCATTTTGGTCCATTTTGGTGTGATACCCTCGCTGTAACACTGTATATTCATGAAGTGTATATGGAAAACAAAGTTCGAGATAATGGACAGCCTTCCGTGCCATATACATGTACTGTGCGTTAGTACCGTAGCGTCGTCCCGCAGTAAACCAACTTTCCGTCAAATCGGTCACAGAATGGCAGGGCTGATTGCCAAGCGGTACGAAAGGCGGACCGGGTCACGATCCCACACAGCTTTACCATGTTTATGTCAGATATATGCACTAAGTGCTGAACCGCAGGTCTAGCATTGTCCACACTGCAGTCCCTCTTTCACCGGAGTTTTCACAGAAACTCAGAAAGATCAAGGCCTTCCTCCTGTCTGAAGTCGAATATCGTGGCCGCCTACAGCACCGACACATTAGGGCATACGAACGCATTGCATGGCGTGCGCATAGGCCTTGCTGCTAATCTTTAATATGGATCTTAAATGTGCTGCTCTGCTGACCATTGAGATTGGCTTCAAGGCTTCATCCTCAAGCGTGCAACGGCGTTTACCGAGGTGCTCGACAGGTCTTTGTTGATGCTATGGCGGCGATGCATTGAAAGCCATAGCGTTCTGACGTAGTTTCATGTGAAGACCCTCCATGGTATCGAGATCAGCGACAAAGAGTAAACACTTCCCCGGATGAAGGCGTGAAAGAAACGAAGGATCTTGAACCTCATTCATCAAAATATGTTTGCTGCCATAGCGTAATCGTAATCTCGAGATTATTTCTACAGCAGAGGTTCTCAACCGGTGTGTCGCGAGGCAATAATGTAGGCTACCGGCGGTGTGTCGCGTGAAACTGGTGTGTCGTTGGTGTGTTGCGAAGAATTGGTGTGTCTCGAATTTTCACAGCATCAAGCACCCGTCATTCTTGCATTACACTGACTTACTTACTTTAGCAATTTAGCAGGCGTAGGCTGTGAGAATTAAATAAATTTTGTTACACTCTATCTAGCCATTTCGTCGCAGACTTTCGCAGTCTGGAGCAGCCAAAATGTTTGCTTTGTAAACCACAATCCCTACATAGCCTACATGTATATGACATATTTTGCGGATGACGCAGATATGCAGCCTCTCAGTCTACAATAAAAACACGGCAGCGAACGCGCCGAATAAACTGCCATCCAATGCTGCAACATTCGAAAAAGGGGGGAAATTATATCTAAGAAACGAAAATTTTTGTGATGACGCGAAAATGTGCCTTCCCAGCTGTTTTGCACATTCAGAACCAAACAACCATTATGAACGTGTACATGTAAGTGCACAAGGTCCAGAGGTCTCGAGGTCCCGACGCACCCGAACTTTGTAGCGACAAATTTTCGTTACTTTTCCAGTTTTCCCTTACAATAATTGGACGTCCTGAGGGGCAGCAGTGGCGGCGCCAGGATTTCAGTTTGGGGCGAGCTGAAACCCATGGGCGAAAACTTGGTCAAGTAGCGGAAAAAAATTTCCATTTTCATTCGCCAAAAACTTCTGACGATTTCTTAGTCATCTGGTCGAAATCTCAGTAAAATAGTAAAATATGCATTTTCCCTGTCAAAAAAGCTGATGACTTTTTTCTCAGTCACATTTTGGGGGCTTAACCTCCCCTAGCCCCCTGGCGCCGCCCCTGAGGGGCAGCTTTTAGTTTCGACAGTGTTTAACTATCGTTATTCCATGTTTTCATACTTTTTTGAACTATTAGTATGACTTGAACTATGTGGATAATTGATGATAACTTTTATGCATTTTTAGCCTAGGCCTAGATATTCTGAAAGCTGTTTACTAGAACTTCGTTTCCTTATTATAATTGTGTAGCCTACTTTTTTATCAACTTTGTTATAGGCTAGTTATACGATGGCTAAAGTCTAGAATACCTAGAAAGACAGTCACACGATAGCGACGACACAGACAATTAATTAATTAATAAAAAATAACTTAATTTATTGTAAAGTCCACTGAGTGAAGGATGTTCCACACTTTTACACTGTTAATTGATTCTATTTGCAACAAATCTAGCTGTTTAAGTCTCGTAACAAAGAGTTTTTCGCATCGTTGTCGATTGATCGAGTTGAGGTTTTCTTTCTTTTGTCGCTGTTTCGATGACCCACTGCGATCTGGTTCCTCCATCGTCCACCACTTCCTTCTAATCAATCCACTCTTCATCCCACTTCTCATTCCTCGGCTCATCAACGCACAACACATAAATAAAATAACAAATTTAAAATTAATAATAGTGGGCTTGCGGGATATTTGGCTGATCCGCGCCAGGGGCCCTCCTGCCTTTGCGAGGAGCTTACGGGGTTTTACACCACGCCAGAGGCCCGGCAGGTACTAATACAAATAAACTACAAACACACAACAACAACAACAACAACAACAACAACAACACAGAGCCACACAGCCGTCACTCATCGCATTCCCCCTCATGCCATTCCCCTCATACCCCTCATGCAGCAATGCAGCGGTTCCTGAAGCAACACAGAAATCCACGAAGATAATTAATACATGTTATGATAGATATAAGCCTATATTTAGTAACATTAAATTGCAGCGTCGGGGACCCAAGTGTCGGTTAGCGTCCGGTTAGGCGCCGTGAGAGTTGGTTAAGGTTATCTTAGGCGCCGTGAAGATCTGTTAAGGTCAGACCAGGTGTCGTGAGGGTCGGTTAGGGTCAGGTTAGGCGTCGTGAGTGTCGGTAAGAACTTAAGGCTTAAGATTAGATACTGTCCAAAGATACTGTACAAAGAATTATTATTCAGTATCCTGCTGGAGTGACTTGCTTGCTGCTAATTGATCCAACACAATCTAAAGATAGTTGTAAGCCTCTTGAGGCCACAATTTTGAGACCAATCAACTCACAAGTCAAGCGTAAATTTTGATTCACTTACATTTGCGTCTTCATTTCTCCACTTCAAACAACTTCAGAACCGACATTCATTCATCTTCTGGTATTTTTCGTCTTGCTTCAGAATGGTTTCTAAATTAGATAAAAATCAAAATAAGCAACGCCTGAATTGTCACAAAGCAGTCCTCTATGATTCTGCAGAATATATTAAATCTTTTAAAAGTAAAATACGTCATAAATTCATAATGCATTTCATTCTTCTCTAGGCTACATAAAAATGACGTACGTAAGCCATAGGCCCATGGTTTGAAATATTTATGATGCGAAATTAAACTTCCATGAAATGACACAATTTTGCTGGCTGCGCTCTTTAGACTTGGAACAGAAGATTAAAGACGGACACGTAGACAGTGAAAAAGAGTCCGGCTAAATATAAGCCTATATACGTCTGCATTTGGCTGTCGTCCTTTCAGCTTATGTATCGACTATCTGCTTTTGTCCTGTCTCCGTTTGTCCTCAACTCGTCTCTCTGCAGTTTACAGTCTGACCGTCGGCCATTTTGTTGCTATAGTAACGCCTTTTGAAACTTACTTGTCGATTATTTTCGGTCGTTGATCGTCTGTCACTCAGTACACTAACTGTTGTTCGTCATCTTCTCTCATCTTCATCATCTTCGTCGCTTTTTGTCGTCGTTTTCATCGTTTTTGTCATCTTCATCGACATTATTATTTTCGTGGTCTTCTGCGTCTACTTCTGTGCAGTCATCGGCTGAAATGAATCGAATGAACAAATCAAAATTGCGTCATTTTGCGATGATGTCATATTGATGATTGTGACGTCAAGCGATTTATAATGTAAAATAGGCAATCACATCGGGTGTAGTAATTACGAGACAACTTTTATGTCGCTATTCTACTAATAGACCGATCTAAATAGCGCACTCTATCATATTGCAATGCAAGATTTTTAATTGCAACGTGGACTAATCCTACTATGAGTACAATAATTCATCCCCAGACTGAAAACGCGATTCGTAAACTTTGATTCCCTTTAATTACTTTTATTAGGATCTTTCCGATTGAATTATGTCTGGTTTACCGGTACCGGTACTTATCTGTCAAGCTGAAATGGTGCACTTTAACATTACAAAAACTCAATGTAGGTTTAGTGACGCTATATAAGTGTTCTGGTGTTAGCGCCGTAAGTGGACAAACAATTTCATGAAACCCTTAAAAGTTTATACTTTTCGTCCCTTTCTTGAGATGGAAAGTCGTAACAGATTTTCAGAGCTAACATCCATGGCTGATTTGTCTCCTTCTTTCTGTGTTTCTCAGATCCCAAATTGGACTGAGCGTGTATACATAGGTCAACATGTAGGCCTATAGTCGATCAATCAAAACATATTTCTTATCGACGTTAACGGCATTTGTCGCTCTAAGCTGTCGTCAAACTTTTGGTTCCGATCCTAATTTGTGACGACGAAATGATAACAGCTATAGGCCTCTATGGTAAATTACTTCCAATTGGGGGACAATGATCTTTTTACTATATATTTTTAACTGTACAGAAGTGCTTTTACAACTGCACAAATCCATTTAGAACTGCGCATTTTGTGTGCAACTGCACGTTAAAAAGCCTTGAATGATAATAGGCCTGCAGATGAACAGTGGTTGCTCGCTCTATTTCTCGTGACGCGCTAGTTGTTCTTAGGCCTCCGCTCAGAAGACATGCGATGAGCTATATAGGTCCTGCGTCTACGTTTCTTCTGTTACCAACAAATTGTCAACTGTTGTATAATAATAGAAGTAATTTCAAAGATATTGACATAATGACGATTGCATGGTGTGTCGCCAAAATTTGTTGCAAGTTCAGGTGTGTCGCGCGCGGAAAAAGGTTGAGAACCTGTTCTACAGCACCCACCAAAATAAAGACGCGGAACCAGTTTATTAACAGGCGTCTATGATCAACGCAGTATCGATAGGCACAGAGTCCAGGTCGAAAGGGTCAGGTAAGCAGACAATCAGATATAGTTAAGGTGGGTGGTGTTTATAGAGTTGAACGGGCGAGACAGGTGAAGGGAAGCAGTGAAATGATAGGCCTATATAGGTCTACATCGCCAAGCGTAGCATCATCTGTGACGGTTGTGGTGATGACCTTTCGGGTCGAGCGTTGAGGTCAGTAGCCAATAGCCTCCTTCCAGTTTACCCGTGACCTACATTTTTTCATCGATTGGAATATATTTAAAACATTTATTGACATCATATGATTCATATCAGATAGCATGCAGCTATGACCAACTTTTCTAGTGGAGAAATCGCTCACGTTCAATATCGCATCTTTTACCAAAAAAATTCCTTGCGTAGGCTACTGCAAGACTGCAATGTGCGACGTATACGACGTATGCGTGACTGTTACAAAACACGTCTACTAGAAGTGATTGACAGGTGCGAGACAACGATAGACAGTAATACTGTAAGAAGACATTGACATGGAACAAGGACAGAGGCATGATTTTATACTGCGACATGGATCGACACAGGGAAGCAGAGACCTTGTTAAGTTAGCCAACTATAGAGACAGAAGAATTAAGCGGTGTCTGCAACTTGTGTGAGTTCTAAGCTGCAAAAGTTATGAAGTGATAGACACTGACTTAAAATGCCAATGTCCTGACTGACATAATCGATTACACAATGCAAAAAGTAATAGACCCTATCAGGTTTATTTCATGATGCTGGGCTGCGTAATACTGAGCAGTTGATTCTCATTTGTTGCGATAGATTGATTGATATCGTCTGCAAGGACATCTAGCGACGGATGGAAGTGGCAATTATCAAGAGCACGTCTTATCGCAATAAATAACGGTCGCTGATGTGATCGCATGGATTCGTACGTCATCGTTTTGGTATGAACGCATGGATTTGTACGTCATCGTTTTGTTATAAACGCATGGATTTGTACGTCATCGCTTTTTGTATGAACGCATGGATTCGTACGTCATCGTTTTGGGAGACTCGGAAAGCTGCAGAAATTAATTATCTCTGTTTAGTAATCATGTCAAATTATTTCTGCTCTTTTATCTTTATAATCCTTTATTATGGTGTCCTTCATTGCTCAAGAACATTGACTAAGACCCAAGGCTGTAGCTAGGCTGCTATAGGGTGTGCTTTGAGTGTTTGAACACCTTCGAAAGGAAAAAATGTACAAATGAGATAATGCATTTACTAGCATGTACGAACTACGGTGTGTAATGCATTGGCCGCGCAGAGCTTGCTAGGAGAGTTCACGACGCTTCTCCAAAACCCTCAGTCATTTAATCAGTTGACTCGGCTGCTTGTGGGTTTGCTCACGGTCGAGTTAACGAACTCGAAATAAAGTCCTGGCTGCTGTCTTACTAAGACCGATAATGCATTCTGACTTGGATCTTCCGCAAAACGATTCATCTGCCCTTTGCTTCTCGAGACAGTTTCTCTAACATCAAGCAACGCTCGTTAATAAGCTGATGCCCTACACTTAGCTTTAGCTTAACGCTTCTGTGTATAATCTAACAAAAAATGTTATCATGTCCCTTGCAGTAGATTCACTTGAGAAAGAGAAATGCGCATTTAGGCCGAGCAATAGGAAGGGCCGGAGGAGACAAAAATTGACATCTGACAATTACAATAGTTGCTAAAACTGCAAGATTTGTGATATCTCTCTCATTGCAAGTAGGCCTATGACATTGAAAGTTAAGTCAGTAAAGGTCGATCTTATGATGTATCGAATAAAAATATATCAGCCCATCTCGTGTCCTTTAATGTCACCATCCGCTAGTCTTATGTACAACTGGGTACAATTATGTGCAATTCGACCTACATTTTCCTTGATCGCGTAGTTTAATCTCAGCGAAATCCAGCTAATGGCCTTCCTCAAAATCTGGGTCAGAAAAGTTTTACCCGGATGAGATGAGTACATTGCATCGCAGATTGTCTCTTTACTGTGCAGTTTAATTCAGTCAGTATATTATTCTCAGTTAAACCTACGAGACTTTAGCGCCGTTGTATAATGTAGCCTACATGCAGATCTATATGCTTCTACGGGCGACCGCAGATAAAATTTTAAAGGAGGGATCGCAATTAGTCGTTTTAGCAAGAGTCTTTAAAATGCAAAGCATGAAATCAAGAACATGGGTATTTTCATAAAGCTTTCTAGATGTAAATTTCAGTTTCACATTTTACATCTTTAGCATAATCAGTTCTTTAGTACAAGTAACTTGCTAAAACCCAAAAAAGTATTAGTAAAATAGAGGAGTCAATTTCAATTGGGAGATCCTGTTCCTATGTGTGGGCGCCCATGTAGGCCTAAGCTTCGCTTGTCTCGGCTAATTATTGCCTGGGAAGAAGAACCTATGGAAATTCACAAGCAGTGACTCGTAACTGATGACGGCTGATGAAATTAAGAAATAGATGTACAACGGTCCAGATTTATTAGTGGAGCGTCGCATGATGCTAAGTGACACATGATTATGATCTGTGGAAACTCTAGACATCTGGAACCTATTTCTGATTAAGTGCTACTTCCGGTACGCAGCACGCTATTCTACACGTTTGAGATTTAGACACTAATAAGCTGCAATAACAAAACTAATTTGAGTTCTTGAATTGAAAAAATGTACATGGATTTTTCATATTTCTCAGCGTGAGATTCAAGCGTAGGCCTATAGGCCTCCCAGAAAAAGACTTAGATCACGGGTCATATTCAAACCACGAACTTTTATTTTAAAAAAACATTAAAGCGACTGCCTGAAAATAAATAGAAACTATTAATTTTAGGCTGCCGTGGTCTATCATACATGTAACTCATTTTAGTTCGACAATAATATAGTTACCGTATATACCGCCGAAATGAAATTCCATGGGCCTATAGAGGTACAAAACAGTAGTTGTGACTCTCTTTATCTGCAGGATCGCTTTTCCCTAAATCGCGTGCACCATATAGTTTTATATAGGCCTATATATCACATTCGCGCGGCAAATTTACTGTCAATATTGTTGCTAAGCAACGTAAGCGTCGTCAGCGTTCAATCTCATCGTAGACAGGAAATAATTTGTTGCAAGCAGCGCGATACTCGTGAAAGCGTGGGGCCCAAAGAGGTTGCCCTGCTAGAACCAAAAGCAACGCCAATTTATTATAATATGTTCTTCAAGTCATAAGATTATCTAACTTTTCCATTCACTGCTACTATGTTAAAGACATCAATGCGTCATCGAATCGAACGAGCTCAAGATGTGTCTCCAGAACAACATGGAGACAAAGGATCCGAGTGGTTGACTCCTCCATAGCGAGGTATTAATCCTAGCCAGAAGAAAACGAAAAAGATGTGTCTCAAGAACGAGAATTTTATGTATAACTGGTAGTCCGGAAAGAGGTACAGGATCATTTCCTAATCACGTTGTATACAAAAAGACCCCTTTGAGATAAAGATTAATCTTTTACCTGTTTGCCCCGAGAATATCCGCCGAAAACGGGCTTAAAATTTAAAAATGAAACGGTAAAGGGTTAAAGAGGTTTGAGGCGTTTGATAAAAGAATAAAAAGAGTTGGAGCATCGGAGAAGCATTGGTTGTTGGTTCCATTCTCAGGGGGTCGGGTATGGGCTAATTTATGCCTTTCTTCCACATCTAGTTAATAATAAGCGATGAAGCAAATTTTCAGAAAAACGTTTATTTATCGACACAAGAATCGCAAGATATTGCAATTAGTTTTAATGTTGGCTCTTCTCTTTGGCGCGTCATGTGTATAACCACCAATGTCTTCTGCATCAGTTTGTCAAGTGTAAC